>WOVY01004707.1:232500-402299 GCA_013436015.1 Rhipicephalus annulatus
TGTGTGTGTGTGTGTGTGTGTGTGTGTGTGTGTGTGTGTGTGTGTGTGTGTGTGTGTGTGAAGAGAGGGACGCACATACAAAATGTGGTTTTATTAACATTTCACGCTGGTGGGCCAGCCTTCATCAGCCTGCATGCCGTACGTTACAGGTCCTCTATATAGATAGGTGGATGTATACAGATGCGCAGTACACCACTGTAAGATGCTATGAGCCAAGAGAACAAGATACAGGCGCGTAGTGGCCGCAACACTGCACTGCGACTCACAATGGCAAGAATCACGTGTCAAGCAAGGCTGCATGAATGATCGCTGACCAGCGAGAACTACCAGACAACTTCCTTTTTTTCTAATCAATCAGTGAATACGACGGCACAGCGTTGACGCTCAAGAAGTTAGGCTTCCGTAATCTGCGGATTTTAACGCGATAGCGCTGAAGTGTATCAGAAATTCCGGCGTCGGTGTCGGCGTTGTTCGTTATGATCAAAAGATTATTTTACCCGCGACCGAGAAATCTAGAAAGATGCAAATGAAATGAATAGTAGAAATTTTCGTGTCCGAGTGACTATCGAAACCAGGTCACTTGCTTGATACGCAGGTAGCCTACCACAAAGCCACTCGTGTGCTTAGAAATACAGTGAAAATACATTATGCTTTACAAGAACATGCGTACTGTATACAGGTACCGCAATAAAACATGTAATGTCGCAGTAATTTGCGCGGTTTAGGCGTATATCGAAATCTGTCGTCAGCATATGTTATTATCGTAGCGACCTTGTGGTTTAAAGCCAGCCCATTACAAAAAGGCACACACGTTAGGCACGAATTCTCTGACGACCACGTGGTGGTGACTCAGCAAGTTTGAAAAGATTTCATGTGCAAAACTGCTCATCGTTTAAAGCATGCTAACCATTACACACAATGCAGCCATATGTGAAATCGTCACTGACACAAGCCACTTCCAGCTTTATCTATTACACTGTAGTAATCCACGCACTATGGGGACAGGATATCACTATCACGTTCAACTCTTAAAAGCGAAGGATTCCCCAATTTCGCGTTTCCGTCGTCTTTGACTCGTGTCACAACCGCGTAATATTTGCTCGCACAGTTACACAACAGAAGACATCACGTTCTGTGGCCAGTTTTTCTAGCGTCATGACGCGTTTACCTACGGGCACTTCAGTATCATATATTCGTTACAAAGTCAATTTTGATGTTGTTTTGTTGTTGTTGTTTTTTTCATGAGCATCGCTGATGCTAGTTTCACTGGTGAGTGCCTAACATAAGCTAGGCAGCACTGAAACCATAACAGTCATTCAGAACGAGCAACAAAAAGGAAAAAAAGAAGAAAAAAAAACGCAAAGGAAAAGTGAGAGTAACAAAGGGACAAAAGGAAGCATACAACAAGAAATAGATCGTGATCGCTTCATGACTGCACCATCGTAGTGAAGAAGGGTATAATATAATGCACAAAACATATCCTACTTTTAAATGAACGTTAAAATATTGGCGATAGCGCCGTTCGACGACCTCGCACGCACAGGATTGATTGATTGATTTGTGGGGTTTAACATCCCAAAACCACGATATGATTATGATAGATGCCGTAGTGGAGGGCTCCGGAAATTTAGACCACCTGGGGTTCTTTAACGTGCACTAAAATCTGAGCACACGGGCCTACAACTTTTCCGCCTCCGCTGGAAATGCAGCAACCACAGCCGGGATTCGATCCCGCGACCTGAGGGTCAGCAGCTGAGTACCTTAGCCACTAGACAACTGCGGCGAGGCTACGCGCAGAATTCAGAAGCTGCTGAACTTGCGCGTGCAGTGACCTATACCTTCCTCTTGAGGGTTAGTGAGAAACTACAATTTATAATTTGTATGACGATGCTTGCCTAATCAGCTCCCCCCTCATTTTATTCTTCTGGGCCTATACAAGTCCATAGCAGGTGCATCGCAGTTTCATTGAGAATAACTATTTTAACCAAGATAGAGACAGGTCAGCCGTCTGAGATGGACTTCGGTACAATCTAACTCACACACTATTACGCACGGCATACTGATGAAGCTCTCGAGGCGACGAAAGTCGGCACATAGACTTCCGTTCGGAGCAAGCGGCAATTTGCATTCGGGCGTGACTGCATTACGCATATTACAGGCTTAGTGAAATATTCCTAGTCTGTCTTTCTTTTATGAAGCCAGCTTTGGGAATAGTTCCTACTGGTTGACCTTGAAACGTGGGCTTCCAGCGTACAACGCAGCTTATGTTTTACGGCTATAGCTCTTCATTTTCACTTTATTTCCTTTTCTCTTTCATCGTACGCTATGCGTTCGTGAGAGCCATTATTAGCTAGCTTAAGGCCTATAAAGTAATTTTCTTTAGTGAATTGAAGAAACTGACAACCGCTTTTTGTGGTACCTATTTTCTTTAGCGCAATGAAAAGCTTGCGAGCGTCTAATGACGGAATCGCATACGTGCAAAACACCGCGAAACATTTCTAATCATAATTTCTCTATCTGCGGCAAATATGAAGTCGTATGTGCACGTAACAACGCATGCTGCAAACAGTGGGCGCGAGAGCGGTTCGTGTTCGAGCGCGGTGATTTAATGCGCATGCGTGAACTCCGCGCGCATGCGCCACGGCTTTACACGGTCCATAGGCAGCCGCGAAGGCAGCGCCGCTTTCCACCATGCAACTCATTTTACATTGGTAAGCAGCACACAATTGAGCGCGACTGGACGTATACAGATATACGTCCAGTATACAGATATACGTCCGATAGTAGTACGTATACAGATATTTTGAATACTAATTAGCGAGTTTTAGTACTGCGTACGCTGCGTACGTGGCGGCGTTGCGTACGTAAGGACGCCACGTTCTGTGTAGTGCGCATGCGCAGACCGCAACGCGCACGTATCGCGTGACGTACGCAGCCGCTACGTACGCACGCATGAGATGCGTGCGTGCGTACGTATGAGGTGATCGCGTCGCTCTCGAACAAGTTCGCGACAGCGCGAGACTTCATTTTGCAAAATGGCGGCATCGAAGGCAAGCACAGACCGGCTCTGTGGCTTAAAATATGGCCATAATCTGGCTATAACACTTGGATTGGCTCACATTGGCTGTGAACACCACGTACTTCTATTTTGATCTACCAGATGACGCAACATGCTTCACGCTCGTTACGTACGCGGGTACTACGGCGTACTAAAAGCCGATTAGTGGCAAACGACGCCACGTAACGCAAGGCGCTTGCGTGATGCGTACGTAGCACCATTCCGCAGTACTAAAACTCTCTATTATGGCGCACGTGACAGCATCAGACTGCGTTACTACGTACAGCAACGTAATCGACTTCATAATCAAGCTTCAAGGCTCTTCCACTAGGCTGCCCGACATTGCTGTTTTTGTTACTTATGAACACGATTCAAAGCTAGAAATTCCCAAGCCCGCGGTAAATGTGCTTGAATATTTCGCTATACTTCACGGCCTTTACATTTACACCAAAATCTAATGACATGTTCGTGCCAGTTGAAGATCTCTTTAAGACAAACTGGTGAGATATAGTTAGTCAGTCATGATAAAACACGGAAGCGTACATTAAAACAATGGCTGCCCCAAAAAAGTTCAAGTACAGCGCTATAGTGCTCTTCATTTCTTCTGAGTCAAGATTGCTTCGATGCGTGCTGCCGTGCACGTTCCATGGGACGGTACAATAAACTTAATTTTGATGTCGGGAAAACAGAGCAGCCCACTTCATCACTCAAGACTACCAACACCATAGCAGTATTACTCAAATAAAACGTGATATAGAATTACAGTCATTAAAAATTCGCCGTAAGATAACTCTCCTTGCATTGTTTCACAAGTATATCCATTGTATGAAGGCATGTCCTATCCCTTTGCACCCACCAGATCGCAGGCCAGCACGTATGCCAAATCAGCGCAGCTTTATGCGTCTTTTTGGCAGAACACACGCATTTACCCTTACCGCTTTACCACAGGCAATTTCACTGTGGAATGATCCTCCTAATTCGATAGTCTCAGGGACTAACAGCAAGGTGTCCCGAGAGCAACTATACTCTCCTTACACCTATAGCATTACTTCATAACCATTTATATAGATGTGCATATGCTTGACATTTGCTTTGTATTCAACGTCTTAGTTATCAGTGCCATTGTTAAGTTGTATGCAATTTGAATAGTACAAGTGTATACGTTCTCACTAATTTTTTGTTTGTTTCTTTGTTTTCCTCTACATGCGCCCTTACCATATGCTCTAAGAAGAGCCTGTAAGGTATGTTAAATAAATAAATAAATAAATAAATAAATAAAATAAATTATATATGGTCAATGAGCGGCGCACATACTTGAACGTTTTCTCCGACAATCACGTCAGCGTATATGAGTTAAGTTGACGGATACGGTGCCTTCGTTCACGTTCGTGTATGAGTGCAAGGTCCACTAAACAATGATAGTCGGCTTACCTTCTTCAAGCTTGGCGCCGTCATCAGACGCGAACGAACTGGTTTCTGCACGTCCAGCAAGCGCTAACACGCGCGATCTGATGTTCCACGCAATACGCCAAGTCACGCCCCCCTGTGAACAGCAACCGCACATCTCCCGTAGTTCAGAAATGTCGCGTCAGCCTCCATAGTCTATACGTCCTTACAAGTGCGGGCGTTTCTCCGGAGATCCGCGGTCTTGCACCGTCAGTCGACGACTATAGTCACACAGGTTCCCATCACACAGGTGCCTTTTTCATTTCCGCCTGATCGGTGAGCTCCTTTTTTCAGCGGAGAGGCCAGAATCACAACGCGGGAGGCCGGAATCACAACGCGCATGCGCAAAAAGTACTCACACTCAACTCGCACGATAGTCTCCACACACACACACACAGAGACAAACCGCGAAAGCGAGCGTGTGGCCGCGTCCGATTTGTTAGCATTAGCGAGAAGCAGTCAGCGCCGCAAAACTCTCGTCAGGCCTGGATACGCGCGACCGAGAATTCGAAAGTCAAGCCGAGACGGGAACGGGCTTGCACTCGTTCCGAGACGAGCCGCAGCGGAGCTGCAGCACCTCGGTTAAAACTTCGTCGACGCCACGCCGTTTCCACCCTTCCTTTCTCTTCTCCTCTCGGCGCAAATAGACGGGAGCCCGCCGGGAAGTGGGCGCAGGGCCAACACGAAAGTGAAAGAGGCAGAGAGTACACAAGGCAAGCAACGCGTACTAAAAGAACGCACATAAAAGCGGCCCGGTGGAGAAGGCGAGGGTGTCACTGCTCGAAAGCAGCCGGAAAACCTCAGCGCACTCATTCTCCTCGTTCCTCCTCATTCTCCTCATGTAGACGAGATGAAGGCAGCATCTCCTCGGCTAGCAACGTGGTATTCTGCCGTTATTCCAGTAACGCCCACCAGAAAACTTGAGAAAACTGAGCCGAAGGAAGGCATCAGTCGTGCGAGTTTATACGTGGCACAACGCGTTTTCCTTCTAATGGAGCGCTAATGCCAGAACTGATTGAACACCCTAATGACTTTCAGTGGAATTGCTAACGAACATTTCACGCCAACGATTCCTCTGAGGCGGAGGTAATGAGCTTGGCTTTCTTTCATCTTGTTTTTCTTTTCAAACGCTCTTTTCTTGTTTTACGAGTCTGCTCCATTTGGTTCGCATTTGCATTCGCAAATGATTTGGCAAATTTCAGTGTCACATGACACAGCCAATCGGGAATGAAGCTCTTACTGCATTCTTGGTGAGTTTCTGTTAATAGCAGTTACTTTATACCTAATTGCATTTCTTATTAAACAGATCGCGGTGATTGAGATTCTTTTTTTTTTCGCAACGCTTCAAAGCTGCGCGCGTTGTGAAACTGAGACAGACAGAGATGAGAGCAGCAGAAGAAAGGTAACCATGGCAACAAAGGGCCCTGCGCACATTTACTTCTAGAAATAGGTGAGTGGGAATAATTGCTGTAGCCGTTTAAAACACTGGCGGAAAGTTATTGCACTCGAAGATAGACGTATTGCAGCGGGTTGTTTCACAAGTCAGATTAATACCTGCAAGCACCATGCAAGGCACCATGCGTGTTTTCTTTTACGACGGC
Organism: Rhipicephalus annulatus; assembly: GCA_013436015.1. Taxonomy (NCBI): domain Eukaryota; kingdom Metazoa; phylum Arthropoda; class Arachnida; order Ixodida; family Ixodidae; genus Rhipicephalus; species Rhipicephalus annulatus. The sequence goes on from WOVY01004707.1 coordinate 238,606, forward strand.
TATAAATAAAATCAACAAATAATAACAAAATATACACAAATTTTTGCGGTGTACAGAATACAGGTTAGACTATAGCAAAAATAAATAGTATAGCATTTAAATTCCTTAACTATATGCACAAGCTCCGCGCCCACACGTGTATTGGCGTAAAAAATTATTACTCTTCAATGTCAACAAGTCTCATACTGCGCTCTAAATGCAAAAACATGAGAAATTCCAGTGAAAACAACGAAATAACCTTCTGCTTTAATTGGAAACGAAACCCATTCCGCGATCCATTGCAGGCTTTTCATTCGAGAAAAAAAAATGTACGTATGTTGCAGTGCGCCAGCTAACTTTATAGGGGCTACTTTGTTAGAAACAGACCTGCGCGTGAGAAAATCTCCCGTTTTTGAACTGCACCACACGTCAGCGGAGGAGCGTTCGCCACTCGCTACTACTTCTGCGCTACTAACGCTACGCAGAAGCTGTGTCAGTTAGATATGGACCCCTGACCAGTGGTTCGCAGTGAGTTGCGATCGCGGTACGTTTCAGACTAGTGGTAACAGAGACGAGGTCTTTGTCTGACACTGTTTATTATAAACAGCGTCAAGCGCCACCAACACGCAACAAAAATACAGGAAAAAACGAAGCGGAGGATTAGTTCAGCAAAAGGCACCAAAAGGGAAGCCCACGAGAGAGAGAAAGAGAAAAAGAGAGAGAGAGAGAGCGACAATGCTCGGACTCGCCTCTCGTAGCTTTCAACCCGGGCGCTGGGGCAATAGGTCACCCACAAAAAGAACCGGGCGGTGTGCAGGGGGTGATGGCGGCTAATTGGCTCCCGACTCGATCGAGCTGTGTCCGTCTCGTTCGTTAGCGGGATCAACCAGACAAATCGCTGCAACAACTGAGGGCGGCCATGCATCACCATCCACCGAATCAAGAGAAGAGCTCTCTCAATCTGTCAATCCTTCCAGTGTTGCGGGCCGGGTAAGCTTTCCCGTGTTGAGTCAAATTTAGAGCGACAACGAACCCACCCCAAGAAAGCGACGCCCGTTCCCTGGGACTGGAAGGGAGCTTCCACAGAATAGGGCAAGGAGGGAAACGGGGCTTCAGCTAAGGAGCAGGGCGCCAAGGGCTACGGGAGGAGCACTGTGCCTTCTCCCCGCACATACATTCGTTTCGATTCACTGTGTTCAGCTCGAGTCATATCGGCGCAATTTCGACACGAACGAGTAGAAGTCAGGCCCAAGATTATCTTTTGAGAGCTGATTCATCGCGAAATGACGTGGTTATTAGCGCGTAACAGTCGTTCCACCAAAAAAAAAACTTGATGTCACGTATGAAGTCACGAATACTAAACACGTGACCACCTTCCTCGTCATGAGGTCACGACACAGTATAACCTCCTGGGAAACGAAAGCGGGAAAAGTATACACGCCAGGTGAGTAAAATTATTCACACGCTCTGCGGCTTTGCCTCATTTTTTTTAATGGTATAACCATCAAACCTCTTGAAATAAAACAAGATTGATTGATTGAGCGACTGGTTTATTTATTTATTTATTTATTTGTTAATATAAAACAAGAAAATACAAGGATTACGCCAGCAGTATACCTCTTACCAGCTATTTGGAGCATGTTAACCGAAATCAACATTTGCGAAACAAACAACACAAGCACCGGCTCATGTGATGCACGACGGCAGATTAAAAGAGTGGCAAGTGCTCGGCATATCGTGACGCGTTTCTTGAACAAATACAATAAAGTGCATCATACCATATTATGAACGGAACAACATGTTAGTAATTAACTTGTACTAACACAACAAATCACTTATGCAACATCTCTCTGGCCCTATTGATCGTAAGCAGGCGCGAAAAATTCGTATGATCCAGCAACAGGCAGCGCTAAATCTTACGAAAAAGAAAAAGAAGATTAAAAAAGAGAAGGAAAAGAGTGCTCAACTGTGACAGAAACGTGCAGCACCGACTAACTTAATCCCATTTCTTTTTCCCTCAGTTCTTCATTATTACTTTGAACTTCGTTAAAATATTCTGCTTCCCCATCGTCGTCTCTTTTTTTTTCTTTGTAAAATTCATTAAACTTCTAATTACTTTTTTATTCTCGTTGCACTCCCGTTTCTTTCCGGCAGCGCGCGATGCATAACCATATAGCGGCGCACATTCCACGTCGAGCGAATAATGGCCCAGCTGCAGCGCAAGAGAAATATGGCCCGCAGCGCTGTACGCGTATATATAACACGGCCTCTATTACGCGGCAATCGTGGATGGCACGCACCCCACCCAGCGCTATAGGACGACCCTTTCGGGAACCACACCACATGTAAGCCGGCATAAAGGCACAAATAACGAAGAAGAAACATAACAAAACAAACAATTTGAAGAACAAACCAACAAAAACACACAAACGACTCGACGGAGACGCCTCGCAACCTCGACCACGTACGTGGCGATTGCATTATTTATGACCGTTCTTCCAATGGTGGGGAGGCGCATCGTCTTCCCTTTGTTCTCGGCGGCTGCGCACAGAGTCAAAATGGCAAAAGCGTCCTCCACGCAACTGCCTACCATGGCTAGATGCATTAGCCTGGGTGGCGCCTTGGGATCAAGCCGCGCGTTCCGGCCAAGCTTCATATACTGGTCCATCTCACGCTGCGAAGTGACAAAGGCCGCGAGTGCGAACTTCCGCGACCGCCTCACCCCGCAGAACCTTATGTCCTTCCTCTGCGGCTGACTTGCACACAAAGCCCCACCCCCTCGACAGAGAGAGAAAGAGAGAGAAGATCGAATATGCCACAGTGTCTTTTTTTTTTTCCTTCAAACGATTTATCAGACCTATTCAAAATAGTGAAAAATGGCCATCTCACAAACGTTCCGCGAGCTGTACCCCGAAAACGGCGGGGAAAACAAGAAACGAGCGTATTCAACACACTGGTGAAATATGCGTAAAGGGAAACTTCCACGTCGACTTTCGCCTTCGCAAGCGACCAAAGTGCGAGGGAGTCCACGCAATATATACACGCACGATGTGGATGGGCTCCCAACAGGCGGTTGATTGATTGATTGATATGTGGGGTTTAACGTCCCAAAACCACTATATGATTATGAGAGACGCCGTAGTGGAGGGCTCCGGAATCCCAACAGGCGGTCCGAGCATCGTGCCGCATCAGGTGTACGTGTCACGTTTCCACTTCGCCACGGCGGTCTGATGACGCTAACAGCTTGGGATATCCAGTAGGCGTGCATTACTACACCACTCTTCCCCTCAGTGCTTCCCTCCTCCTTCCCGCTCACCATTCGCAACCTCCTCTCCCAACATATCTGCTGCAACTACAAAAACCGACCGCGGTTCTCAGCGGTACGGTGAAAGTGTGAATGAATGAATGAATGAATGAATGAATGAATGAATGAATGAATGAATGAATGACGACCTTACTTTGAGGAAGGGGACGACGGCTCTTACCCGCTGTCCCAAATTCGGTGGGAGTTGTACCTGTATTAAGATTTCGTAATCACTCTGCGCTCAATCGGATCTGAATGTAAAAAAAATACAACGTGAAACTCGCAGAGAAGAGGCTGGGCACACACGAGCGCTGTGCGTGTTAAGTCTCTTGTCTCTCATCGTCTTGCGCACTTTTAACCTGCATCATGCAAAGCTAACAAGTCCAATAAGTCACTTTAATGAACTAATTGAAGAAAAAACTATCAGAACACGACAAATGTGCGGCGCACCATTCCTGGGATCTCACTGCCTGTTCTAGTTTTACAGATTACCGATTAACCTTATACAGATTTGCAAGCCTCCTTCGTAACATTGTACAGACTCAGCAAACCTGCACTGTTAGCTGTGATATATAGTTAACGTACACTGCACACTTTTCAGCATCTTTACGAGCTAGTATCATGGGGAGGCATAACTTGGGTAGAACCTCTTGGAATCGATGTAGAGAAAGGCTCAACCTATAGCACGGCCTATATCTTATCGGCATATAGGCCCAATGTGTTTTTTTTTTCCTTGCAACACTGGCAACTGTATACACGTTGAAATCCTACGGCATCTTAGGTTCTTAGAAGGTATAACTACAGACTGGCGAAGTTCGCACCACGGCAGAATAAGTACTAAGAACAGCGTCACTGCACAGGAATGACGTCGAGTGGTTACACTAGTTAAATACAGGGCCTCGTGGAGCTGAAGAACCCCCGCCAGCCACAGTTGTGGTCGTAGGTTCGACTCCGGGCAACGACACAATGTCTTTCATGTTTTTTTTTTCTTTTCCGCCTGATCGCGTTTTATATTGCTGACGTATTTCCGTGACGGAAATAAGTCAGGAAGGTCCTGGTGGACTCCTGAATAAAAAAACTTTCGTGATAAAAAAGTGAGTCAGATAGAGAGAAGGTATTAAAGTTGCCTTTTTGCGGAAAGAACGAATCCCTGTTGCCGTAGGACTAAGCCTGTAAATAGAGTGCCAGGGTTTCAACTGCTGCGAATGCCTGCCGCCTTTAAATAAGCTCCGAGTTTCAACGTCATATTTGCAGTGTAGAGCACTCAAAGAGGGTTAGTGTACTGGCGCCGAATTGGCGAAGTTTTTTCTTTCTTAAGATTGTTTTCTCATTAGTCAGCTGGCTTCGCCAATGATATGTCGCGCATCGGGATCGGCTGCAATATTCTCCTCAGGAAATTTTTGACGTAGGACATTTTTGTGAATACGGACTTAGCCGATTTGAACTCGTCCGCAATGCGCGAACTTCGTCTTTGATTAAGGCCGGTCCACGGTCGCAACATCAAAATAATTGGCACGTTTCTTATGCAGCAGCGTAACTTGCGCTAAGTGAGTACTTATCAGTGCGGCAAATAAAATGGAAAAGTATTTTGGTACCTCTATCACTTCTCTCTTCTTGAGTGCCATTATCCTCTCGAGATAATAGTGTCAAATCGAGAAGTGCTATATAATTTTCGGACTCAGTCTATGAGCCCTTGTGGCGAGTGCATGATCGAATTCACATTGTCAGCAAGTGCCTTCGCATTTTTCTCTAACTCTTTCTATCCACCCCTCTTCTTCTCTCTTTGTTGTATAGTGTTTATTGTAATTGTCTTTATCTCACCTTCATCGACGCAAAGCTTCTTTTCCCTATAGACTTCGGTTGGAAGTTGTGTTCACGAAGGCATACACAGCGCTCACTGCAATGATTGACAGTGCGGCGTGCGATGTTTGAGGCACCGAATAAGACATCTAACACTTGCCGCCGGTTGTCCTCGTTTTGCCTCGGAAAGACAGGTATACTTTGCAACGCACTGCGGCGACTGGATGAACGGCCACTTTCCGTGCAGGTGCCACTCCAGCACCGTCGACGTGTACCGACGGTCCACAAGGCAGTGGAAGCACTTGTGCCTCGCCCTCAAAGAACACTAAAGGCAGTGGAAGCAGCTCAGTGTTCTTTGCGGGCGAGGTTAATGTGTGAACGCATGTGACCTGCGGTAGATGTCCCGCACGCTGCAATAAGTTCAGTGCTTTTAGTTCTTTCTTTCTTTCCTTCTATCTATCTATCTATCTATCTATCTATCTATCTATCTATCTATCTATCTATCTATCTATCTATCTATCTATCTATGTATCTGTCTGTCTGTCTGTCTGTCTGTCTGTGTCTATCTATCTATCTATCTATCTATCTATCTATCTATCTATCTATCTATCTATCTATCTATCTATCTATCTATCTCATCTTTCTATTCCCTTCCTCTGTCCCCCAATGTATGACAGTAACTCTGAACCTTTTCTCTCTAGTAATCTCCGTCCGCCACGGTAACGTAGTGGTAAACCGTGCTCGGCGGATGACCCGAAGGTGACTGGTTAGATACCGACAGTGGCGTTTGCATTTCAGTGGAGGCGAAATCCGAAATGCACCGTGCAATGTCAGAGCACGTTAAAGAACACCAGATGGACAAGATTTCCGAAGCACTCCCCTTCGGCGTGCCTCAAAATCATATGTTGCTTTTGGCCCGTTTAACTCCAGATGACATTATCTGCATGGTTAAACTGCCTTGCCTCGCCTCGTTCCTTCTTTACTTCAGGCAGCAAGATACATTATGGCTGAGTGAAGCTCTTAAACTTTTTTCAAGACAGAGTCGGCAACTGCACACGGTGTCGGCTGTAGCGACACCGAAACTTTCTTGGCGTGTCAACACTAAACAGCGGCGAACAACATAAATCATCTTGTCGCTCACAACTCACGCAGATTAGCTTTCTCAAACAACAGTTGCAATAATGCGTACCAAACAAAAACGAAGCTAACCACATGCTCGACGATTCCGCGAAATTGACGCATAAAACATGAAGCGGTTTACAAATACGGAACACCACGAAACAATTTATATATAACCGCGTAAATTTCATCAGAAACGCCAGAAAAAAACTAAAAAAGTAAAAGCCGCTAAACTTTACTCGTTTGTGAAACACCACACGTGCGGCTCGTTTGATGGAGAGAGAACGAACAACATAAAAAGAAGGAAAATACTCGAGACTTCGTTCTGGGTGCGAATAACGCGTTTGCTTGTTTCATAAACCAACAGCCAACTCACAACAGCGAGTACGCTGTATCGTAATGTTTACGTTTAGGTGTTTTTTTTTTCGGGAGACCACCTGTCAAGGCACGCGTCAAGAATTTCTTTTTCTTCATCAAACTGCCAGCATCTAGTGTTGTGCATGGATCAAACAGCGCTGGTAATGCATGAACTATTCCTATTCCTTGATTATATTGTTATTGATGGAATATTATTATTACTTCTCGGAAGCTCTTCGTTGTTTGTTCCTACTGATTTTTTTCCTTCTTCTTTTCTTCCGCATTTATAGTTTAACAGCAATGAAGACTGCCCTTCACTGGTGTGTACATTTTCTTCAGCGCACTATAATCATCATTTTCAGCGCCACTTAACGAAAAATCGCTACTCTCGCTTTGAATAACAAAACTAAACGCCACAGGCAACTCTATAAGAATTTGATGCAACGTATAGTGCGCCATCAACTCTCATGCCCTCACATTCCGAAAACAACACGCATTCCTTTGGAACGGCCAATGTATTACGGAATAAGGTAGTCATAAAACAATCCGCATACAGACGCAAAGGGCACGCTTCGTGCCACCGTTCGTCATCGCAGAAGTATGCGGCCCTAGTAAAAAACACTGTAATACATAGGAAAACCGCGCGCATCGTAAAACGAAACAGGCGCCACGACGCAATGAACATGCGTGGCGGGGCTAGGTTAAACACCGAAAGCAGCACAATTTTACGCCACTTTATGGCATAAGCGAAAAAAAAAAACAAAAACAAAACCTTCACTATACGCTCGTACACGCAACATCAATTTCCATTTATTCTCACTGACTCTGCGTTTACGACACCGAACGGAAAGAGTTTAATATGCAGATCTCCGCTGGCGTTTCTTTGTGTATCCTGCTTATGTATGATGCCCTCTGACCTGGTGCTGGTTGCTGATTAAAGCTGCCAATCTACTCGGAAACATTGAACATCCAGCTGCGGTGTTGCGTACGCAACCGTAAAAATGCGAGAAAAAAAAAAAACGTCCCCGCGTTTCCCGCACAGCGCGATAGCGCTTGTCAGGATTGGACCTTATACCGACGGATCCTCGGGCGATTACGCTGCGAAATCGAAGGCGAATGAACAAACAAAATAGAAAAAAAGCACGGAACTTCAAGGCCGTTTAAGCAAGTGGGTTGCTTGGAAAAGGCGAACGCAGCGCGTATACTTAACGATGACGTTAAACTACCAAGATTCCACATGCCTGCGTAATGCAGGCAGCAACGGGAAGGTGGAAATTCGCGAATGTATATGCTCCTCCACAATTCTTTGTTTCTTATATTTCGTGTTTTAACTCCTGCAACAAGGCATTTGGCCACTACGTAACTCAGGAAGAGATGTGAAAATGTCGCGCGGACCTTGAATAACGCGTTATACAGGGTGTCCCACGTAACTTTAGCCAGAGTTTAAAAATATGCCGAAACACGTAATTACGACGCTACCAAATGCCTGTTGCTCGCCGTTGCCTGGAGTTAGTCAGACTATTTTTTGTGTTCTCATATATTGTTTAATTAGATCTGTTTAATTAACAAAATTTTGAAGGAACGAAGATGGATAAAAAATTAAATGAAAAAGTTGTAGATCAGCTTGCAAAACGTCCAAATAGATAGTTTTGAACTTTATATCTGTTGAGTATTAGTGTTTTTCTGCTAATTACAAATGACCGCGAAATACCAAAAAGAAATACCACGTGACAAACCCGATCGCGCGTCAGTGTGCACGATGATTGTAGTGCTCCCTAACGTTCCGCGTACGAACGACACGCTTCCCTCGCACCGGTTCATGACAGCGGTAAGCAGTCACTGCGGTTATAGTTTTCGTTGCCAATAGCAAAACATGTTCATCGTAAAGCCATCATCATCATTGCGGACCCACTGAGACAACACAATGGGTCAAATGCTATGGTCTCTCTCTCTCTCTCTCTCTCTCTCTCGATGCTATAGAGAGATAGAGCGAAGGAGGGAGGGAGTAAGAGGGGCGTTTTCTTCGTCCATGCAGAAGCATCAAAAGCGCCCCATGTTCATCGTAAAGCCATCATCATCATTGCGGACCCACTGAGACAACACAATGGGTCAAATGCTATGGTCTCTCTCTCTCTCTCTCTCTCTCTCTCGATGCTATAGAGAGATAGAGCGAAGGAGGGAGTAAGAGGGGCGTTTTCTTCGTCCATGCAGAAGCATCAAAAGCGCCCCATGTTCATCGTAAAGCCATCATCATCATTGCGGACCCACTGAGACAACACAATGGGTCAAATGCTATGGTCTCTCTCTCTCTCGATGCTATAGAGAGATAGAGCGAAGGAGGGAGGGAGTAAGAGGGGCGTTTTCTTCGTCCGTGCAGAAGCATCAAAAGCGCCCCATGTTCATCGTAAAGCCATCATCATCATTGCGGACCCACTGAGACAACACAATGGGTCAAATGCTATGGTCTCTCTCTCTCTCTCTCTCGATGCTATAGAGAGATAGAGCGAAGGAGGGAGTAAGAGGGGCGTTTTCTTCGTCCATGCAGAAGCATCAAAAGCGCCCCAGAATATCGCCATAGAGAAACAAATGTCTCATTTTGATAAGACATGATTTGCCCACAAGACCATGGTGTGCCTTCGACAATAAGCTTAAAAGACCTGACACGCCCCCATTCAACAAGCGGAACTGACGACCTTGCTGAAAGAACCAACTTATTAATCCAGAGTGTTTCTATAGATCATCTCTGATTGGCGGAAGCAACAGAGGTCTCCCGCCGCAATCGTAACAATATCGCGAATCGGTACAGCCGTCTCTCGTCGCTTACACGGGTGAAGGTATATCTGCATCATGTCATCAACTCTGCACCCGCGACGCCGTTCGCGCACGTGGCTCCGCCACGGCACACGATCTTGAAGCATGACCCGAGTGTGTGTTTTCATACGGAGTTCAAAAGTTTTATTTGTTTCCTGTCTTTCTTTTGCAGCGAAGCCTGAAAAGTTGTAGAGGCGAGAGTCCGCGCTTTGAGAGACGTCGAGCATGAAAGCTAGCCATGCCTTTCAATTCTCAGCGTGATTTTTTTACTGTTATTATTATTTTTTTAATTTTGAAGGCAACGGGCAGCGTCCGGGTGCAGATCAGCGATCCTTGAACCGTGCGGCAATGAAATCGCCAGCTGCCTGGCCGGCGGGTGTGACGCGGCATGACCGGAATTCGTGATGCCTCGCTCCGGCGACCTGCACGCCGTACAGTATACAGACGTGTGTGTGAGGGGAGGAGGGTGCACTTTCACGGTCCCTCCACCTCTCCTGTCATTCGGAAAGGCGCGCTGCGGCAGTCAAGCACGGTGATCGACGGAGCCATCGGCGCGACGCACCTTTAACTCGAGCCTCCAACGAGGTCGAATCTGGCGAGCCACTACCGCGCCTCTTTATCGCGCGGTTCCTTTCATTCGCGTCCTCCTTTCGTGTCGTAAGAGAGCCTCCGACCAAGAAATCGCCAGACGTCGGCCCCGTGGATGACGGACAGTACGTATACCGCCGCGAAAATGATGGACAGGTTTTTTATCCGTACACTTTTACTTTCTTTTCCCGAACGTCATTACCTCTTTTCTTTCTAGAGTTATTTCATCTCTTTTCTAAGTTTACTTTGTGTCCCGGGAACCCATCACCCTTAAAGGTACCACACTAGCGACAACAGGAAAGGTCCACTCGACGCACAACACAGCGCTATCTTCACACACAGCCATGCCTACCAATCTGGGACATATCTAGTGCGGCAAAGCCGACCCCAAGAGGAAGCGCTGGGCGTAGTTTCAAATCTGTCATTTCGGACACTTTTCGTATGCTATCACTCAACACAGAGCATACAATTAATGATGGTAATTAAATCGAACTTCTTAATAATGAGAACAATAAACAGTACAAACTAATGTTATGAAATTGTTATCTGCCACTTTATCGTAACTGTTCACATTGGAACACTATCTGTATGTACTACATATGTGCTTCTACATTGAGAGCTTCCCCCCATAAGTTTAAATTAATCGTCACATCAGTGATAATTATTTATTACAGTTACGAAATTCCGTATGCTTCATAGACATAATGTACATCACATCTGCCGACTTTTGCTGAGGTTTTATCATGATCAACGTCCACTTTCTCATCAATTTACGGAAAGGTGATTCCTTTATCCCTGTAATGCTGCTTTCCTGCACTACTCATTTGGAAAAGCTCTTAAGCAAAAAAAAAAATTCACCAAACGTAATCCAACGAAATCGCAAAAACAAAGACGGGTTGTCCTATCGTACATACCACTAGAGTGCAATAGAAAATAACTTATCGTTGCGCTACAACTGGTTTTTCGAAAATCACCCCATACATTTTCAATCAACACACATAAGTGCCTCGCGAAAAAAATTCAGCCGGTCAATTAAAACTGATCGCGTTTTACAGCATAAAGACGTTGTCAGCAGTAAGTTCCTAAAGTAAATTTAGCGAAAATTCTGGCATTGCGTAGTAATAATTTTTTGAAGAACGCTCCCCATAGCGTTACGCCCAGCGCTTCCCCTCGGGGTCGGCTTTGCCGCACCACAGATGTCCCAGAATGCTGGGCATGTAACACAGCTACACACTCATCGTACTCAAAGTTTTCCATACCAACTGTTGACATTCAAAACAAGCTTTCATAAACCTCGGTCTGCCAGTTCGCCATGACTCCCGCAGGTGGCGGGTTCAAATCCCGGCTGCGGCGGCTGCACTTCCGATGGAGGCGGAAATGTTGTAGGCCCATGTGCTCAAATATGGGTGCACGTTAAAGAACCCCAGGTGGTCGAAATTTCCGGAGCCCTCCACTACGGCGTCTCTCATAATCATATGGTGGTTTTGGGACGTTAAACCCCACATATCAATCTGTCAATCAGTTCGCCATGACTGGTTGCATTTGGATTGGGCGAGTGAGTCGGTAAACCTCGCGAAGACGGAAAAGAAAACCACGAAGGCGTGAAAAGCGACGGCGGCGTATATATGTAGAAACAAGCATGCAGCGCCGGCGCGGGCTCACGTTTTCAATTTCTCGGGGCCATATTTCCAATGTTTTTTTTTTACTAAATTGATTTCCCCAGCGTGTTTTCATTCGTTCTGTTCGTGCGACAACTGCCCGAAATCTTTTGAAAAGGACGGACACGCCACGACGACGAAATGAATGACGTAGAAAAAAAATCTACAAAAAAGGCGCCACAGAACATAAAAAAAGGACTGTCACTAAGAACTTAGCGAGTGTGCGTAAGAACTCGAAAGAGAAGTAAAGTATGAGCTTAAAAACAAATAAAACGCACCAAGATGAGCGAAGGAGGTGAAGGCGAACCGGGAAAAGATGTCACGAACGAGAAATTCATAAGCGCGCGCGCCCCGCCGGACGAAACGCGCCGAGACACGAGGACGATCCGTACTTCTTTTGCGAAATAACACGCACACGTATACATTTCCGAAGCGTTCTAAAGCGATAAGTACGACGCATTGCCGAGGTCTAGGCAAAAGACTAGCCGGAGTCGAACGCGATCGAGCAAACTGAAAATTAAATAACAGCAAGAGTAATACAGGAGACGCGACGGCTGCAATATGTAAAACTTGTGAAAAATAAATTAGAGTCAGACGGCGAGCGCACTATAAAAAACCCTACGAGTAAGTATAGACGGCGACGGGGGGGGGGGGGGGGGGTCGCCTGGACCGTTGAGGGTTGCGGGATAAGAAGTGTGAATACAAATAAACGCACTATTCAGTCAGTATAGCGAGAGGTTCAAAGGAAGTCTGCGCATCACGTTATCCCAACTAATGTTAGCCAAGCAGTTTGTTTCATTTTGGTTAGGAGGGAAGGAGAGTGACTTTATTTTGGTACTTCGGAACGCGACAGGGTCACGCACCCGGCTCAGTCCCACGCAGGGACCGGCAAGCCGAGCCATGCCGACCATTTCGTGGCCCTGCTGGATAGCCGTGAGCTGATCAGTGCAGATCGGGGCTGCGTAGAAGCTTCTCCCACTCCTTCAGTGTGAAGCTTGAGTCCATGTCTTGGCACGCGGTGGCTATATGCTACAATGTGGCTGTCTCACCGCATGACGAGAACAGGCCGTTCGGGAAGACGTCAGGCTATATGTCGTGGAGAAACGCAGGACTTGGGTAGGATTTGGGTTATTCTGTTTATTTTTTTGTTAAGTGAACGCGTCAATGATGCGTATTTCTTGCAAATAAACATACATTCGCCTAAGTTGCAACGAAAAAAAAATTAACTTATGACGTTTCGAGACCCCCTACAAATCTCTTATTCACGTCAACAGATTGTAGTCTCGAAACTTCATAAATTTATTATTTTTTATTTCGTTGCAACTTCATCGAGTGTTCGTTCATCCACAAAAAAATATATGCCATTCGCCAGACGATGTTCCTTCGCATCGTCGACCAGAAATACAGTATTTCAACAGGGTCCGCCGCGGTGCACAGCTGATGGCCCGAAGATCTCGGGGTCAATCCCGGAAGGGGCGTTCGAACTTCGACGGAGGCGAGATGCCAGACGCCCGAGTACTTCGCTTTGTAAGAGCACGTTAAAAAACACACAACGACCGAAATTTCCGAAGCCCTCTCATACGGTGTCCCTCGGTATCGTGGTTTTGGTATGTAAAACCACAGACGTTAATATTATTAGTATTTACAGAGGGACGAATGCGGACAGATGGCTAAACACCGTGTACCCATAACAACCGTATATGTTGATATCTTTTGCGAATCTTTCACTTAACCACGGCTAAAACGAGCTCCGCTTGTAAGCTCCGCCAACAGCTGTCACCGCCCCTCATTCGCCGTCCAATCGTGTATACTCGTTTACATGACGTCATGCGCCATTTGTCTGCGTCAGATAAATGGTCTTTATATTTCACACACATGTCTGGATCACTGGTTTTCGATCTAAAACGCTAATTTCCCGGCAACTTGCCGTGCCGATTCATACGTCACTTCTCGGACATATGCACTATTTTGCGTAAGGATGAAGAACGTTTAATTGTTAATATGCGCATAACTTGCATCACGAGAAAAAAAAAAGTGGTATTGGTAAGTACGGAAACTACCTACACTCTACGAAAAGGAAAGGTATGTGCGACTCCTTTGGCCAGTCTTTAAACCGGCAGGTTAACTCACTTGTGAGTCAGACGACTGTCAGAAGAGAGTATAATGACACCCAAACGAGTCAACGTGCTTCTTTAAAGAGAATTGTATGTATACGTGATCCACAACTCTCAAAGGAGAGTCAAATTACTTTCTTTGTCCCCCAGTGGAGTCCTTAAGGAAATAAAAATGAATGAATGAATGACTGTGGTACGACTCTTATACACAGATGAATTGCATGCGCTATTCCGTTCAAGGGCTATAGAGCTACGAAAAGTTATACGACTGGGCGAGCGGCCGCAAAGGCTGCATGCAGCATCACGTGGTCATGTGAAGCTGGCGTGACCAGACTGCTGTGTCTAAAGAGGAAATCGAAATACGACGGTCAAAGACGTACGGGCGGAGACTGCAAAACCGGACAGAAGGGAAGGCGTTCCATCGGAGGGCTTTTGTTATAGAAGAATAACGAATCACCCAGCTACCAGACATTTTGCGCCGAATGAGGAAATACCGGTATGACGATTACACCGGACCAGCCGAAGGAGTTTAGACTGCCTATATAGGACGTGTATAAGGAAGGCGCAGCGCTCAAAGGAAAGGCGTACCAGAAAGATGCGCCGCTAGATTGTATACCGCCGAATGGTCTGCTCAAGCCCACGTCAACATGCATATAGCATTAATTCCATCACGTACCGTGTGTTGCTACCACATCCTATATGGATAAGTGCGCCTTCTTCATATATCAACAGGGGGCGCTACAAAATATAACTCAGTTTTCCTTCTTTTCCTTTTATTAAGGTTTTATTTAAAAAAAATAGGTACATATGTGCGCAAATTCTAGAGGGCGTGACGTCTACGTCTTTTACAGCTCGTGCGACAGTCGCTTAAAAAAATCTTGATGACACGGGATGTTAGAATACTTTAGACCTTATGGCGCGCCCTTTAAAATTGCATCAATTACCAAGGCTACACATCCGAGGGGAAGGAATAAACTGCTTGACTACCTACCAAATGAACTGCAGAAGTATTACCATCAAGGAAATCAAAATGACAATCCGTCACAGGTGAGAGTCATACGCAAAGGGACCGCAATACGCGATGCGCGTCTGAGAAAATATATTCCATATCCACCGCGTTAAGCCTTGAATGACATTGGCCAACTATCTATAGGCCAGGCATTGCACACATATTTACCGTCAACAGTACTGCAGACGGGCGATCGGGTACTCGAGGTACATTATCTGTGCCGGTGATGCACCGCACACTTATAACGCTGAGTATTCGTGGAAAGTTCTTTGTCATTCGCTTTCCCATATCTACTTTCTCCATTTTTACCCATTTCTGTATCTTTTCTATCGTTAAAATCCGAAGACCACCATTGACCCGGCTCTCTCGTGCAACTCAAAGCCTGTGGACGAATGGGATAGACAGATGGAAGTCCTGTACAATCTCCTTACACTTCCCTCTCTTCACTCTAGTCTATTAACCCTCTCCCCTTTTCCTTCCCCTGTGAACCACAGCTGATGTGTCGCAGTTAGCTGCAGACAGTTGCGGAGTTCACTTTTCTTTTTCTTTTCCAATCCTAAAAAAACCACTTCCCCCAACTCCTGTGCAATGTGATGCCGCTTGCCTGGTTAATCCCATGTCGAAACCGGGAGGTCAAGCATCGTCTAATTCGTGCGGTCTCATACTACAACGAAAATCGACAGCACCACTTCCCCTTAATACATAATAATGCGAATTGTCCTCCACTAATTGTAAACATATTAACTCATTTTTCATGTTTGAACTTTCATGTGATGTTCGAGTGTACTGCAGTTACACGTCTTACGTTTGACTGTATAAAATATCGTGCCTTTATTACTTTTTTCCTACCCATTTCGTCTTCCAATCGAGAATGAGTAGTCAGTGCGCCCATAATGTCAACAACCTCTCATATTTGCCATTTCAATAAATAAAAAAGAGGGGGAAAAGCAATACAGAACATTACGGTACGCGAATACGATATCCCTCCAAACGGCTTGAACCTCGGTCACGTTTAAGTCAGATTCGTCCGCTACCAGCCTGCGCATACCTGTTGGCCCGCGGGTCCCCCGAGGGCAATATTGATTCCCTAACCGAAACGTGCGCTGCACTATTCCCACCCTTCATACTTCCACTTTCCCCGCTGTTCGTATTCTGCGCCGGGCCGTGCCCGATGCGAGACCGTCCACCAGAGAAGCATAACGGCGATTTTTATCAGCCGTACAGGAGCGCGGATGCATGAGGTTACAGCAACGCCATGAGCGCGACCGTAGCCCGCTGGCACGACTCCAGCTCGTGTAGGAGAGCCAACTTGTGCGATCCCCTTCTCCCTTCCACAGCTCCGTCATGCATACTGTGCGACTCGTGCGCAGACGGACAGCTGGCAGTGATCGATGCACTACGTCTGCATTTCGCCACGCATCATTAAAAAAAAAGAAGACCACTCATAGTGTATAGTGTAAAAACGGGCGCAGTTTTCTGCAACCAGGGGATGCCAAAGGCACGGCCCACGGCCGTTTTGTTTGCGGTCCGGCTCGTACATGACTGCCTTGGTTCCTTTTTTGTTTATTTTCCTAATAAGTATGTTCCTAAACTACATGGACGTAACATGTCTCCAGCACTGTTATTATTATTATTATTATTATTATTATTATTATTATTATTATTATTATTATTATTATTATTATTATTATTATTATTATTATTATTATTGTTGTTGTTGTTGTTGTTGTTGTTGTCATTGTTCTGTAGCTGTTGTTGTTACTATTTATGATGAGGCCCCACATGCCCTCTCCATGTATTGATAATTGAGACATAGCCGTGCTGCACCTCGAAAAAAACCTCCACATACAGGAATCGCGGATCCAACGTCTTCGTTGGCGAAAATACTATGCCCATGGTCATCTTAATAAACCACAAAGCTACTTGAGAGCTACAACGTTCTTTGGAAGACACCAATATTCGCGATAAATATTGAGCGGACTATTGAGTGTGGCACTGCTATTGTATGAGTGCTCCAGTCAGCAAGAAATCAGAAAATCAGAACAGGCATTGGGATTTCCGCCATTCTGGAAATTAACATAGATACGTTTCTCTGATGCCATCAACTCCCTTTCAGAAATTAGCCATATGTGAGGTGGATGGACAGATGGATGAACCTTATTTGGTCCTTCGGAACGTGCATTAGCTCGTTGCTGGCCGCTCCCACTTCGGAATAAAAAGACCAAGTCTCTCTGCTGCGTCGCGGGCCCGGTGGACTGTCCATTGCTGTTGTGCGAGTCCCGAGCTTGCCATAGCAGCCTCCCATTTGGACGGCGTGATGACTTCCCCTCAGCATAACGCGGGGCACCACCAGAGCATATGTTCCAAGGTAGCAAGGTAGCTGGATCGTGGCAGAACGAGCATGTACTAGTTGGCTGTATTTCGTGATAAATTTTGTTCTATAGAGCGAAATCAGGGTACGCTCCGACCTGAAGAAGCCTGAGTGTCAGAACCTGAGGTCTGCTTAGTTTTTTGTGTGGTGGAGAGTATTGTCTCCGCGCCAGGTAAAACTGTTTTGTCAGTTCATTATGCGAGATGGGAGGGTCACTGTTCTCCAAGACATCAGCGCCACGCCCCCCGATAGCTTCGCGGTTTGCTAGTCCTAACGCAGCTATGTGGGCTGACTCGTTGAGATTGAGCGGGCTCCCTCAATGCGTCTCATACGAGCTGGGAACCAAACGAGTGTGTGTCGCTCGATGTCTTTGTCTAGAAGAATTCGCAAAGCTGGTTCTGATATGTTCCCTTGGTAAATGCTCCAACCGCCGATCTCGAGTCATTGTAAATTGTGGACCCCCTGTTATCCAGCAAGGCCAACGCAATCGCTACTTGCTCTGCCATTTCAACCACCATCATCCGCACCGTTGTCGAGTTGGTGATACTGCCCTCGTGGTTGATGCTCACTGCCGCATATACCTTCCCCTCGGGATACCGGGCCGCCTCGACGAAGGAGCAGTGCCCGGCATGTTCTTGAGCCCTTTGTAGAAAAGCCTTTGCCATGGCCCGTCTTCTACCTTCGTTATGCTCGGAGTGGACATTTCGCGGGATGGGTACAACGAAGATTTGTTCTCGTTGTTGACGAGGAATGCTGCGGAAGTGAGACTTGATTTCCATCGGTAGAATCCCCGGCTCCCACAGGCTGTTTCCACCGGAACGCGTGCTGGAAAGCCTGGCGAATTGAGCCCTCCCCTGTGCCTCTGCAATTTCTGCCAGCGTGTTTTGCATGCCGAGACGGAACAGTCTATCCGTGCTTGTGTACATGGGAAGCCCGAGAGCTCTCTCGATGGCCTTTCTGATTAACGTATTGAGCTTATCACGCTCCGACCTCTGTCATGTTGTGCATGGCTGCAACGTAGGTGAAACGGCACATCACAAAGGCGTGCACCAACCTTACGAGGTCATCTTCTTCAAGTCCCTCTTGCCTATTGGCAACCCTTCTTATTAGTATGATGGCATTGTCAGTTTTTCTGGTGAGTCTCGTGACCGTCAGGTTAATGGAGCCGTTCGAGTGAATTATCATACTTAGAACCCGGAGGGAGTCCACCCTGGGGATCAAGCTGCCCTCACCTGTCTTAGGGCAGGTGAGGGCAGCTCGATGTGAGATGTGGGGAAAGAAATCGCTGTTTCGAGCAGCAACGCCTTCCCGCAAGAAAAACCGGTTAATGCACGGCAGCACTGAATCGAGCCCAGTACCTGCCGGGTAAACCACGCGACCACTGCCGTGGTTTACCCAACGCCCCGAAGACCTATTCCATGTTTGTGAACAGCGGTAGGCACCATCGACTGAAGCGCTTGTAGCTACGCCACGGCGCGTAGGCTCCGCCCAGCCCAAAGCTCGCCACCGCTACGCGGGAGGCTCCCGGACGCGCTGTGCTCGAAAGCAACTTGCAGCTGCTGCAGCCAGTTCTTACGTGATTATAGACGGCGGTGGCGAGCTTTGGGCTGGGCGGAGCCCACGTGCCGTGACGTAGCTACAAGCGCCTCAGTACGTCACTGTTAACAACCATAAAATATGTCCATAGTGTACTAATCTTGCCCTTAACAAGTGCACTTCACGACAATTGCGGTGCGAGCATTTGCTCTGGCAGGAAAATTAGAGCGACTGTGCGAAGGTAGCAGGCCCTGTGCAATAAAAGACCAGGAAACAAAAAAAAAACATCATTACGGAGCAGCAGGGAAATAAAAGGGTGCATGAGGGACAGCGGTCTGGCACATCACTGAAGGCAGAAGAGCGCTGGCCGTCAATAATAAAGCAGCTGTCAGTCGTTGCTGCGATCCATTATTGAGGCGTCGCCGCTGACACGGCGAGAATGACGAGCACCGACGATGGCGCCACTCGCGGGGACCGGCGCCGGGAATTTATATATATATATATATATATATATATATATATATATATATATATATATATATATATATATATATATACACACGACAACCCGTCACTATCTTTCGAAGCATAATATGCAGTCGTCAGCAAGCTTTACTCGGCGTGTCCTTAAACGGCTTGATCGACGTCAGCGCCACGTGGCTTCTCATTGTGTCGGCAAAAATGTACAAATGTCCAAATATTATTCATGATTTCATTTATATGTGGGGGTTAACGTCCCAAAATCACCATATGACTATGAGAGACGCCGTAGTGGAGGGCTCCGGAAATTTCGATCACCTGGGGCTCTTTAACGTGCACCCAGATCTGAGCCCACGGGGATACAACATTTCCGCCTCCATCGGAAATGCAGCCGCTGCAGCCGAGATTCGATCCCGCGACCTGCAGGTCAGCAGCCGAGTACCTTAGCCACTAGACCACCACGGCGGGGCGTGGGCAGGAACGGAACCTGCGACCATCGAAAAACGCATCCGATGCTCTACCGACTGAGCTACCACGGCGGCTAACCCCCTGTCCCCTTTATTTGGTATATACGTAAATTAAACGTTACCTTAAGTGTGCACTTCTTTCCTTTATTCAAAGCGAGGGTCTCATTCTGGCAGACTTGTTGCCTTCAGGTAATATTCAGGTAGGATTATTGGTCACGTAATAGGATCACGTGCTACGTGACGCCAAAACAGGCCGGAAAAGTGTGTAGGCACAGGCACTGGATCTTGACTTCCAAGCTATAGTGCCGGTGAGATATTTCTCCTGTGCGTTGTCGACCAATAAAAAATCGAAATTCACAGCGTGCGGTTTAACTAAAAACGGACTGCGGGTCTCTGTGTCCGATTAGAGTCTTTTGTCTCATTGCCCATTAGCAGCGATTGGCATGTTCCAGTATAGAAAACAGCGGTTCATGACTGTGTGCTTCGCGCCTTCCCAGGTCCCTCTTCAACGCAACGCGATGAGCGCCAGCGGAAACGCCGCTGTCAGCGTAAGCGTTAGCTGCCGCTGCTTTGCATTACACATGGGTTTCAGCAGGAAATGGTATAATTCTTTTAGGGTGTATGATTCCTTTTTCCCCGGATAGTTTACGAACACTTCACAACGTCGTCTGCATCCTCATAGACACAACATCAGTATGACTCGTATTCCGTTTGTTGGTATGCAGTCAACCGCAAACGGAATACGAGTCATACTAATGTTGTGTCTTCCTGTCCGCACTACCGGGCGGCCTGCAATGTATACCGTTAACCACAGCTGCAGGCCGGAAATGGGTCCTTTTTTTACTAACATCAACTTTCCATTTCCGCGCCGCGCATAGCTCGTTGCCTTAACACACAGCGATTATTAGCAGTACGGTCGTCACACTTCCGCTCCGGCATGCAGCACCACAGTATAATCGTCGAGCGCCTCGAGAGAAATCTGCCGTTAGGTAGATATGTCTGTGCTAAAGGTTACGACTAACTATTAGTTTCCAAAATTTAAAAAAAATTACGAAAACAGCAACATGCATTTTTTTTAATTGCATGTCGCCATGGCTACCGAATCTATTCCTCTTCAAAATATAAATATACAAGATACGTGTGCCCAAAGGATAAAATAGGCAGGCTGTCAGTTTAGGTAGGGTTGAGTCTTATCGCGCTGCTGTCCATCGCCGCAGACGTTCAAGCGCTGAAGTGGCCTGTAAACTTTTCCTGTTGACTGTACGCAGTTCGAAAGAGCGTCGACACCCATCCTTGAAAGATTCGTACACACAACAGGAAAGAAATTGCACGAATACCCACCCAGCGTGTGTGCTCGCGCAATTTCTTTCCTCTTGTGTAACCGTTCTTGAAGGCTGCAGGTGGCGTCGTTCCTTGAAACAATATGGCTGCATAAATGCTATTCGTTTCAAGTTTCGCACCCCATTCTTGCAAGAAATCCACGCGTGGGTTGTTTTTCGCGAACATAAGCGCCCTGCGTTTTCAAAACTGCGTCATACATCCACTTGAAGGCCCCTTTACTGCAGAGCGTTTTTTTTTTTCCTTGCTTTCACTACCTTTCTCACAGGCGCTGTCTTCTCCTCGCCACCTATTTCTTCATAAAACGCGTGGACAACGCCATCACTAAACGTTGCGTCGATCAAAATTTGCACTTTCGGCTACACGCTCTAATCTCTGCGCCTGCGAAGTCGATGAATGCACGAAGCGAATTTAAATCATTCAATCGCGCGCGGTAATGACGCGAGACGAGAGAGCACGGGCGTTCGCGACTGCTTCGTAAAGCGATGTAGGAAAGAATCCATGACTGATCTCCCACGTACGTCGAACGATCGAGAGCTTAATTACTCACGACGTCACGTGAACGGACAAGGAATGCTGAGACAGAGAGAAAGAGAGGGAGAGAAATGTTCTATTGGAAAGCAGGGAGGTCGGCTCGAGCTAGGGAGGTACAGCCTGCGACTCTGAGCACGAGAAAATGGAAAGAGGGAAACAGGAGTGATTAGGATGATGAAGGGGACAGAAACAAGTTCTGCGTATACACAATAACCACATAACACGGTGGTTTCGCTACAGTCATTTGTCCAGTCTCGCAGTGCTGTTAGGAAAACCTATAACAGCCTGATAGTAGTTATTGATTTTGTTTGTTGGCAGATTTCGGGGGAAATACCAGCTTACTTTAGCATCGCGACACCGATTTTAACCAGCGTTCAGGCTAGCGTTTTTCATTGCGACTCGTAAACTGGGCAATCATGAAAGAAATGTATCAATAATATGCGTTGCTTTATTATACGTACCCCAATAACAACATATTTATGGTGGACGACGTAGTGGAGGGCTCCAAAACGTTTTGACCATCAAGTGTTCTTTAACGTGCACTAACATCGCACAGTACACGGGCCTGCAACCATTGCACCTGTATCGAAATGCGACCGCCATACCTGCGACCTTCTGGTCAGCAGCCAATCACCGTTGCCAGTGATCCGCCGAGGCGGATTACAAAATAGATGTGCTGTTGTTCCATAAACCTCAAAGCTGTATACCAGTTGGGGCTATCCACACGGCGTGCGAGGTATGCGCAGCAGCGAACGAATGCAACACCCAGGCAAATCCAGTGTAACAAACTGTCGTTGCTGCGGCCCATTCACGCCGGGAGGCGAAAAGACATTTCAGGATGTGTTTCCCGTAGACGGCTTTATCAATATAGTGTGGCTGAGAGGAATAATAGTTGCGCACACTCGCGCGAACAATCTCAACAAATTGTTCACGTCAATTCGCGAGCACGGCAATTTCATAATAATTGTTGGGGTTGAACGTTTCAAAACCAGACGCCGTAGTGAAGGGCTCCGGAAATTTCGACCACCGGGGCTTCTTTAACGTGCCTCAAGTACATAGGACACAATAAACTCTGCGTCCATCGAAAATGCGGCCGGGATTCGATTCCACGACCTGCAGGTCAGCAGCCGAATTCTTTGACCACTATATAGACCACCGCGGCGGCACTTTTCAAATCATCGAGGGCGTTATACAAAGCGACTCTCCCTTCAGCATGCATAAGCTCCTAGCCTGCCATTGCACAGTGTCCGGGGATGTAATGGCTAGGTGATCATTCCTCTGCGTGAGATGAAATGCGTTCATGGTCTATCTATAAAATCGTCCTCTTCACGAGCACCAGTCGGTGACTTGTATTGCTGATTTCGTATCTGTTATAGTATCATCCATCTATGCGGTGTTTGAGGCGAACACAAATATGACTGCTTGCTGTATTGCACTTAGTTCTGCAGCTGTTCCAGACGACTTGTGATCGAATTCGTATTTCCAGACGGTGCACGAATCGAAAATCACAATGGCCTCAGTATATAGAAGCACGCGGAGTCACAGATCCATCGGTGAACATCCGCAGAAAGTCATCCTATCGTTTAGTCGATTGCGCCAATTAAGCCTATTTGTTCGAGAGCAGCTCTGTAAGGCGTCACGAATCGTGTTGGAAAAACGGGAAACGGCGGGAGAGAATAACGAGCTCCATATTTGTATTTCTAGAGATAAATAAGGGGACGATTAATTGCAATGGCGTAGCGTGCGGTGCTATATCGCACAGCATGATATACACCCTTTTCATGCAGTGGCGTGTTAGTATACACTTGCCGGGGCGTATTTATAAGCAAAACCAGTGGCGCGACGTATAAGCGGAAAACAAACAGGCGGCAAGGATAAGTGACGAATCATGATTAGGAACAAGGACACGCGGATGACGCACAATTTGCATAGCAAGCTGCATCGCTCTCGCCAGCACTCCCGCCAACAGCTGTCCCACACTCCGCGTAGAAATATAAAAAGAGAGATGGAGGGAAAGTGAGGGAATAAGGCGTCCCTTTTAGGAGCGAAGCTCCTTATGGCGTTGCTTGGGCGTCCCTCGTATGTAACCACCGGTGGCACATACCCGAAATAGGTATAACACTTGACCTCCAAGGTGGTGCCAGTGAGAGATTTCTTCTGTGCGTTGTTTAACAATAAAAAATAGTGCTCAATGCGCATGCCAATGGCTGCTAATGGGGAATGAGAGACATGAGCATTCGGCTTTTAGTCAACGCGCACGCTGCGATCCCCATTAGCAGCCATTGGCATGTACATTGAGCACTATCGGACAAGAAAGGGATGCTACATTATGCTCGCTGGGTGTAACCTCCTTAGCTTTAGAAAGGTTTAGCGAGCGTTGAGCCGCAGTGCCATGAATACAATGAACTTGTATATACCATGAATGAACTCAAGGTGGTTAAAAATGAGAAGTAGATACGAAGCGCAAGCCGTAGGAAAGTAAAAGCCGAATTCTCCTGTCTCTCATTTCTCATTAGCAGCCATTGGCATGTAAGTTGAGCCTTATCTGACAGGGAAAGGTTGCTACGTTATACTCGCTGGGCGTAACCTCCTTGGTTTTCGAAAGGTTTAGCGAGCGTTTGGTCGCAGTGCCATGAATACAGTGAACTAGAATATACCATGAACTCGAGGTGGTTAAAGGTGGGAAGTGGACCCAAAGCGCAGGCCGTAAGAAAGTGTGCGTGTGCCACCTCTCGTTTAGTCCTTGGAATGTCCGCTGAATGGCGGTGCTTCTATATGGGGAATATATGATAAAAAGATGCGAGATGGTGGGACTTGGAGTGTTGAATAGATGAACGAACGGACACACAAACAGATGCATGGATGGACGCATGAACGGACGCAGGGGCGGATGCACGAAAGAACGCAGGGACGGGCGCACAAACAGACGCATGGACGGTCACACAGACGGACGCAAGGACGGACGAATGCTTCGCCCCACTCTCCATCATTCACTCCGTGGATATGCTGCCATTTTTTTCCTCTCTCTCCACCTATCTTCCTCTCCTATTTTCCGTTCTTCCCGAAAGAGTAGGCAGCAGCTGTGCCACGCTATAGGCGGTAGCTGTGTACTACTTTTTTTTTCTTCTTCTATACCCTTTTCCTTACCTATCTCTTTTATTTCCGCTACCCCATCCCTGTCCCGACTTGTTGAGTTGTCATCGTAACGATAGACAGTTAAGGGCGGCACTTTTCTCTTCTTTTCCTTTTCATAACCACTTAGAGGCAGCAGCTGTGCCTCGCTAGGCGGTAGCTGTGAGCGTTCTCCTCCTTCATAGGATCCCTATGTTTTTGACACTACGACATAAACATCGGCTCGGCTATATTGACATAAAGAAATAGTATATAGCAAGTTTCATGAAGATTGAGCCGGTAGTTAACTGAAAAAAAATCCTGAGGCCTGTGCAGAACGCAGAGTTACAGCGAAAGCTGGAACAGCGTCCTTTCCATAGCTCGTTGTAGACTCTCTTAATTGGGGCTAATAATTAATACAAGTACACATGCGAGGTACCTTACCCCCTACGCAATAAACCATCGTGATTTACAGGAAGTGTATAGAAGCACCCAATGTGACTCCATTCGTTATTCTGCGGATACCCGCTACACAAATGTAAGGCAATATGCGCACTTCATTGTTGTGCGGCTAATGACGATGAAGAATTATGACCGTGTTTTTATAATGGGTTAGAAGCATTGAACGACCCACTCGTTCCGCAAGTCTCATAGCGTTACGCCTTATTTTTGTTTAACTACGACACTGTATCACATATATGTTAACATGGTTCCTTGCCCGACACGACGCCTGCATAGGCCGTTTTTAGAAGTTTCAACAACCAGTGTGGCTCTGTCGTAGAACACTCGACCACCACGCAGATGTCGCGAGTTCAAATACCATGAATTCTTAGAACTTTTTTTTTCTAATTACATTTTTTGTCGTATTTCTCACAGTTACGGACACCAACGTTTACCGACACCGACAGTGGCGGCGGCATGTAACTATACGGCACCTAAATCGGCTCTTCTTGTCGTCTCATGAAATTGAGGGGATCCTGAAATGGAAGGATCATGAAATGGGAAGCTTCGCTTTTAAGAGTTGAAACAATGAATAGAAGTCACGTCTGATATTTCATGTGCATAGACCAATCGAGAGTATATACATTACAGACCTCCCGGGAATCGCTATTCGTGCGTCCCGAAGTGCGCCAGAAAGGCGAGGAGAAACACCAGAAGACAATAATGCCCTCGTTTCTTGTTTTTTCAGAGGCTCGTAAGTGCCTTTGAAGTAAATTCTCGCAGACGCATACAGATCTAGAGAGCTCACTGGGCGTTTCTGCACATATTTACTTACAACGTAACGTATCTATCCAAGTTTTAGGGAAAACTACATTGGTATTATTTATTATTTTAATCCCGTAAAACTAGATAGTTTATTCTACTTAACCGGTGAAATGTACGTTACACGATGTCTAATCATGCTGTAAAAAAAACAGAACAATAATTTGCCGAATTATGCATCAAACATGCAATTCTACGAGGTCTTGACCATTTACTATAGGTGTGCACCTCATTTGCGTGCGCGTCTGGGTTCGGACCCCTTTAATGAAAAGGGCGATTTCTCATTCACTAATTCATCTTGCGCCTTAATTAGCGCATAATTTATAAACGATGATTAATGTCCCCTGTGCTTTCTTTAACCTAATTGTCTGTTACATTTATTTGGTTCTCTTTAAGCCCCATCACGGTGCTCTAGTGGTTAAAGTAGTCGGCTGCAGACCCGCAGGTCGCGGGATCGAATCCCGGCTTCGGCGGCTGCATTTTCGATGGAGGCGGAAATGTTGTAGGCCCGTGCGCTCAGATTTGGGCGCACGATAAAGCACCCCAAGTGGTCGGAATTTCGAAAGCCCTCCACTACGGGGTCTGTCATAATCGTATACGGTGGTTTTGTGGCGTTAAACCCCACATATCAATCAAGTGGTCCTCATTAACAAGGCAAGCCTCCTTGAAAAAAAAAAAATCCTTTATATCATTGACAGAAAAAGGTGTTACGGATCTCAATGGAATTCACGGATACTGAATTGATATGGTGCATGCACTGCAGCGTTAAGCTTTGTCTCTTCTGTACTTCCCCACTTGCCATTGCGATACCTTTGGCATGAACCTTTTGTCGTTGTTGTTAGTGCTCTTTTATTATCATCATCGTCGGCATTGCGGCTGCAGAGGTTGTTATTATTTTCCCTTGTAACCGTGTTTCCACGACACCATTCGCACTGTAAGACTGCCCGGGCTATCAGGCAATGCCATGTGTCGTCGCCCGCAACGTCCAGTGGTCCTAAGTACACTTAACCACCTCAGTAAAGTGTTGTCGTTATAGCGCGGCGATAAGAAGCGATACAGCCAGGTCTTTTTCTTTCGCCGTAAATGCTCATGCTTATATACAGGCCAACGTGCTTCGCTAACGCGCTGTCCAACGTCAGGGCGGGCTGGGGATTCACGAAAATGAAACGTGTCGTAACAACTTTTTCTGTGAATGAACAAAATGAATGAATGAATGGACTTTATTTGAAGTCCGGAAGAGGATTTTTTTTTCAAGGCTTGTTAACCAGAACCAAATAAATAAAACCAACAATTAAGTCAAAATAAACCAGAAGGGATAGTAATCAAGGTTTTTAACTGCTGTGTGCTAATTAGGACGAAAGATGAATCAGTGTACAAAAAATCACCTCTTCCCTCCGTGGGAATTGAACCCAGAACTTTCGAATAACGAGTCCGATTTACCTACCATGAAAGGAGCTCTCCTTCCTCTTCCCTTGGTATTTACGAGTTGCTAATCTTTGAAAGCGTCAGCCATCGTCACCCGAATATATGCCACGACGCCAGTGTCGTGTACGGACACTGGCGAAATTTGGGTAAATTTCTCATCTACAGTAACAGCAAATATGATGTAACAGAAGCGTAAAACGCAAATACGTTAATGTGTACACCCTCGTTTAAAAACAACCTCCGAAGATACGAAGACGGAGTGCGTCAATGCAACACAATTCGTGACGCGCGCAGCTTTTTTTTTTTTTTTTTGACGCGAAGCCAGGATAAAAACAACTGCCCGATAGGTCGACATACAAGCGATAAATCATTGTACTGCCCAACTGCCACGCTCTCGAATGAGAGTAGCAGTATTGAAAATAAATAAAAATATATGCTGCGCGTTATCTCCTACCCTGATCTACCATGCAGACGCGGGCCCGTTCTGCCTTGTCTCACCTGATTATAGCACACGATAAACGGATTTCCCTTCGTTCTATGCGTTTGCGACCGCGAACATCAGATAGCAGCGCTTAAGGCGCGAAATCCTGACCGGCTCGAAGCTTGGCGCTGGCATTGCACGTGTTTTATGAAGAAATAAGTGGCGAGACGTGGATAGCACTTGTTCACAATGTTACACCGTGCACTTGTTAGAAGACCAGCAAAGGCGAGTAAGAAACTACACTGGCTCGCCTTTGAATATAGTTATAGCGCGAGAACAGAACGACGACACCGAGACAAGAAGGACACGAAGACACGTCAAAGGAAGGACACGTCGTTCTGTTCTCGCGCTATAACTGTCGTCATGTCATACCAACTAGCCCAAGCTGCCACACTTCTGAGTCGCCTTTGAACTCGATATGTTTTAGGGGAGAGGGCACGGCACTGAGTGAAGAAAGCCACGTGCTGCAACGGGTGCATGTGTTCGGGCAAAGTACCGGGGTCGTTGGCTGCAGCGTGCACGAAAGCGCAAGGCAGTTTCGTTTGTCGAATTCGCAACGCTGCTCATTCGAGGAGCGCATATGAGGCTTGTCTTTCGTTACTCGCCCGGCCACGAGTACTCGCTGAACGCAGCTGTTAGCGGTCAGGAATCATTGCTTGCCTGACATGTGGTTTTGGCTTCCCGTTTTGCGACGGCATCTTGTGTTTGTAACGCGCCTCTCATTCATTACCTTAGTTGCGTGGCGCATACCCGTCCTCTGGTAACACACACTTAAAACAAAAGAACGCCAAAAGTCTCGTCGCAGAATAGACAGGCTCGATCTGCGCCTGTTCTTGCAGGGCCTTTTCCCGACATGGCACTGCGAAGATGAGCCGCCGCGATGTGTGCGCCAACCTCCATGCACTTGCTGCCGTTGCTCGCACTACACAAATCTCGAGTGTTTTGCGCGAAAAACTGGGCAGCCACGAACTGATTTGAGTTATAACACGAAAATGTGACGTCGGTGTAAAGAGAATGCGAAGAATTTGCTGGTGGAATCAAATAAGTAATAAGAAACTAGCTTCAATGGCAAGAAATAACACGTGCTGACAATTAAACCCTGGGGCAGTGCGTATAACATTATTGCTGCGATTAAATAGCCTCGAAATAATGAGTGAAAAACGAGAGAAAATATATGACGAGCAGTTGAAATAGGACAACAGCGATGTTGAAACGAGAATAAGGTAAACCATCGCTGTGTTACACAACCAAGCGTGATAAGAGAGGAAGGTACGAAACGATGTCGCTAAAAAAATCAGTACAGGGTTTTCCGAAGACGTCACACAAGGATGTTCTTCGATCTATAAATGCCTACGATCACTGCAGCAGCTGATTTCTCCGGCGCAGTTCCTTTGCACCTCGTCTTTCCACATCCGTTGTCAGGCGAGTCGCTGCCGAGAACCGTTCGCCCCAGCGCCGTCGCAAAGAAGTGAGGAAGTGATCAAGCACCCAGATTGGGCGCTCTAGTGAACCGGTTTACTTTTTCTCGTTTCTTTTCACTTTTCGGCGCGCCTCGCGGGGAACGGCGAGTCACCACCCCAACCATGCGGACGGAAGCCGCGAGGTGTTCCGTGTTCGAGCTTTCTCCGAGACGTGAAAACAACCCTTGCGCGGCGTAGTCGCCGTCCGGGGCAGGAAAGAACAGCTGCGTCGTACGGACAACCAACAGCCTCCACACTCGCGCCTGTCATGCGTAACGCCGACAACCCATTCAATGTGCCCCCCTCGGCTGCCGTGAAGGACGGCACAGCGGACGCCTGTTGCAAGCAACGATCGCCGACATGCACGCGGTGACGTCGCGCGCGCTTTTTCTTCGAATGCTTTCATTTACGAGGGCGAGGCTGGCCTGGAACTTCGCCCGACATCTGCTGCCTCCTTCAAGCAGGGCGCGCCGCCGAAAAAGCCGCCGGCTCAAATGTGGAGCACGATCGACACACACGGAACACACGAGCGAAGCT
Source organism: Rhipicephalus annulatus (assembly GCA_013436015.1). Classification (NCBI taxonomy): domain Eukaryota; kingdom Metazoa; phylum Arthropoda; class Arachnida; order Ixodida; family Ixodidae; genus Rhipicephalus; species Rhipicephalus annulatus. The sequence goes on from WOVY01004707.1 coordinate 268,348, forward strand.
CGCCTAGCACAACACAAACCGCTCAGTGGTGGATGTTTTCCTTTCGCTGGCAGCACGCGCGTGGTGTTCCAAGACCGCCCGCGGAACTCACGCACGCGCATCTCGTGCTCCGGCGTTTTCGCGGCGGCACGGGGTCTCACCTGAGACTTGACCCTGGCGTGCGGCCGTCTGGACAACGTAGTCGGTGCCATCTAGTCGCGGCTCCATGGATCGCTGCTGGCTGGCATGCTGCTGCGGTCGGGGATGGTGCGCGCGCCGCCGCAGCATCAGGTCATCCTCGGCTAAAGCACGGGACGTTCTTCCCGCGTCGCTTTCAACTTTATCAGGGCACACTGGAGCCTATCGGCGTCAAGCACCTGCGACAGAGCCCCGCACACACTCATCACGCCGCAGTACGTCGTCCGTGCTTGCTACGGCGAGCTAAACCGAAGACAAATGAGTGGCTGGGAAAGCGGATGTGGCGCCATCTCGCGCCGACACGAAGAAGCGCTGGGTTCCTCCGGTCACGGCGCGTTGTTCGAAATTGGCGTTGTATTTCCGCGGCATTGGCGTTACGTAAACCGAACACACTCGGGGTTGTCCCATGGGACGCGTCGAAGCTCTAATTAGGACTAAATTGCCTTGGGCCTCATCACAAATCACAGAGGCTTGCTCACGAGTAGGAGAACGTAGTAAGAGTAGGGCGTCCATCCCCTATCTATCTATCTATCTATCTATCTATCTATCTATCTATCTATCTATCTATTTATCTATCTATCTATCTATCTATCTATCTATATTATTACGAATATTTGTAGCTTGCGCACATGACGTGAAAGCAATAAAATATTGACTCACCTTCTCGCCCATTCAGCTGTGAGTGGCCACTGAGGTTGCTAAAACCTCTATCCAACCTCTATGTAAGCCTCTATCTTATGATGGCGTCAAATACTTTGCGGTCGTTTTCGCAAACCGTTATTGGTCGCGCAAGTACTTTCCCTACGTTCATGGTGAAAACCAAGTCCAAGCGTGGTTTTTACAGCGTGGCATTGCAGTATTCAAGTTCAAGGTTATTCCTGATACGGAGACCAGCCGTCGTCTTTCACTTGAAGTTGCCTTCTCAAATGCCTATTCATTTGTTATTGGAACGGCTGAGAGCCGGTTATCTGAAGTATGCGGGTGCAGAGAAACAGTTGGGAACCTTCTCAGTGAGTGCACCCGCTTCAACTCAGAAAGGGTGACCCCTTCAGCTGGTCTAGACCAGCTGGACAGCCGATCCCCGCTCTGATCCAGTAATTTTTTGTCATTTCTTTTATTTGCATCGTTCTCGATTTTTCGCTCACGCATAAGATGAGGACTTTTCGTTCCCAACCAACGACACCGACGCTGGAATTTCTGCCAAACGAGCTCTGTAACGTTATCGCGTTAAAAATTCAAGCGATTGTGTTTTATCGGGAAGGGGCGTGCAGGCGAAACTGGGCATGTGCGTGCGTCATATAGCACATTCCTGACTGTCTGTCTTTCGCGTAACGCAACGCTCTCGTAATTCTTCTTTCTTCTTCCATGCCTGAAAGTGGACCTTCATGCATATGCTTATCAGCGCAACACTTCAATTTCTACAAGTGAAAACGGTGGTCAGGCGTTTATGTGCACGCACCGTGTAAATAAGTGACAATGGGAAATGACAAGCGATCTCGATGAAGGATCAGATTGCCATAACAGAATCGCCTCGTCGCTGACAGGCCGACGATCGAAACAGGATGGATTATTGGTAAACGACGCATATAAATACGCGTGTCACCGGCGTAATGTGGGCAGTGGCTGGATGGGGGGGGGGGGGGGGTCTTGTTGTGTGGAGGTGGATGGACATTCCTCGAGATTTGTCTTCCTAAAGTAATATTTGACTGGCTTTACTTTCGGTAAAACGCATTTTTGAATATAAAGCCTTCTGACTTGCAAAAAAGAAGCGTAAAAGTGACAGCAGCTTGTCGTTTCAAAAAGTGCTGAAAAGGACGTGTTTTTGTTTTATGTCGCGGCTTAGTTCTGATTCGAAGCGAATGCTTATTATGTTTGGCTTAAATATAATTGAAGGTAATTGAAAATCCACGATCACCTACTGTTATGTCGACGGTTTATTAGAGGTCTATAATGATGAAGCATGTGCGCGATTTCTCGACTATCCCTTTTGTTATTTAAAAAAAATTCCTAAAGCACAAACACACTTACCCAGTGAATCGCTTATATCCTCTCAACGCAGAAATACGATCCATACGTCTACGTATATCAATAACATCTAATCGACATCCCCATATGGCGCCATCCTTACAGTCTAAAGAGCCTACGTATTATTAACGTCCCATGCACTTCTCTCCTAGATAAAAACTATAGACGTCGCAAATGATGGCACATATACGTGCTCACAACATCCAATGCATTGCAGAATCTTTTGTCTTTCAAAACTGGTTTAGTTGACGCTTATAATGACAAATATATACTGCCACGTAAAGTCTAGAAAGTGCTCGAACATAAATGGACATGTAACGTTCGAGCGTGCGTAATGCATACACTTACATGCGCGAGGAGATAAAGCGCGCGAACGACCATAAAATTGAGATGCGTGGCGCTTGTCCTGCCGTACATGATAGCGCGAAATCATGCAGCCCGAAGGTGCTTTCGGTGTGAAGCACTTTAGGGGCCTGGGCTGTCGTCGCTTGGCGTAACGCAGGCAAAAGCACAAAAAAATAGAAAAGATGATGCACGTGAGAAATAAAAAGAGATGGAAAAAGAACAAATAGGAAAAAATAAAAATAGAGAAAAAAACAAAAAAGTCAAGGGAAATATATTGAAATATAAAAGAGAAAAAAAAGACAGAAAAACTACAAAACAAAAAAGAAAGAGAGGAGGAAGGGATGTACAAGAGAAACTAAGGAGACTTCGTAGCTTCACACTTTCTTCAGGCTTGCTGCGTGTGCTAGAAACCTGCGCTCCCAATGCAGTCTGGCTCTTATCTGGACTCCTATACTTATATAAAGCATCAACACCATGGGGCTGACCCTAATAAAGTTTGTTGTCTGACAGGAATCGGGCAAGTCTCACTCCGCCGCGGTAGTCTTGTGTCTAAGGGCCATTCCACGCACTTCCCGCACTGCCGCAACGCACGAGCCGGGACCCCTACCGCACGGAAGCGGGGGACAAATAAGCCAATTGGTGACTCTGCGTAGGGTGGAAAAGCGTCGCCAATTGGCTTATTAGTCCGCCGCTTGCGTGTGGCAAGGGTCCCGGCACGTGCTTTGCGGCTGTGTGGGTAGTGCGTGTAAGGGCTGTTCCACGCGCTTTCCGCACAGCCGCAACGCACGTGCCAGGACCCCTACCGCACGCAAGCGGGGGACAAATAAGCCAATTAGCGACGAAGCGAAGGGTGAAAGAGCGTCGCCAATTGGCTTATTTGTCCCCCGCTTGCGTGCGGTAGGGGTCCCGGCACGTGCGCTGCGGCTGTGCGGGAAGCGCGTGGAACGGCCCTAAGGTAATCGGCTGCTGACCCGCAAGTCACGGGTTTGAATGCCAGCTGCACTTTCGATGGAGGCGAAAATGCTGTAGGCGGAAATGCTGTAGGCCTGTGTGCTCAGATTCGGGTGCACGTCAAAGAACCCCGTGAAGTCGAAATTTTGGGAGCCCTCTACTATGGCGTCTCTCCTAATCACGAGGTGGTTTTGGGATGTTAAACCCCCCATATTAATCAATCCGGGCAGCCTCACACCTTAGATGCTTTCTATAAAGTACTGCAGCTGAGCGGCAATGAGCAAGACTGTCATGTAACCGCAGGTGCAACACACCAACTACATGCGGTAATTGTGCCAAGTGCATGGAAAAACTTTTTATTTACTAAAAAAGAATGTCTACGTATATCTATTGAATGTCCAATCAGTGTCCAAGTGCAACGTACCTGCAACCTTACTCGGCCAAGATTTTCATAGTTGCGGGTACATCTAATCTTCGTATTTTGGATTTCTATGGATATCTAAGAGACATTTACAATGTCCATAAGAAACATACCATGGATGTCTACACAATAGTTGTGGTTCACTGGGTAACAAGAATGTTTCCAGAGGTAAATCGTGAAAAGTTATCTCTATAACAGGTACACACAATGAGGAATGGAGCAGATATTAAAGAAAAGCTGTAGCTCTAAGCGTTATAACGAACAAGTACTGGAATTTATCGCTTTACCCTGAAGGACGTAGCTGTAAATATGTACGCTGCGAGGAATCTTCGTGCTCCGCTGAGGAGGAACCTTGAACACACATGTGGGACAGACCATCATCATCGTCAGCCTGACTACGCCAACTGCAGAACGAAGGCCTCTCTCGGGTTCCGCCAGTCAACTCAGTCCTGTGCTTGCTGCTGCCGCTTTATAGAAGAAAACTTTCCAATCTTATCTGGCCACCTAACTTTCTGACTCTCGCTCACCCGCTTGCCTTCTCTTGGAATCCAGTCTGTGATTTTTCATTACCAGCGGTTAACTTGCCTTCGCGCTACGTTCTCGGGCCATGACCATTTCCTTTCTTGATTTCAGCTATGATAGGCCTAACACCCGTTTGTTCCCTGTTATACTGGACTCTCTTCTTGTTGCGTAGGGTTACACCGATCATTTTTCATTCTATTCCTCGCTACATCGCCCTCAACTTGAGTTGAACCTATCTATCTATCTATCTATCTATCTATCTATCTATCTATCTATCTATCTATCTATCTATCTATCTATCTATCTATCTATCTATCTATCTATCTATAAACATGAGATGCGTGTCATGTAACAACATGACTACATGCTACGCTCATTATGCGCTCGCGGCCGTTTCGCTAGATTCACATGTACTAAATTTGGAATCAGGTGACGTGAATTGATGACGAAGGTAAACGACACACCCAAGCGTGACAATCATGGCACGAAAGCCGTGTGCGGTATAATTTACATCTTCCTCGTAACGCTGTGGTGATTTGAAAGTGGCATATCAACCTTCCTCATTATTGCTCGCATATCATCCATTCCCACTGCATGTGGGATCTGCCATTTTTAAGAAAAATAAGCTGATTCAATTAATAAGAACTTTGAAAGTCCATTTAACGAATTGATGACAGTGCTCGAATGAAGACGTTATAATGTGAGGTTCTTCAAATCGAGAATAACATTTTTTCGGTCCCTCAAAATGTAAAACTGCAACACAGCGACAACGAAAAGCTAATTCGGCATTGTATTGACCGCTAATGCAAGTCTGCGTGTGAGAAAATTCCCCGCGGGCGGCCGGAATGTCGGTGGCTTCGTGTCCGGGCTACAGAGCCCAAGTAGACTGTCACATGGTGTTATTAAAGGCTGCGGATACGCAAGTAAGGTGAGTACGAGTGCATTGATGACACGAGCAGGCGGAGCAAAGAGGTTGCGAGATAGATATGTCGTAAGTTACCCTTGGGGACCGTATAGTAATCGTGTACGGTAATTTCATTGCGAGGAGACAATCACTGCTATCTGTCACATAAATCAATGACAAAACGAAACAACCCACAATGGTGTTGCTGTGGGAATACTCACCGGGACACTTAAACCACCGCCCCTTGCGCCATCTGGACGGTACGTAAGGGCGCTTCCCTCCGACAAGGCCTCGGCTCCGTGCATAGCCGCATCGTATGGTCTCACCTAAAGGTAAAGCTAATGTCGTGACAAGGGTGCCTATGTGTTATGACGCGATACCGCGATACCATCTCAACTTCGAAAAAAAAAAACTATCCTCTGTGCTGGCGTGCTTGCACAGCCAAGTGGTTGCGACGCTCGCCTTTGCATGGATCTACGTCCGCCGCTATCGTATAGCGGTTGTGCATTGGGCTGGGCTACTGACTTGACGGTCATGGTTTCTATCCTGGCCACGGCGGTCGCAATTCTATGGAGGCGAAATGTACGAGGGTCGTCCCCTGAGCTGTGCCGGCGCACATTAAAGAGCGATATAGATGTAGACCGCCAATTAAAATTTCCGGAATCCTCTACCTCGGCGTCCCTCATATTCATATCATGGTTTCGGGACGTGAAACCTCTAGAATCATAACTATAATTAGTGGGTTCAAATCTTGCCTATAGACGAGAAATTTATTTCGCCAATTATTGAATGTCGATTTCTTTCTCTGTCTTCTTTTTTCACCTCCGTTCTCATTTTCTCGCCCACAACAATTACTTAAGCATCTCATGCCGGACAAATCAGCACACTTGTTCTGAGAGCAAAGCAGATGAGGGCCAACATGAAGTAGAGGACAAAGAGTGTGCGTACCAGCTGATGATTTTGATAATTTTATATTTACGACACACGGCAAACCTCGAGCGTAGCAACTCTGCTGTAAAAATCGAAAGCCAGGTCCAAGGCGCAAAATGCCACTTAGAGGCATTGAATTGCTAATTCACAACCATAGAAACAAAAGTTCAGGCTCTAAGTCCACGTGGCGGATGCTCGCTCGCAAAATGCCTCTCGACCACGTGCATGTTCATCTTCTGCTGAGTAATTTCGGTGTTTACGTTTTCAGGTTTCGGTTGGCAATCCCAAGCCAAAGAACCACACCCCTTCGGATTTCTTTCTCTTTTTTTTTCTGGCCAAGTTTAAAGATACTCTGTTTCGGCCTGTCGTTAACAAGGCGCTCGTACTCGTTGTGCAACAACGGTTCACGAGCTCGAAATTTCGGGACCACGCCTCTGCTTCACGTAGCTTCCAACTGCGCACTTCGCCGCACAAGTTGCGCGCGCGTTTGCGCATGCGCGTGCTGTTGCGCCGACACGCGCTTACTTTTTGTTCCCAGTTTTTTAATGTCACGGACAAAGTGCTGCTTACACCCACCGAAAATAAATACACCCTCTGCAGGAATGGCGTAACACGAAAGCGGCGGGGCGTGGTGCGAGGCAGCCAGTGACGATCCTCCCAACACCACTCGGCGACCGACGAAATTACCCACTCGGGTACACTAACAGCTGAGTATTGACGGTGGCGACTGAGAAATCCTCAAACAGGAAGCAATGTGTTCGTCTTCAACACACTTATAGAGTCTTGCCGTTAGACGTCGCCGGCAAGGTCATCGCAACACTACACGAGACCACGTGATATTCCGTGATCGCAACGACGATCGAAAATATTATGATGGAAATAAAAACGTACATAAATCGACGCAATAAAAAGAAATATGCAGTTCGAAACGCCGCCTATTACCTTAAAGGTGCTTCATTATTCTTGAGTATGCACGTATAATATGTGCATCTACCTTCTTTTCCGCCACGGTGCGACTTTTGAGTTGGTAGTCGGAATTTGTATTGTCTGTTTTAGTTCTGTTGTATCCACGTCTGCAACTCTTGGCAGTTGTAAATCCCCACAAGCTGGCGCAGCTTTGGTTGTCTTGTTCTAATGTACATATTTGATTCGCGAATTCATTGTTGGATGTTGCCAGAAATATGTTTATGGTTCAACATAACGAAGAAAAACTCGTAAAAGTCTTTGAAGATAACTATCAATGCAAGGTAAGTTCCTAAATTGAATACAACAAAATTTTCGCGCGCAATACGAAGAAAACAGCGAGGAAAACGAGAGGCTGCGAAAGCGTCTGGACAGCTTGAAATACTGTTTTTTTTTCTGCAGTCGGTTGCACAAATTGTTCATTGTAAAATGTGTTTCTCAGTTTAGAACCCGTGTGCAAACGCAACACGGAGTCATTGAGTAGATAATTACTGAACCAACGTCATAGGAAAAGCGAGAAAAAAAGCCACCACAAAAGGAACAATCTTTTGAACAAAGGGCAATTTTGAGATTGAAGCACTTCCGGTTCCGTTTTCTCGCCGTGTCTGAAACATTTTTACTCAGTCAGTGCCAAGAAATGCACCTCGTCTAGCAATCTCTGATTTTAGTCTGCAAGAGCTCTAAAATCGATTCGATCTGTTAAAAGATTTCCTGTGTTCGTGACAACTCTTGCACACAGGTCTTGTTTCTTTTTCTGGTGATGATGAGGCGCGTAAATGATGGCATATAATCAATATGTACCTATTAATTCAAGGTAAAGCTCTTAATAACGAGTGCACGACGACTTTCTTTTTATTGCGAATGCCATATAAAAAGCGTGTGAGGAGAACAAAGATATTTTATACAAATACAATGACAGTGCACTTGAAACCTACCAGTGCGTTCTCGTGAGCGCTAAATACTTAAAAAAGTACTTGAAATAAAACAAGGAGCTTGGTTGTCTGATAACGTAGATCTCGTGGAGGTCAAGCACAGATATACATTTTGGTCATTGCAAGGTACGGAGCGAAGCCGAAATGCCTTTAGGACGACCACCAATGTTGCCATTCTGCATGCATTACTTCCCTACGTGCACAACAGAGGGACGTGTTCAATATCTACAACAAGCTTCAATGGCTGCCTTGTAGTATCAATTAGTGGTTTAGGAAAACAGGATGTTTCCCAGCTAAAAAGGAACTGAAACACAGAGTAGAAAGTCCCGCTGTCCCTTTCTGTTGCCTTCTCCTTTCCGTATTTTTTGCGAAGTATGGAGACCCAAGCCACTTTCACTTTTTTTTTAAATCCAAGCCACACCTGTGAAGAAGGCACAGGAACAGAAAGGCTTACGCAATGAAGCTACTTTGAAGGCCCGACACTAAAACTCTCCCCTTATTAGGTGGGTTAGGTTATGGTATACTCACCCTTGTAAGCACACCATTAAAAAAATCTACACAGTGTAAGATACAAGAGATTGTTACAAATACGTACACAATGACTTAGAGTTCAATACTCTTAATAAACTTTGCTACTTACATCAACCACAATGTCGCAGGATCCACAGTTATTGACAAATAGCTACAATCAGATTCTACAGCATACATAGTACGGTTAAAACACGGCGCACTTGTTCGTACATTCACTTTTGGTGTTCTACAACAGGTTGAAAGGCACGTAAAAAAGGTACAGAATTTGACTGACAGTGATACACAAAACATTCTTTCTCACAGAAGGTTAGCCAACTCAGTTCCTTGCAATCGTAGGGTTTATACAAAAGCTACTTATATAAACACACATCACACACGCGAAGCATGAAGTAAGGCGCAACCATTCTACACTCCTCAAGCACACAATGAAGGACGAAAGTTTTGTGTGAAGTACACGGTTAAAGAGTTAGTCCTTCGTAGTTCAGACATGTATAGCGTGAAAGTGGCACAACCATCGTGGCACTCAAAATTCACGGTCGAGGACGTTGCTTCAACAACAAATTACCAAAGTAATATTTTTGCTTGGTTGCCCGTCCACGGGGCGTTGAAATTGCCAACACCTACTTGTTCCCTCGAACTGGGGTTGTCACGACTTGTGAGTATGGGATTCTCCACCCCATCCAATTAAAAATCCTTCTCGAGAATACGTACACCCTAAAATGCTGGTTAGTTTATTGCAACCTTCAGGTCACCAAATTTCTAATTCAGTGCCCTGGAAAAATGAACCACGCCTGAACTGAGGTCGTTCACTTATTGGGCAACACTTATTTTCGCGTGCCCTTCGCTGCAGGTAGTATACAACACTGTTTGGGCAAGACGCGTTATTAGGATATCGCGTCAAACGTCACAACGCCCGCGCAATAAACTGTCACGGTCACTTTCTTTATTATTCACACAAACATAGTTGACCCCCTCTTATAACTGTGAACTGTCAATTTCACCGCACCAGTCTGTGTGCAGAGAAACAAGCAAGGGAAAAATTGTAGAACCTGAGTAGACGTCATGCTCGTCGAACTTGAATGAGTGAATTGATATATGTCCGCCTAAAACGCTACATACAATGAACGCCACACGGAGCACATTCACATTTGTTCGAGTATACAATCCTCTCTTATTCCCACTTACACTCTTTCTCGGTTGTCCCCGATGCGATGAGAATGAATGAACCGTGAGTGGTAGTCACGCAAAATACATAATACACGGCGAGAAGCCTTGCTGTAAGCCTTTTGGTTTGGTTCGGGGGTATACATGGACAGTCAAATAAACGTGACAGAATGCATCAGTGTGAAAAGCATGGGCTAGCACAAGCACGTCCAAACACTCGAAAGCTTCTTTTTTCTTTCACATTGTTGTCTAACTGTACTTGGGTCCGCGTTACCAATGGCCCAACTGTGCCTACTTTTGTAAGGACACCGAAACTTGGTACATGCATCCACGTCGGTCTCCTCAATAAGAGAGTACAGCGAGGCTCAACGCAACGACCTGAACCAAGGTCATGCGAGTCAGTAAACACACCCAGTTTAAAACATGACTGTCTAGAATAGACTGCACACAACTCCACTATGAAGATTATTCTCTCTGACATAGATGGTGCCTATATATAATGAAGATGATAAGTCCCCCTTGGAACACAAAGAATCGAGGTGGCGCTTCTGGACTTGTCCTTCCATGCCTCAGTGGGATCAGATGCATCTGCCCGCTCGAATAATGATGACCAAGTCTTTTCAGAGTCTCTACGAGCAAGCCTTCTTCACTCCTTTTGCTTGAGCCTGAGCCTTAAAAGGATGAAGGCGACCGTGCGAAAAACGATCTCGAAGGCGAATAGGGACAGCACGAGCACGTGGAACTTCTTGTCCGCCGTGCCGGTGAACTGGAGGAACTCTTTGGGGTCTTCGTAGAGACAGATGAAGTCGTCGCAGCTCAGAGGCGGCCTGTCGAAGCCGTAGACCGAGAGCAGCATGCCGTGGTAGGCGTAGTACATGGGTGACAAGTACGTCAGCCATCGTATGTACGGTGACACGAGATGCGACTGCACGAAGAAGCCGCTAAAGAAGAAGAACGGCGATACCACCGGTAGCGCGACGAACACCGCCGTCTGCAATGATAACGTTGAAAAGAAAGCATTTGTGAAAAAAAAACTGGCGCTTTGTTATTTGAGGAATGTCAACCTGACCAATGCAACAAAGGGGTTCCATAAAGCTCGGTTTATATAAATCTTGTGAAGGTGTATCGAGTTTGGTCGGGTCGCTTCAAGTTGGCATATGAGATATGAAACACGTCCATAAATTTACGTAAACGCCTGTGTATCGGGCGATAAAACGTCGATGTGAGTTCTGTCAAACGACTTGGAAGTGGTGTATCCAATCATCAGCTTTGCTTGGCAACAATCACTTAAAAGCCTTCGTGTCGCATTACCATGTGCAACCACGGCTCCACCCTCTCGCGTCAAGGTGATGCGAAAAATACGAACAAAGCAGGGTCTCACGATAGCCATTTAGATGTGAGGCCCTCGGGTTACGTATTATTGCAGAGAAAACAAGACAAAAAGGCAGGAGTCGATGAGTGCTCCAGACCCACAGCAGCAAAAACCTTTTTCCCCTCTCCCAAACGAGTACGTGCCCCAGTGGTTGGTTAAGGGATGATATATGTCAATGTATTACACACTGAACACTTGGACTAATGACGTAATGGTGTAGCCAGGTGACAGGAGAAGGGGTTCAGAGAGTTATTTAGAGTGTACTATAAATAAATGCACTAATATCGAGAATATTTATAAAATCACAATAGCTTAGACTGATTGTGTGCTGGCCTTACTGGTAAAAGAAACGTTCGATTATTAAAACTACTCCATCGAGCATTCGTTGTGGTATTGATTACAAGAAACATCATAAATTTAGAAATCGATGCCGCCATCAGCAAATATTTATGTATGTTATGCTGTCCTATGCCACACACAAAAAAAGTGTTTGCGTAGCTATACAACGCCCAAACCTGGATTTATGGTGCCAGAAGAAAGAGCATATTTGTCACAGCAAACGAAACGCAATCTGACGTTTCCACTTGCTCCACAGCCCCTTCCAACACTGTGGTATGCGCTCTCGGCTGGGTCCGAAATGACTTATTGTAGTTGGGCGTAGCGAAAGAACAACTGGACAAAACCTCAAGCTCTAGTTGTTTCAGACTATGCGTTTCGTCTGCATATGTCATCTTAATTTGCATCGCTTTTTTACACAAGTACTGGCACGATAGAAAACATACTTCCGGTGCATAAATTCCGTTAAATATACTTGTACATCACCGACATACATACAAGTTAGCCACAGAAACGAGTAACAAGTCATCATTTCATAAAGCTGTAAATGGACGCTACTGGCACCACAGCATACCGATTTCCGGTCTGTTTTCGTAAAGCATTTCTCTGTAAGATAAAGTACCAGCTGTACAAGAACTTGCAGCGTATGACGGACTTTTATTCCATCCTACCTGAAGTTTTGTGACCGCCGAAACGATGAGCCCCAGAGCCTGGATGGAGGAACAAAGCTGAATGTTGAACAGGGCGAGGCTTGCTATTCTCCACATATCGAGTGGTTGGGATGTGGGGTAGTAGATCAGCGCTATGAGCATAATCACAGGAATGACCTGCAAGAAAAATGAAGCCGTTCAATGCTGTCGCCTCTTCACATTCAAGATTCGCGCAATACTTCTGAAACGCCACTTATTTATTACCAGATCGACTAGCTTTAAACAGGTCTAAGATATCGTTTTTCCATCTTGTGACGTCAGTGCACGTAGCACTTACATTATTTGCGGTAGCCTGCGCACAGGATATGAAAGTGGCCGCTAGTGAATAATATTAAGCTGGCTAGCTGTTCCTTTCCTATGACCATCAGAATAGGCATTAAGTGGCCATCCGGATAGGTATGAAAGGAGTACTGACACAAAACGTTGAAGACGAGATAACCTGCGGAATAGATTTTAGTGCACACACACACGCATCATTTACGAAATATCAACAAATAAGGTAGCTTAGAGCATATTTAAAATCAATCTCGAAGTGGGCGTCGTAGCGCTGCAAGCAAAACGCACCTCTGGTTTACCTGTAAACGATCAACCGCTACCTGCGTCACGAGTTTTGTGTTAGCTGCCACGATGGTTGCGAGCGCTCTCTCCTAGCAGACCTGAGGTCCCTAGATTCCCTAGGAAAAATTTAGACAGCGTAAGCAGACCTTTTCGACGGAAATAAAGGGGCAAGCTTTGCGGGAGTACGAAGGTTGGTGTCTTTGCCTCAGCAGCGCATTTTCGGTGGGTCACGTATATTTATAACACCTTGGAGAAAACCTTCATTACAAAGGGCTGTCAACGTGGTGCTCACGTGCAACCTTTTTGAACTTGAGGTGTCTCAGATAATTTTCAAACGTGCAATTATTCTTTATTACTCATTTCAATAGAAATAAAATGCGTCTGATCGTGCTGATGAGACTCCGAAGTAAGACGAGAACTCCAAGGAGACAAGGAGACCCAGGATTCTTACCAAAAATGGAAGTTCGACGATGTAGCGAGCCAAATAGAAGAGCTTGACGCTGTACCACCGATTTCTGTGCTCCCTCTGGAGTACCGAGATTTCGATGGGGACTGCGGGAGAAACAATGACCCACGATACAAATCAACTGAAGCTACAAAGACTTATTCACATGCCGCCGCAGTAAACAAAACAAAGCACAGAGAAGGCAGTCAGTCGAAAGTTAACACCACGCTGCAACCGCAGCGAGTTCACAAAGCCCATGAAGCCAGCTTGAATATGGTGAAACCAAATCACCATGCTAATGAGGACTGCACGGAGCACCGTTACTGGGTCCGATAAAGAACGTTTTACTTATTCGCAGTAGCATGAACTCCTCTTTTGAGAAACATATATTGTCTTATTTAATCTGAAAAGAGCACATATGAGCGAAAGCACCGTTACTGGGTTCGATAAAGAACGGTTTATTTATTCGCTGTAGCATAAACTCGTCTTTTGAGAAACATATTTTTTTCTTTAACCTGAGAAGAGCACATATGAGCAAAAGCCCCGTTACTGTATGCGATAAAGAACGTTTTACTTATTCGCAGTAGCATGAACTCGTCTATTGAGAAACATATATATATTTTTTCTTTAATCTGAGAAGAGCACAGATAAGCAAAAGCACTCACAGACGATCACCGTGGGCAGGATGGACTGGAACATGACGATGCAGCACATGCCGAAGAACATGTTCGCGTTGTTGATGACCGTAGACGCCTTTCTGCCGATGTCGTAGTAGAGCATGATCATCATGATGGCGAACGCAAGGTACGCGGCGAACCTCAAAGGAGTGGCCACCTGCAGGAAGTTTTGTGATGTCCCCTATTAAGACAACTTCTCAAGGACTGACTCGCGCTACGAGTCTCCGCCATACACCGGTTCTTAGCTCTACAGATGAAAAAAAAAAAAAACTAGGCTTGTACGAATAGTGAATTTTAGGTTCGAAGTCAATTCGAAGCGAATATAATGATTTTGGCCGAATAATTTCAAATCGAATTCGAATAGAATATGTTATGTATAAAAATGGGCATATTTATTATGACCTAACTAACCTGCATTATGTTTTTTAACAAAACCTCTATGCAAGAGCTTTTTTTTTATTTTTTCATTCAAAGGAAGTCAAAAGAACTTAGAGAAGTAGCAGGATTTGATTTTCAGTAGGATGCAAGTGATAACCTGTAAAATACGTAACATTATTCATTACAGCTACAGTGTAAAGCCGGAAAAACAAGCTTTCAATGTTAACAAATGATCAATCGATTTGAGGATAATATGTTCATTTAAGAGTCCCCACCACAGTTTTTCAAGTAGCCATAAAATGGATTCCCTAAAAAAGCTTATTGTCTTATAAATTAACCGCCACAAAATTTTTTAGAATCTTTCCAGTATGAGCGGAGTCGCAAAGAGTTGCCACATGCTGCAATTGCATGCTCTCTTCTCGTCCCGACGAAAGCGCTTGAAGCGAAGCCGGGAGCAATGACATAGGGAAAGAAAATATGTCATGTGCGTGTCGGGACCTTGAGCGCTCTTCCTCTTTTTTTTTCTCTGAATAAGCGGCTTTTCAGTGCGATCGCGCATGTACGCGTGGACATGTCGTGGCTACCCGCAGCGGCCCCAGTAACGAACGAGCACCCCATGCTCAATACAGCCAATGGCTGTACAATGACTGTGATAAACGATTTTTGACACTGTGGCGTCATTTGCCGAAAGAAGACAGCAATTTTATCTGACTTCGAGAATTTATTGTGAGTTCAAAGTCACGTTCTGTGCTATAATATTTAGCTCGCGTGTTCTCGGTAGCCTCGACGGCCGATCGGCAGCGTTTGCTGACGGCTGCGTTTGTTGCTCAAAAAGTGTTGCAGGGCCCCTTTAAATTAGAAGTGCGGCTTTACGGCAAAGCGAAATTCTCTTGATAAGATGTTTTCATGGTTTAGTATTAATTTATTGCAATGAAACCACTTTTACAGGCAATTACATGCGGTTCAGTATACACTTATTCGTTCATGTCGAATATTTCAAAATATTCGATAATTTAAATTCGAATCGAAGCAAATTTGAATACTCCACTATTCGTTCGATTATTAAAAGCATTCCCATATTCGTACAAGCCTAAAAAACGTGCGCAGACTGCGACAGAAGGAAGACAGAGCTCGTCTGCGACTTTTAGAGGTTTGTGTGTACCTATGGTGAGAAATTACTAGTGCGCCGAAACTTACATTCTTCCACTCAATTTCTGTAGAGACCAGCAGCAAATTCACAGAAAAAAAATCAATTTGCGCTTTCAAGGTGACATAAACACACACCAAAATGAAGAAAACGGGACATGATATTGTCCTATTTGGAAATCGTATCTTTTTCAGGGCTGTGGAGCTACAAGAAAACCACACCAGCGCGGAACGCACGTTGCAAGCGCGCCGGAGAATGATAAGCGTGTATTTAAATAAAATATAGAGAAATAGTCGCACTAAATGAAGCGACGACTCAACAATGGCAAGTTACTGCGAATACACCAGATGCCTCGATTTTCGATCGATATAACGCGATACAGTAAGATGTAAGGAATGTCTACCATCGGCTTATCGGCTTTCACGAAGAAACGCATGGGGTAGGTCTCGTGAATAATGCACACCGAACACGCATAGGAGATAAGATAGGGCTGAACTAGTTGGCCAGTTTTCATTCTAAAAGACAGGGTGTGCCAACAGACACACAACAAAAAAGTGAGGACACCCCCCTCTCTCACCCCTCAGCCCGCACATAAAGGCGAAGTGGGTAGACGCTTCAGTCGACAAATGATACAGCAAATAAGAAGAAAATAGAGGAAGTGAGGCGAGGGGAAAGGAGGAGGAGAAACGTTATTGCACGGGCGACATTACTTTTGTAACGTTCAGGAATATCTAGACACATTGATGTACAGAGCGCGCCAACATTGCGCAAACACAAAGACGACGCAACCGTTTTGGCTGACCTTGTTTCTGGAAACGGACAGCCAACAACGCCGGAGTAGGATTCCGAATTGGTGAAAGCTGGAAGTAGTGAAGGTGTAGAGTTTGTTGACCTCTGCCATGTGCTGAAAAGCGGTAAAATACCAGAAATTAGCGGTCATTCCTACTCACCGCTCTTTCAATCCTCACTGGTCAACACAGTGAAGCTTCACAACGGGCGGCCCGATTTATTCTTGTTACTAGCTACACTACACCACTCTATACGCCACCGTCAACTACTTTTGGCGCAAATTTCTTGGACAAAGGAAGAGACAGGCGCGACGGGCATAATCCCGTTCGTCCGTCCGTGTCTCTTTCGTCCTAATTCCAAAAAAAAAACTTGCGCACAAAGTAGTTGATCATGGAGTACCAAACACTTCGAACACACAACATGTTATTTCATACGCCATACACGAACTGACATACGTGAGATATTTTTTGTTGGTAAGGTTAATTTAATGTCATTTTAGCACACTTGAAATATGTCTGATGTGAAATGTATAAAAAAAGTCACAGCTTTGCCGCAAAGGCAAAGCAATGAACGCGATAGCAACAAATTGGAAAGTCACGCGCAGAATGGCAAGCTGATCGAAACATTCCCCACGTTTATCACGCACAAAAGACGCACGAAACGTACTCACAGGCACATATTAACGCGAATAAGCGTCTCTGTTGTTACTTCGCTGAGTCTGAAAAGCGCGCCTTTTTCGCAAACAGAGGCTGTCAGCGTGCAACAATTGCAGTGACCTTTGTGCGCCCGGTAACTACAACAGAATCGTTCCGATGCTAATCAAAGTCTAGCCAAGACGTACAATTCACCCCACTGCAAGATAAGGGCGTGCAATCGAGCGTACACCCCTTTATCCTCTATGCGGGCCAAAGTACGCATGAGAGATGAAAGCCGCCGCGCGCTCACTGCACCATCTTGCTGATAATGCTAAAAACACGATAGTTCCCCTCCGAGATACCCGCCAACAGCGGTAAGTGGTAGATATGAATAGCTTGCCATATGGACGTTGAAGGAAATACCTCTCGGTGGCTCAGTGGTTAACGTCTCGCACGTTTGATTCCGTGCACCGGGGTCTTTTTTCTAGATTTTTTTCTTTCTTGCGTTTTTATATAGATACGTATACATATACGGGGCATGACATCGACGCCCACGTCGACGCCGGTGGCGAAATCCAGTCGAGAGTGTCCATATAATTGCTATCGCAATAATATACATTACATAAATTTTGTTATGCCGCGATGCACCAAGGGTACCATAATGGAAGGAAGGAAGGAATATACACAAATTTTTTCGGGGGGGGGGGGGGTGGCACCCCTTCGATTGGTCCTTTTTTGCTCTTTATGCCACGGCAAAAAAAAAATATGTCTGGAAGGGGGAGGCTGAATGTCTTTCTCATAAAGCTGAATTATCTCTCACCCTCTGCCCCACGAAGAAATAGAAGCCTGCTTTAAGACGCTCGCATCTAGAATAGCAATATTCTGAAGTTAAAGGTAACTTACTCAGTTCGAATACTAATTTTCCATGTAACGTACCGAATAGTGACAATAGTTAAGATATTACACCTGGCAGGTATATACGAGAAATCGCTTACCCTTTCAGACATGATCTTGCCACCATATATCGTTCGCCGCGTGCGGTCTCCCGACTCCTTCTCTTCAGGAATTGGCTCCTCAAACTCTTTGGAGAGTTCCTCTGTGTAGTCTCCGTAGTCGCCAGCGGCTACTTCAGCAACTGTTGGGGTAAAAAAAAAACGCAATGACTGTGAAACGTTGGAGCAACAAAACGGCGTCACCTGGCAGCCAGCGGCTCCATTATGGTGTTAAATGTCACGATAAGTGCGGCTGTGTCAATCATGTTCTATACGTATCTATGCGTACATCTGATTTGAATCACCAATGATGTGTCTATACATGAAATCCTTACTAAACATCCACCAGCATAGGAACTTTTTTAGAGCGCGGATCTTCATCACCCGTTCCTGCGCTGAGGGGCGTCGCCATCGGTGGCGTAACTGAAGAAGTAACCAATAGACATGAAAAAAATAACAGAATTACAAAAAGCAATGCTCGGAGTCAAATGGGATTTCAATACGGGCACTCTGCGGGACTGTCGAGTGTTCTACCGCATAGCGACGCTGTCGCTTGATATACTCATACAAAGGTGTCATGTCGGGCAAAGAATCGCATTAACCGATAGTATAGCGTGATATAAGAGTAAAGTAGTTACCAGTCATCACACAGTGCTAATTGCACAACGAGTGCGGTGTAATGCTTCCTGCCCTCTGCAATGTGCTCAGTCATAGTTCTCCATCCGCATGCAGCACCAGCGAAGTGCACATACGACGTTACAGATATGCAGCAAGTACCTCGCTTATCCGCAGATAACTGACGTAAATATGGATGTCAATGTAGGTATAGAGAGCTATGCAACTAAATGTTATCGTTTATATACTTATCGTTCATGTTTCAAACGGGGACGTGTTAAGGCATGTGTTGTCCTAGTCGAAAAGTCCACCACTCACCGTAATCTGCAGGGTTGTGATACTGAGGGCAATTCAGGCTATGCCGTGACAGGAACTGAACCAGATCGTCCACCGGGCCATTGTATATGCAGCGCCCTTTTGATACCATGTAAAGCTGTAAAGAAAAACCATAAAGCTTTCAGATATTTTGAAATTCACTCATTCGTTTATACGCACGCCAACAGAGTTCCGAAGATTACTCCCGAATACCAAGGTTAGTAAGTGTGGGAGTTTAGCAAAGCATATGTTCGCTGCCGAGCGAGCCTTTACACTCCATCTATGATTACTGCAGCTACCCTCTCGCGCTACCCTCATCCTCCCATACTCGCAGTTTTCCTTTCGGCCCTTTGCAATCCCATACACACGCACACGCCACGGACGGCGACCGAGCTCAAAGAGAATGACCAGCATTTCAATACAATTTTTGAACTTTTCTGACAATTTTTCGGGCGAGTGTTCTGCGAGTCATGGAAAATCTCAAAGCTCTAATGGTAAATTACAAGGCAAAGAATATTAAGATCGAGTATCAGGTCCTAGAAAAGAACTGTTTATCCTTGAAGAAGGTTTTCTTTTAAGCAACTTTCTTGAAGGAACACTTAAGAGCAAAGCCATTTTTCGCGTATAAGTAAAGCACAATTTCATAGTCCCGAAAACACCACACGATCCTTGATAAGCAAGAAAATGAGCGAAAATTAAAATACGGGCGGAGATTTCCGCACCAAACACCGTGATGTTAAGATTTTCAAGACGTCCATTGGGTCCTACGTATAGTTTCTAATCAATAAAAATAAAATGCATTGTCATCTGTGGGCGCCAATTGCATGGCATACAAAATTTTCTAAAATTTCACCAAGCCAACGCCACCAAAGTACAAAAAGTGCATTTTGAAATTTCTCACGTCACACGCGGTGATTTCGGTGCGAAATTTTAAAACAAAACAATCTTGTTTTTCTCCGCTACTAATACACTTATGATAGAAAAGTTGATAGCATTAGAGTGCTCCGAGTGCAGTTCGTCAGTCTATAAACCAAGTCATTGTTTCTCTCTAGTGTCTCTTCAAGAGTCAGGGAAGTGATAAGGGCCGGTATTTGAAAACTGCGGGAGGGTCTTGCAGACGATCACTAGCACAACCGTCCAAGCTCTTGCAATGGCGTCTGGTGGCGAGGCCGGTACTGATTTTACAAAAATCTGGAGTAATAGGTTTAGGAAAGCGCCAATACATAACGACAGACGACAGGTGTATAAAACCTCCACCGCTCACCAAATCAAAGTGGGAGAAAATCTTGGCGCTTGGCGTGTGTATCGAGCAGATCACGGTGTGTCCACGTTCCGCCATCTCCTTGAGGATCTGGACGCACAGAAGACTAGATACGTTGTCCAAACCACTGCGTACGAAAAGCGCACGTGTTATAGCATTTCGCATCGGGCCGCGAGACAAGTAACGCGTTGACATTCGGGTGGTCAATTGATATTCATCTCTCAAACTGTTCATTACAGGGTGCCCTAGCAAGCAACTTTAGCAATGATGGCAGCTTCTGATGCTATTGAGCCTGATGTGTCTGGTCTAAGGAGAAATGTGAAAAGGAAGTCAGGGATGCTAACCAGGCATTATAAGATCCAGCTTTCTATACTCTACGCTGTGGCTGGATGGTGGTGGTGGTTGTGGTGTTGCAACAGGCGGGGTTGGCCTGGCCATGGCCGGCAATTGTTCCGCCCGAGCATATCCTGAATTATAGCGGCCCGTCATCAAATCTAACACAGACCAGTGTCTCGCAGGAAAGCCAGGGGATGAAAACGTGATGAGGTACGATGAACAGATAATAATGCTGTCAATGTTTTGTTTGCACTTTTCACGTCTGTGCATTATAAGCGTTAGTACTGGCAAAAGAAATATGCGGTTGGTATCGCTATACTGTTATCGGGCTTTATTTATTTTCACTCGCTAATGGCTCTGTTTGAGTTTGCCGCTGACTTCATGTCGAGAGTGTAGGGCCTGGTGAGTTTTTCACGTAACATCATTATTATGAATGCTGCGAGTGCTCCGGAATCAATTGTGACGAAATGAACTATTCTGTTTCTATAGGAGAAAAGAGAAGAGAAAGAGAGATCGCATAAGAATATTTTGGTCAGTGCATATGGCTGGGGCTCATTCATCTGAGGTAGCTACGTACTTACATTCCGTTCTGATTTCTCCGTAATGCCGCATATTCGTTACCTTGGTCACGCAGACTAAGGCTGTAGTACATCCCGGATTATGGCCAGTGGCACGATGGATAAAAAAAAGAAAAAGGCTTCGGCGGCACGATCATATGAGAAGATGGGTAATAAATGCGTTGTTTATCGGAAGAACTGGCAAACAGAGACGCGAGATTGTGTACAAGCGAATGCATGTGGAATTCTTTACCTGGTCGGTTCGTCCAGGAAAACCACGGGTGGGTTGTTCACGAGCTCTTGGGCAATGGCCAGCCGCCGGCGCTGGCCGCCAGAAAGATCGCTCGTCCTCGTCTTGCGGCATTCGTACAGTCCCCAGCCTTGGATCGAGTGGTTAACCTATAGGAAGAGAATTGAGAGGGTCACGGCGACGAGAACGAACGGCTTCACGATATCTGAAGAAGACAGGGGTGTCACAACATGTTGGCACACTCAATTACGAGTACATTAAACCATGGTAACGCGATATTGTTAAGAAGCCCGTTTTGAAGATATTCCCGGTGTAGGCGTCGGCGTAATTGGTTGTTAGCGAAGAATCACGGGTTGTGCATGGCCGGAAATTTGAGAAATATGCAAATCAAATAAATTCATACAAATCTTCGGTCGCAATGACAATCGCACCCAGGCCGTGTGCATGGCAGGTATGTGTTCTATCACAAAGCCACACCACTGCTTGAAACTGTTTCGGTAAAAAAACACTATATCAATATCATGCTGTGGAAGGAGTCGTCTTAACGCATGTAATATTGCGGCTATAGAAGCGTACAATCGCGTCAAATGTGAAATGCGAAACGAGTCGGTGTTTGTGTGCCCCCCATCGTTACACAGTGCTCGTGCATAATTATGCATCATTCATAGCAAAGCATCAACAAAATGAGCAGTCGCATGTTCACGTCTTGCCTTACGGACGTGATGTGGGCCCTTCACTGATTCGCAAAAGATTCGCACACTTGTTGAGTGGGCACTTGACACTTGCAGTAGACGTTCTAGGATAGATTGAAATAGCCAATGCTGTGCGCGCACAGACGTTCATATCCTTGCGGCACGGCTCATTCATGCACCGTAAACCGAAGCCAGGCTAATGATTTAGAAGGCGATGCGCAAAGTGCCCGATTACGCGATCGCATTTCCACTCTTGAAGGCGAAGCTCAAGCATCCTCCAAATATTTCATGCTGCACATTCACTTTTTTTGCGGGCACTGCAGAAGCTCTGTAAGTGAGCGACGCAAGCGTGTTTGTGAATTGAAGTGGACAAGACGGGTAAGTTTGAGTGGACGAGAGTGCGATTGTAACATAACGCAATACAAATGCATGCACTTGTTCCTCGCCGCCAACTATATTTAACCAACTATTTCATACCTTTTAAAAACCTGGTGTCAGTTATACTTACCACATTGTGGTGAAACAAAGGACCATGGGTTCTTGCTGGATCTATCATCTACGAACACTTCCACTGTTCCATTCTGATGCGTTTGTTTTGCGAGACCGATAGTAGTTTCTTCGCGTTGGCCACCTTCTGAACTATATCCCTTGTATAAGATAGTGGCGAAAAAGATCTTCACGGCGATGCGGCCAGCCCTTCGGGAGCATGAGTGGTGCTTGCGGTATACGGCGCGACAGGTGCTGGAATAGCACGCGACACAATGTTAGGGTGAGGGCCAGCCACGGCATATCCGCAGCTCTCTCACTTTACCAAAAGGCGACATTGGGAGCTACACAGCTTTGACGACCTCTTGTAAACTTGCACCGGGTATTGTTTGCAGTCAAGAAGCACTGATGCATTGCGCGGAGGTATAAAATATGATCTGGATAGTCCCGCACTATGTCGAAGACCATCCCAGTAACATCATTAAAGGCAGCGCAAACAACAAGGTCCAAGAAGAAGAGCGCATGCACACAGCGCTAACTATCAACCCAGATTTATTGAAGGACATACAGACATATATCTACTGATGCAATGAAACACGTGGTTTTACACAGCGTGGAAAGCAGAGATCTAGTGATTGGCAATGAAGAAATCTTACTCGATAGGATGAAACACTATTGACCACCTCACGACACCAACTTTCACGAAATCTGTTGATGAAAAAAAAAAACTCTCTCTGCGTTTTTTCATGAGCACCAGATTTGATCAAGCAACTGTCGCGAAAATTGATGCGTCTAATGCGCCACGTTGCATAATCTCCATTCCTTGCGGCATACGCAACACGCACTCGGGTGCGCGTTCATCGCGATGTTTACTCGGCGAAAGGGAGAAGCGGAAGCTATAGCACCGAGGAACGGCGTTTTCCTTGACAGGCATAATTCGCCGCTGTCTCGTTGATTGTTACCTAGCTGCGTGTTTTCATTTCTTTCTTGTTTCGTCTTTTTGCGCTTCCTGAACACTTTATTGTCAGCCGACATTACCTCACGCGCATGCATGACAACTTGCATAAAATGCAAGTGGTCACGCATTTAACACCGAGTGATGCACTGTTTTTGTAACTATGCTTTATTTTTCTCGTGCTGTTACTACTTGCGCACCACGTCCCGGAGCGAAAAGCTCTAATCGCCCAAAGCCAGAGAAAGCGCCAACTATTTGTCAGTGCGAAATGTACCGCGCTTCCACAACCAACACTGCACCTGCACGCGACCAGCTGTTACCACCCCGCCCTGTGATCTTTCGACACATCGACTTGTTCTGCGAATGACGACCGTCCGGCCGTTCGAAAGTTAGGAGGAAGGTCGTGCCACGCACGTGTGCCTTAATGGTTGCCCTTACACTTTCCAGACGTTCGCTGATGGTATACCCTGGGGCCGCCTGTTTTTCTCTATAAGGTAGAGATCTGAACCGGCAGAGTGACAACACGTCCTGAAGCCATAATTCCAGAAATGACAGTAATCGTGCGTTATAATTACCCACCCATCTGTAATGACTGCAATCACCAAAAAATAAATATATAGCGAGAAATCTTGGCTGACTCAGTTCGCACGGGCGTTCTTGCTTCAACCCGGAGACTTGTTCTTTTTTTTCTTTCTTAAGGCCTGCAATATATTCCTCTGATCTCGCAACGCTGTACTGAAACGAAATTGGTTTGTTCGGCAATGAACCATACCGTAAACACTCAAATCCGTGGCCTGTTTTCTTTTTTTCTTTATATCGTGCAGCATGCACGCACTCTAAAGTGGGACTAACTCGTCACAAAATCCAGTCCCTGCGTGACACTGATATACAAGTCCGAGCCAAGCTGCTAAGTTTAAATGCCAAGCTACAAAAGCACGCATGAAATATGATAATACTATTGACTGTATGAGCGACACGGTATTACCATGCGAGCTTTCTTTTTTTTTTTTGAGAGCGCTTTAGGGGTCTGGGCTGTCGCTTGCTGTGGTCACTTGGCGTATGACGCAGGCAACCACGTATAGCCGCGTATAGACTATTTCACGGACGGGGTTGAGTAGCTCCAGGTTGGGCTGTTAACCATACGATATACGCATACACGTACAAACGGTTTGGTTGGTCTAACGAAGTTTCAGTATTAATTCATGACGCGGTATACAAAAACGAGAGAAGATCAGCTGAACTGCCCAACGTGGTGGAGTCCAAATCTCTTAGGTTAAATAGTCCATAAAAATAGAAAAAAGCGGGGAAGTAAGCGAGAAAAAGAAAGAGAGAGAAAGGAAGATAAAAATAGGAACAGAAATACAAATAAATAGTAATAAAGGTAAAAAGAGAGTAAAAACTGAAAATTCAAAAAGTGAGAGAGAGGAAGAAAGATAGAAAGCCGGAGAGAAAATGGAAGCACACCACCAAGCACCACACTTTTTTCAGGCTTGGCTCCCCTAGCGCGAAGGTGCCTTATTTTCTGTAACCAGATATTTAGTTACACGTGTAAAAACTGTCTCGCGCAGGTTTCGCCGGAATGTTTTGGATGTTCCCGATCATTTAAAAACTTCCCGATAAGCTTCGAGCATAGCCCGAACAATAAAGCTTATTCGTGAACTAATGCGGCCACAAGTGCTAACGCTGGTATACCTTCGATGCCACACGTGTAAATGCCGACCCGCCCTAACGCAGATTAGATTATTGACGACCGACGTCCGTGCTTGTCACTTTCGCTGCACTTCCCGAGTGTCTATTCCTTTACTCACAGCAGGTTCGCGCCCTTCAAAAGACCAGCGGCAGCGGCACGTCCTTCACGAGCGAAACAATAGATCGCTACACTGTGGTTAACCTACGATTGGTTCCGGCGCTGACTCGGCCAATGGGCACAACAACCTCGTTCTTGCCAAAAAAAAATACAGTGCAAGCGAGTAGCGCTTGAGTTGTAATGAGGGCACTTATAGAAAAGTGCCTAAGTCAGAGGCAGATGCACAGTGCACTTTTATAAACGCATTTCACATCACTGGCCCACCGAATTGTGAGTATATCAGGAAACATTGCTGGTGCACGGCAGTACTTGTCAACCAGAGTAGAAAAATCCCGCAATATCCACGAAGTTTATGATAGTGAGTGGGGCGAAGCTGCAATGCTTATTGGTGAAACCACAAAACATTCGCCCACACATCATATAAAGACTCGACACGTTGTTATAGGGGTGAATGTATGTACACTTATATACACGATGTTTATTACTTACATATCCTTGGAAATATGTGCACTTATATATACACACAAAGTAATAATTTACATGTTGATGACATGATACGCAAAGATAACATTACAGGTTACAAAGCTGTGGGAGGCGTTTCACATCGAGGATTACAATTCTGTAGCCTAT
The DNA here is from genome assembly GCA_013436015.1 of Rhipicephalus annulatus. Classification (NCBI taxonomy): domain Eukaryota; kingdom Metazoa; phylum Arthropoda; class Arachnida; order Ixodida; family Ixodidae; genus Rhipicephalus; species Rhipicephalus annulatus. Next base: position 294,156 of record WOVY01004707.1, read on the forward strand.
GAAGTATGCGGCGAGAGAATGTTGAATGGGAGGTTGTAGTTGAAAGTAGGAGAAGGCAATGTCGATGCAGGTGCCTCTGATGGGGGTGGGACGCTTGTGATCGTTCGAGCTGCAAAATAGACCAAACCAGGACATCATGCATGTGCGAAACTAGCCAGCAGTCGTGAACCGCCATGATGCCCACGTTGAAGTTTCCGTCGAGCGCGAGTGTACCGCGCTTGAATTTGGTTCTTCCGATGCATTGCAGCATTTTATGAGCTGTCCGCGCCACTGCTTTCTCTTCCAATGTCTTCATGATGGGTAGCTGCGTGGAGATGCCTACTCACTGAGCTCCCAGCGATGAGAAAGGAGCCGCGAAAAGCGCTCGCCTCGACAGCTCGTGGCCACGGCGCGACGAGAAACTTGCCCCGAGCAAGAGAAGCTTCACCCCTGAAATTCCAAACCACCAATGGTCTAACGCAAATCCAAGCCACTACACCTTAGCAGCAGAGCAAAATCACGCTCTGCGATTAGAGTTCCCTTTAACAGTGAACGCGTTCGTCAGCGAAATTCGGTAGCAGGGATCATACGTACAATGTAAGGATTGGTACGGTGCCATGGTATACTAACGTTAATTTTGTCTGCATAGTATGAAATTTTCCTCCGTCATATACGTCAGGTGCAAACGCTTTGGAAGTTAGCGAAACTTATTGCAATCCGCGCGTTTACCGCAAGGAATAGTTGAATGACTTTACCAAGCGCAGTTCGATTTTCCTTTCCGTTTCTAGGCAGAGTAATAAGTAAAGAAGCTTTGATTGATTGATTGATTGATTGATTGATTGATTGATTGATTGATATCTGGGGTTTAACGTCCCAAAACCACCATAGGATTATGAGAGATGCCGTAGTGGAGGGCTCCGGAAATTTTGACCACCTGGAGTTCTTTACGTGCACCCAAATCTGAGCACACGGGCCTACAACATTTCCGCCTCCATCGGAAATTCAGCCGCCGCAGCCGGGATTCGGCCGGACCCGCGATTTGCGGGTCAGCAGCCGAGTACCTTAGCCACTAGACCACCACGGCGGGGCAGTAAAGAAGCTTTGTGCCTTAGAAGTAAACTAAGCCCGTTATTTATACAGTTGTAAAAAGGTTGCTGGTAACCACTTAAAATGGTTTAATTTTCAACCGTGCCCTCCACGATAGGTTCCGGCTACGCGCAGACAGCGCCAATAGCGGAGGTCACGCTTGCAACGACGAAATCCAAGCGCCATGCAATCGCGCGAATTTATACACTTGGCTTGCCGAACTGCTCGCACATCTTGTATAGTGGTGTGTGAGACAGAGTATATAAGTCGTCGCTCTCACCTTCTCCATCTTGCTCACTTTGTCCAGCAGAGGCATGCGCAGTTCGACGCTCATGGTGAGCGCCTCTTGAACGGTGAGCGTCGGAGAGAGCCGGTCCTGCTGCATCACGTAGCAGCTTTGTTTGGTGAAGAGCCGCGGGGACCGCACGTAGCCGTTGATCTGCACTTCTCCTTCGTAGCCCGCGTCGCTGCGTGATAAAAAAAAAACATGTAGGTAAGCATTCGTGCAGTGAACTCGTCCCATCTGGATTACTAAAAGTAGACTACGCGAAACCTGAACGCAAAGTCGCGAAGCTATACGCAGAAAAGAAACACAGATTTAGTTGTATCTTTCGAGAAACTGCACTTTTACACCCATGTTCCTATTTCTAAGGCCGCGTTCACACTGAGCATTCCGGCCGCCGAAAGTGCTCCGAATCCTGTTCGGCGGCGGCGAGATCCGCCGAAAGGGCCCTCTCCGCGCCGATCGCTCTCGGACCAATTTTTGCGGCGTCTGCCGCCGAATCGGCCCCCGCGGACCAATAGGAGCGCTAGTGAAAGAATTTTGAAAAATGGTGGCCAAGCCCTACTCACTTGTTATGCCGCAGTGCACGTAACTGAATGTTGAAACCAACGGGAGTTTAACCTACTCTGTGCCTACTTCGCCTCCGTATTACGTGGAAGAGGTGACCGAGCTTGCTGTTGGCGTGACCGAGCTTGTTGCGGTCTTGCAGAGCAAAACGAATCCACCAACGCCGCTGGCGTCGGTGGTTTTAGATGCGGAGCATCTAATACTCGAGGCTTGTAGTGCGGCTCCGTCCGCAAGCTTCCTCCTCCTTCTTCCACCATCTGTGCATTCCTTCCTCCTCTACACACCGCGCGCGCTTCACTCCTCCACCATCTGTGCACCCTTCCTCCTCTACACACCCAAGGAGGATTAAAAAAATTGCTGGAGTGGAAATGATTGTGCAGATGTGAAGCCGTTCCTCTGGCAAGATGGCGGCTGTGGCGGCCATCTTACTAGGGGCATGACAAAGTGTCGCCGTTCAGCGATCGAAAACGAAGCGTTTCCCTCGCACGCACAACGAGTTTAATGCAACCAACATTTTTGGGGCCTCATAGTGCTCCAAGTGCGTCTTAAAGTCACTAGTTTTCCGTAGTGAGCCTCTAATTGGAGGCAAAGTTCTTTGAAGATTCAGTCATCCATATTTGTTTCTGAGTGTTATTTCGTCAGGAACAACCATCCTTTAATATAGAACTACCGTAGTATTTACATAACGTATCAAAGCCACTTGATCTTTAAGCGGGCACTATCAGAAAAGAGCATGTTTCCGCCATCTTGGCAGTGGCAATAGGTGGCTTCACTTCTGCTGGCAAGGCATCGCAGGAGCTTCCACTCCAGCAACTTTTCTTTAATTCTCCTTGTACACACCACGTGCGCTTCTCCTCTTCACGAACAATCGCTAGCTGTATAATGTAGCGCGCATGCGCCGTCACGCTTCGAAAACATCGGCAGCTGACGCGCGCGCATGCGCCGTCGCGCTTCGAGAACATCGGCAGCTGACGCGCGCGCATGCGCCGTTGCGCTTCTCCCCCTTCTCGAACATTCGACAGCTGACGTCGCGCTGTATATATACTCAAGGTCGGCGCTCGCTCGCTCAGTTGCCGCTCGTCGGTTGGTTTGTACGGCGCGTCGACGTCCAAGGTCGTGGTGAAATGAATTCCAACGAATCCACAAACACAATGATCCACGTCCCTTCGACCAGCGCCGCCCTTTCGCATACGTGTGTACGTGTTCACTCATTTAACACCCCCTCCTACAACCACGTTAACCAATTTAGCCATCGACCCAAGTAAGTCGCAATTTAACACCCCATTTCACAACCACGTTAACCAATTTAGCCATCGACCCAAGTAAGTCGCACTTTAACACCCCGTTAACTAATTATATGCTCCGCATCCTCCTCAGTGTTCCCCCGAGGGAAGCTGCGGGCAATTTTTTTCTGCTCTTCGTGCATTACAAGACAGCCACTTGCCAGCAAAGTAAGCAGTACTGTCTTTTCTTGCTTCTTGCGTACGAGAGTCGTCGAAGTATACACCAACGGATAGCGTAGTAGCGTTTGCGAGCCGCGACAACAGCCGGGTGACAGCGCCATCCCGCGTTCGCCCCGTAGTAGATGGCATATTCGGCGGCGCGGGGCGCGTCCAGTGCGAACGACGCTGCGTTTCGGCGGCAGGGGAGTTTCGGTCGCTGTATAAAGCGGATGTTTTAGTGTGAACTAGGCATAATGCTGACGCAAGCAAAACTAGATTGTCAACAATCATTTAACTCACTCGCGTGAAGAAGCTTTACTATATAGCGAAACACAAACTTATCGTCAGGGAATACGCATCCCGTAGTACGCTCGCAAAAAGCGTCCGTTCGGACTTATGTTATTGTTCGGTTGTACGAAATAACTGGAGTCGTGTTAGTTTCTTTGCCTTCTTACCACTAGATTCCTGATAAGCGAGCTCCAGGTCTTTGGCATAACGCAGCGCTTACAGACCCCCACTGACGCTACGACCCCACGGAACGCCTATTCACTAAACTAGGCGGATCAGCTAGTGCTGGTTTGGCTAAGCTACCTGTCCTGCCTTGTCCCCCTCTCTTTCTCATCAGTGCTGATTTTTGGCGTAAAATATTTTGAAGCGAGTGCAAATCTGCCGCAATAGTCAGTAGAAGCATATTTCTGGTAAATATCAACATCACGCACCCAATTCACCAAGGTTTGCAAATGAGAATTTTTATTTACGAGCCACAAGCAATAGCTTGTCAAATTAATACAATCAATCTACATCGTTCGTCCAGAACAATACAATTGTCGATCGTACACGCACGTGTACGCACGCAAAGGTACACGTGTACGCATACACGCATAGTGTACGACTGGGACGGTTCTGTTCAGAGTAGGCTGCGAGGTCATTTCAGTCGTACCACAAGCAGTGGTCTTCTATTTTAGCCAGCACAATCAAGATTGATATTATAAAGAATGGGAATGAGATTTGGAGCCAAATGGTCGACTTACTAGAATCCACTGAGTAGGTTGAGCAAAGTAGTCTTGCCGGCGCCAGACGGACCCATGATGGCTGTTAGTGTTCCAGGACGTGCAGCGCCGCTCATGTTGTCCACGAGAGTCTTCGTGCCTGCATCAAGGGTGTGAGTATAGGTGCGCGTTAGTTTGTTAGAAATAACTCAAGAAATCATGTTTAAACAAACGCTGAGCGAATTCTAACGGCCTGCAGCTCCTCCCATGGTTCCTCCCATGACCGCGCCATACACGGTATCGTTTCCGAAGCGAGGCGGTGGCGGCTAGAAATTTTCGTTCGACTTAATTCTACTTAGACTGTTTGCAACTGCAGAAGTGCGTTTTGCCGGTGAAAAACTTGTGGATAAAAGAAATCATTGGGAAACAAGACAGTGCAAAAAAAAAAACCGACGGGACAGGCTGGCGCCTCCTTTGTAAGCTTGTAACAACGACGTGAAGTTTCGCTTCTCTATAACCTTTGGCTGGGAGTTGTTTTCACTAAAGCATATACGTCATTGATCGGAATGACTGGAAATGTGGCACGCGATGTTTGCGGCACCAATGAAAATATCGAACGCCTGCTGTGCTTCTGCCCTTGATTTGCCTCAGAAAGACAAGTACCTGCCAACGCGTTGCGGTGATTGGATGATCGGTCTCTTTCTGTGCAGGTGCTATCACAGCCCCATCCACATGCCACGACAGCCCGCAAGGTAGTGAAAGCCCTCTTGTGTTTCTTGAGGAAGACGAATTTGTGTGAACACCTCTGACTTGCGATGGAGTTCTACACGCTGCAATGAATTTACTGTCTGTCTCTCCCCTATTTCTTTTCCCCTCTTCCCTCTTATATTTCTTTCCCTTTCCGTGATCCCCCAGAGTAGAGTAGCCAACCAAACGTTTCTCTGGTTAACCTCCCTGCATTCTCCCTTTGTCTACTACCTTACTCCTTCCTTGTAACGAGGACTAATCCTCGCCCGCAAAATGATCAACCTGAGGACGCATCTTGTTACCGACGCGTAGCCCAGAATGGCACTGTAAAAAGCACTTCATGCCCTCAGCGAGGTAACTGGAACTCTCCTCTAACGATGCATTACCGGAAATAGTGCGCACTGTTGACAGAGCCTCGGAACCGCAAGACACGCTGCTGAACAGTGTTTCCTGCTGTTTTTTAATGTCCATTTTCACCATGCGCAAACTAGTACAGAGCAGAGGCATCGAAGGACATATACCGTAAGGACGTTTGCTGTCGGGCTACTTAGCACATGACAAAAACAATTTTAGGTGCGAAAAACATGACCATATCTACGAGGAAGATGCACACAAGCCCGCAGGTGATTTCTCGGTTCAACTTTTGGCAGTAAGTTTGCCCTCAATTCCCGTTCTGATACGTAGTGTGTCCGTGAGAATTTTTTTCTGGTCAAGCACGCACCCACCAAAGCTTAATTCCAGCTATCCCGCTGCGTAATTATGAACGATTAAAGGCGGCATTACTATCACCACTCTGACTACGCCTACTGCAGGACAAAGGCCTCCCACATGTTCCACAAAAAAAAACCGGTCTTGTACTTTATGATGCCACGTTAAACCCGCAAAACGTCTTAATCTCATCTGCCCACCTGATTTTCCGTCTCCCTCTCATGCGTTTAACTTGTCTTGAAATCTACTGAGTTACCCTAAATGCCGAGCGGTTATCCTGCCTACCTGCTACGTGCCCGGCCCATATGCATTCCTTCTTTTTGGTTTGAACTATGATACTTGCAAGTAATTTCCATTTGTTTCCTGACCCATTCTGCTTTCTTCCTGCCTCTTAAGGTTACACTCGTAATTTTATTTTCCGTGCATTGCTCGCTGCATCGTCCTCAATTAAAGTTACACAATCTTTGTAAGCCTCTAAGTTTTTGGAGACGTTTATAGAACAGGCTCAGGGGGATGACAAAAAGAACAGGAAAGAAGCCCGTAAACTGTGGAAGAGAAAAAAAAACTTATTAAAAAGCGCAACGAGGTCGCTGAGTTCAGCGTGTCAGTGGTGCGAAGGGCGGTGGCAGCACGAAGCGACAAAGGCGACAAATTTGATCGTACAATGACAAGTCCTCCCTGATCAACAACCAAGCATGAAATGTCATTGGGTTCAAATCGCACATCGTAGAGTAGGCTAGCTACCGCCATCGTAGCGTATTTAGCCTTCTTTGGCTGACTTCACGTATTGAGATTGCTTCTGCCATTGTGCGTTCACCTCCATGTAGTTCTTCTCTTCAAGACCGCAGTCAATGCTTTATCGTAAATATACAGTAGCTTTCCAGCCCACATTTTTTTTGTGGTGTGTCTATAATTGGGGTCAACAAAAACCACAATGAATGTGAGATTTTTGTTCGATATACTGCCGAGAAAATTGCCGATATACTGCCGTACATAAAAAATAAAGTGGAACCTGCCTTCATTCAGTTTAGCGAAGTTTCGACAAGTGTGATCCAAGGGTAAGAAACTGTGTATTGCAGCCGTTTAACAACTACCTGTGTATTATTCTTTCATGCTATCGAAAGGGGGCGAGTAATGTGAAAATAAAAACGCGTCTCTACTGTTTCTTTTATCTTGTCTGAACTTCCTTTCTGCGTCATAGTCGTAGCCATACATCACCCCCTTTTTTTATGTAGGAATCGGATGTTGAACTCGGATGAGAACATTTGACGTATCAAGATAAAAGGATTCATTTGTTTCAGTAGCAAACCAAAATAAGGAAAGATCACGCGAGCTGGAAACCTTTGCTTTAAAGTGTCGTTCCCGCAGAGTCTAACAATATTAACTGGGGTTTCACGTCCCGAAACCACCATATCATTACGAGCGACGCCGTATAGTGGAGGGCCCCTGTAGCTTTCACCATCTGGTGTTCTTTAACGTGTACTGAGATGACACAGTGCACGGAATCGAACCCGCGACCTTCGGATCAGCAGCCGAGTACCTTAGCAACTGTTCCCCGAGGTGGCTTCTCGCGGAGACCACTTATGGTACCTACTGATTCTTGTTCGTTTATAGATGCCCGCTAAGCAACTGTAATGTGGGGATATTATTCTCCCCGAGTTGTCAGCCTTTATTCATTTTCACTTCCTCACAATGGCCTGCATCAGATCATGCATAATAAACAGGCAAATATTTCCAACAAGTCGTCTTTGTGGACAAATGACTTCTAATTTAGCCCGTAGGACGCGTATAGAAGGACGACGACTTTTCAGACTCGTCTATATGGCGCAATAACCATCTAATGCGCTGCAGCGGGACTGGTTTCATCAGATGTTGCTTCTTTCTCTATCTCCCTCTCTCTCTTTCTGCAAAGTAATGGCACCGGCACGTTAAGGACAAATGTGGTGTGTTGCGATGCACACTTTTTTTCCAAGGTTCGTACTTTCTTCAAAAGAGTGAGGTTTCAACGTGGGAACAAAGAAATGAACAGCTATACCCCTCGTTCTGCCCCAACATATTCCAAAACAAAAATAAATAAATAAATAAATAAATATGCATTGCCGGTATTATTCTCTTAAGCACCCAATTGTAATTGTTTTTTTTGTCGCACGGAGACACAATGTTTCATCTTTTCGAAGCGAAGGACAGAGCGCGAAGGACACGATGAACAGAGGACACTGATACACCCTTGATGATTCGTTTAACGACCATGTTTGTGGCGTTTGTTCTCTTTAATATTTCTATCGTTCCAAACCACCCCTCTTGCTTCTTTTTTTTTTCTTTCTACGGCCTCATCGTTTCTCCGATATCCGCGTCTCTCGTCGGGCGAGGCGCCTTCTTTTTCGTCATTGCCTGTCGTTTTCAGAGTCATCAAGGACCTCCCATTCACGTGATTCGCCTGGGTGCAAGTGTACCCGGCTCACTTTGCTTGACTACGCAAATATGGGTGGACACGGACTTCCCTATGTTCTTTGTACATATTATTGCTCTGCTCGAACGTATATAATATAGTATGCTTGGCATTGCCAAGAAACCACCCGCACAAACAGCGGTGTTGGTACATTCTTTTATCGTTATCGGCTGCATGCGAGATGGTTGCGTCTCCAGCGAAACAACCTTCAACGTATAGGAGGCAACCAGGTAACACAATCGCCATAAAATATTTCTTTCCCGTAGTTTTTAAGGCCACAAAATGTTCGTTTCAACACTTTTCTTGTAGAGAAAGTCGTATTTTAGAGCTGTTTCCCGGTAATTTAAACAAATATATGCCCTTGCGGTAACACTAGATTATGTATTAGCAGCTTCTTTTGGTTGAATTTAACTTATGACAGCTTTTAGTCTTCAATTTAGTAGGCTGACAGCTCTTGCATTTGATGAAAGTAAATTTATCTTAGTATAAAGCTGGCAAGTAAGGACAGCTCGAGAAACACCTCCTATATAGATCTGAGTATGGGACCACAGTGGAATTAATATTTGCCAAAATCGTCAATGAACCATCCGTTGACATGTGTCGTACGAGCTGCCCATAAACTTGTTGCTTGCTTTCATTACTTCGCGGTAGTTTTTTACGCTCATTTTGTATACATTAAACACGAACTCCTCGTTATTTCACGTGTGAACGCTCGGAGGGCTTGCCATCGTGGCAGTTCATTGTAAAGCATTTGCTTTTGTTTTTCGCTGAAACATTTGCGCACATCTGGAAATAGCGGGAATTTGCCATATTTTCAAGCAATGTGCAAGTACGTAGAACGTCCCTGTGTTATACCGCATCCTTCATTAGCTAAAAGGGAAAAAATTAATAGACCAACGCCGCTTATATGAATGCAAGTGGCCTGTGCGTACGTACGTAGGTAGTAGGCATCTGCCGTAACACAGTGATGACTTGTGAGAAGAGCCGTCTTAGGGCGCGGTTCACTCAACGTCCACAAGGGCCTCGCCTCGAAGGTCGTGAGGCGTCTGGGCGAGGCGGCTTTTTTCGTGATGTCATTAGGGCGTCTTCAGTAACCGACGTTACGTCAACAAAGCTCACGAAACCACTTATGCGAGTGTAGGGAAGGCACATCACATGAAGCGTCAGACACAGTTCGGTTCGAAGTACGAGCATTATAATGTCTTTAGGACGGCATGGGTTCGCTTAATGTAACTGTAACGACAAAGGCTAGTTAGCGGAACATAGTTTGCCGAAGAAGATGCACAGGCTTTCCTATGCCTGGAAACTCAGCCAAATCACGTTGTATATCATCGTACTAAACAGCTGCTCATTCAGCATTGTCTCTTGTCAGGCACAGTGTCACTGCATTACAAAATAGGCCAAAATTCCTAGAATCTCTAAATTTCCGGAGCCCTCCACTACGGCGTCTCTCATAATCATATAGTGGTTTTGGGACGTTAAACCCCACATATCAATTAATCAATCAAAATTCCTAGAATCTGCTCGCCAGCGTCGGAAAAATAAAACGCGAATAATTAAATACTTATCTGCGCACCTCTGGCAGAGTTGTGCGATACACAATATACCGTATGCGTTTGTTGAGATTTTCTCGTACTCTTACGTATTCTATGTGTTTTTTATGGATAGATTGGTACTAGCGCTGTTAGTGTCACCACCTACAAGGCAGATGATGCTCTGCGCGTGTCACATAGAGTATCAGCAATAACATCAGCATCATTCACGCGCTTATAGTCTATGCTTCTTCAATAACAGACACAATAAAAGCATAAAGTGTACGTTTGACATCAAGTGCACAGATAATTTCAAGTGCACAGATAATTTCACGTGCACAGATAAACTTCAAGTGCACAGATAATTTCTTAATATAGTAAACGAAAGCGTTAAATTAGCTCATAATTATTAGGTGTTTCCTAAAAGCTGAACAGTTGTGTTTGTTGAATGCTCATCGACGCTCATAAGGGCTAGTGGGTCAGTGCGGAAACCCGAAGTTCGATATATTGTCTCTAACTGGCACCATTTGCCACGCAGTAACAGTTTTTAGAACACGTTAGTTCAGCCTCTGGCTTCTCACCTTTAGAAAGCTTACGTTATCTTGGCAAACAAAAACCAATAGTTATACCATAGCATACATCTGACACGAAATATGTAGCAAGCACTATTACGCAAGTAAGATATATCAGGCGAAATTGCGAAAGAGCGTGAGCGACAGTCTAAGTGCTCCCGTATGTGTGCCGTCGTACTTAAACCAATCATAACTTACGTAAGCCACTATAAAAATCTCGGTGAATATTAAGAAAGCTCACATAAAAGGGTACATCGTGAACGACAAGCACCTTCGGCTGAGAAGCAATAATCCTGATTGTCGAATATCTGGTGCATTCAATGTCACACCCTTAAGTAATGGCGAAATGGTCTGCAAGTCTCGGCGGTCTCCCCTTGAGAAGCTAAGTGAATGTGCTTCGTGTAAGCAGCTGCCTCAAATAAATGTGAACTAAGAATGAGACATTCCATCGAGGAAAATGCGGTCAGATAGGCTTGGAAGAAGGAAAAGTCGTAACTGAACCTCTAACCACTTTTGAAGAGTGCCTTTACCACCTTTATTTTGTAAGACTCTTGTTGAATCTGAAAAAGTCGGCTACGGCAGTGCGTAGTATGCACTGCGAAGCCGTGTGTGCATCTTAGAGGTTGCAATATCACGATGCTCCTTTTTACGCGAGACGGAGGTAAAGGCGAGCCTTCGATTAAACGCTTTTCCTATGGGCTTAAGTTGTCAAAACATAGATAAAGGTATTGCGTAGCAGCCACTCGAACATCTCCACCAGTCCTGCTGCTTGGACGAGGAGAAGAATAAATGACCCGTCATTGTTTTCTAAACAACTTCAGCCTACCACCGGCACGTGCGCAGCGGTGAGACAGGGCTGTTACGTTGGCAAGCGCAATGAATGTCGGAGAGAGCGAAGCCGTCGAGCTAATTGTCGTTCGGTGTACGTAAAGAAGGAACCGCCCCGGGCTTCTTGCTGCACAGACAAGGACAGCCGAGCTATGAATCGCCACAGGCTAGCTGTATGGACAAGGGGACCTGTTCCCAATCGGGCAGACAACTGAAGCGTCACGAAGGAGCCCCACGGCGACTCCACGATGGATAATTGAAACGCACGCGTTGGGGGTCGCTGGTTACGTAGACATGATACAACTGTGATTTTGTTTTTCTATACCGGAAAGAATATCATGTAGGTGTCGAGACACGTGCAAGGTCGTCGCACAGAAAGATAGGACAACACGGCACTCCACGAGCTATAGGAACCGTTAACCGTGCAAGGAAAAATAAGCAGACAGCGTAAAGCCCAACTAGGCATCCGTCTTCAACTGCTTGAAAAGTGAGGCATGAATTACCAACATACCCAAGCATATACGCTCTTTCAAGTTCTTAGAAAGTTCCAAGCATACAATGTATTTTCATAAACACAAGAATAGGCACTTTCAAGCTGTACAGCTGAAGGAGCCACTAACTACTCTTCAAAAGTAGAAAGAGAGAGAGAGAGAGAGAAAGAGAGAGAGAATGAAAATTTGCGCCGCAGGTAGCTTAGGGGAGGCGCCTGAGTTCAGGATAGCTCGCATTCTGGCAGAGCCGTATAGGCCTCGTTAACCATGCCTTAGTGTATCTTTGCAGTTGGAGGTGGCCTCTCCGTCAAAGCTCGTTGGTGTGGTATAGAGTAATTTCGCGTTCGTAAACAGCGGTAGGTACCATCGACATGCTGAGGCGCTTGCAGCAACATCACGGGGCGTTGGCTCCGCCCATCCCCAAAGCTCTCCACTGTTCTCTATATAATGAAGCGACAACTGACACAGCAGCCGCAAAGCTTCTCCCGAGCAAAGCACAGGCAAGCCTCTACAATACTTACTAGAGTTTCCTCTAGTAAGTATATTGTAGAAAACTTCATGACTTTGGAGACTTGTGATTTCGTGCCATGATAGTGGTTTTTGAATCGATATCGTTAACGTTACCGTCACTAAGGTCACTCTTCGCATATAATGAGCCACCTAAGGCTTCAAAGCAAAGGCGGCTATATATATATATATATATATATATATATATATATATATATATATATATATATATATATATATATATATATATATATATATATATATATATATATATACTGAAGAAGCTTTTTCAGTGAACCAAACGTACTTGGGAAGAGAAGTGACACAGCTAAGCGGTTTCAACCGATTTATCCATATGCGCGACGTACAAGTACACTGTCGTGCTGTCATAGAAAAGCAATGGGAAGGAGTGGATCGCCGTTTCTTTACAGCGAAGGCAGTTACGAGACGACAAGGAACCGATTTTGGTGGCGTAGTTCTGCACCCCGCCACCTATGTCTGCCACCGCTATCGCGCGAAATGAGGAAAATTCAAATGAGAAAGAAATATTAAGGATCGGATGGAATTGGAATCCGGAACTTCTGTGCGGCAGTTGAGCATTTTACAATAAAGGCAAGCCGACAACTGAAACTCATTCACAAAAAAGGCCCTATAGACGTAAGACTCTGCCCAGGCGGCGCTGCGAAAAACGCCACCACCAGCGTTCCCATCGCAGCACCGGCCATAAATGGGTAGTGAAAAGAGAGCCATCCACAAGAGAACGTGCGTAGGCCCTTCTCTTTCGTTGGTATTGAAGCGCGATTTCCTGAAAATCAAGGACCTGGCAAGCCTCTTCCTTCAATACAAGCTCGATTCAGAAAAGTATATCGGAAGCTCTTCAAAACGAACTGCAGGTACAATGCAAAACATCTTTGTTATTTCGTTGTGTTGCAAGCGAGTTGTGCATGACATTGGGTTAGACGCAAGCACTCCGACGAGCGTTCTGTGACGCTTAAATGCGTTAAACTTGAGCATACACATGATGTCAAAGCGTTAAAGTTCATACACAAGCAATCTAACAATCAGTGGTACGAAGGTCGCTTTATCCGGAACAAATGGCCCTGGCGATTTTCGCCTTTGCAGTTTCAATCTCCATCGATCTCTTGTTTGCTGTGCGTTCAACTGTTTTATTACGCATGCAAGAATACTCTGTTGACGATTGTCAACCGTATGTGTATATTGCAATTGGGATACATGCGTGTCCACTTTCTCTGTACACAACGAAAGGCAAAACCGGGGCCTCCGAGATAGCTCCGGCAATCGCAGAGACCAAACGGCAAGAAAAACCTGATTGTGGTCGCGATCATTTTGCGATTTACCTGTATGACGTACGTGTTCGCATTTCCTGGTTAAAGACGGGAATTAGAGCCTTCAAACGCCTACGTGCGTAGTGCTGCGTAGTAGCGACAACTTCAGATTATCGGCGGTCGCGACGTGTGCGATGTTTATCACTCGCGTCACCTGTCTTCTGTTGCACGGCGCGCACCGAGGTCAGAGACTCTGTTAAGCTTCATAATCGAAGCTACCACGGTTCTCCGTCAAGGCTACTGAAAGAAAAAAAAAATAACAGGAGGCCTACAATGTCACACTTTCTCACTCGACCGGCGGTGAAGAACGCGAGTCATTCGCTTATCCAACACGTTCGCAACGGCTCGCATCTAGCGCTCTCGCCGTTCTGCTTCGCGAAAGCTGCGGAAATCAGTGACACCAATTTACGCCCGTGGCAATCCACAACACAACATTTGCGCCGCGTTGGGCCTTTTTTGAGCAGATCGCGGAGCAGTTGCGTCTGCTCTTGTTTTCGCCATCATTCTTGCAAGCGAACCAGCAAGCATTCCATGGCAATTTGGTGACGCGTCCGACTAGCGGAGAGAAATTCGCAGCTCTTTTAGATGCGGAGCATCTAATACTCGAGGCTTGTAGTGCGGCGCCGTCCGCAAGCTTCCTCCTCCTTCTTCCACCATCTGTGCATCCCTTCCTCCTCTACACACAGCGCCCGCTTCACTCCTCCACCATCTGTGCACCCTTCCTCCTCTACACACCGCGTTCGACATCTACAATTCTCCTGATTCTCCAGTGGACGCGCATGCGCCGTCGCGCTTCGAGAACATTCAACAGCTGACAGTGCATGCGCCGTCGCGCTGTATATATACTCAAGGTCGGCGCTCGCTCGCTCAGTTGCCGCTCGTCAGTTGGTTTGTACGGCGCGTCGACGTCCAAGGTCGCGGTGAAATGAATTCCAACGAATCCACAAACACAATGATCGACGTCCCTTCGACCAGCGCCGCCCTTTCGCATACGTGTGTACGTGTTCACTCATTTAACACCCCCTCCTACAACCACGTTAACCAATTTAGCCATCGACCCAAGTAAGTCGCAATTTAATACCCCATTTCACAACCACGTTAACCAATTTAGCCATCGACCCAAGTAAGTCGCACTTTAACACCCCGTTAACCAATTATATGCTCCGCATCCTCCTCAGTGTTCCCCCGAGAGAAGCTGCGGGCAATTTTTTTTCCAAATGTTCAATGCGCACATACACCTGACATTTGGCTAATTTGGCGTTTAGTACACGGTAGTTGCACCTGGTTGCGCAGCGAACTGTGCAAGAGTGTCGGGCTTTGCACTACTCAAAACGGCGTTGACACGTGGCGCTGCGTGTCCGCAAAACACCAGAGTATGACGCCTATACAAACATTATTTCGGGAAGGGAATCATGTCAAGATATATCATATAATGTGGTAGCAGAGTACAATAACAAGCAGGCGTCACACAATGCACATTGTGTGACACATAAGTTGTTTGATTCTTCGATATGTTAATTGATATGTGGGGTTGAACGTCCCAAAACCACCATATGATTATGAGAGACGCCGTAGTGGAGGGCTCCGGAAATTTCGACCACCTGGGGTTCTTTAACGTGCACCCAAATCTGAGCACACGGGCCTACAACATTTCCGCCTCCATCGGGAATGCAGCGGCCGCCACCGGGATTCGATCCCGCGACCTGCGGGTCAGCAGCCGAGTACATTTGCCTCTAGACCACCACGGCGGAGTGTTTGATTCTTCTAAGGCACTACATAAGGCGCCGCCCTAATTATTCATCGTTTTATCAGACACGAAACCAAAGCAGCCCACGCAATGTCTTACACATGTGTATAGCCGGTGCACTTCGCTTCTCCGAAGAATGAAACGCACATATAGTAGTTGCTTACCTACTTCAAAAACATGATTGATGGCGTAGAGAGTACCTTGCCAGTGTACGTATTACTAGTCATAAGAAAACTTACAACTGGCTGTGGAAAGGCCGTTGTTTCAGCTTTCGATGTGACAGTGCTGCGCGTTCTGCGGCTGGCCTGGCGTTTTCAAATTGGGATGCGAGGGGAGTGCATCCTGACAGTGACTGCGCGGATGCTTAAGATTAAAATATCAAGTATACTTTGAGGAGACGTTTCTTTTTGGAACTAGCGCCGGCATTAAAACACGCTGTTTCATTTCTGTGCTGGACCCGACGTCGTTGATCTTTCGAGGCATCCGGAGACAGCTCTAATGTGTATCTATTGAGTGGATGACAAAAAAAAAAGAACAAAATGCCTTGAAGGTAAAGCGTCTTGGTAGGTGAAGTGTGCTCCGATAGTGTACTACTCAATGTGCTCGACGCATGACGAAATTCAAAAGAGATAAGACGTGAGTGAGTGAGTGAGTGAGTGAGTGAGAAAAACTTTATTCGGTGATCCTGCGGGTGACAATCCTAGCCCCACGATGGGAGAGTCATCGTGATAACACGTGGGATGCACGGGAAAGCATCTGCACGCCAGCTTACATTTGTGCTAAGCTTTCTTTTTTTTTCGTTGTTGTTGTTCTGGTGAGTTCTTTCTGAGAAACACTAAACCATTCTATATCTGAAGGAAAAAGAACAAAAGCCGCTGGTTTGAAAAAGCATCGTGAGTGGGTCACGTGCGCAAAAAGTTTAAGATGGCGAAATCCGAACGGGCCCCACATGGGCATGGCAGGGTGCGCAATAAACTTGAGGTAACCTATTCGCAATATTTATGCTCCGCCTTCACATTGAGAAATAGGAAACGAAGAATTGACTATCGCAATTAGCGACTGGACGTTTCAAGGAGATAACGTAAGATGAGCCACTCGCACAGATGCGTCAGGCACAATTAGGCACGTTCTACGAGGAAGCTCTAAAAGATTACCAGCAACTTGTGCATCCATATCTAAAATATTGCGCCCTCTACGATGCTCAGGTTTCCTCAAGTATATCTTTATGTCATGCCTCGAGGCAACGATCCTGTGTAAGATCTTTTAAACACAACAATATTTCCGCTTTGAAATTATTTCTTTTTTTTCTCCAGTTTTCCTTTAGCGATACCACCGCAGAACATACGCGACACCACAACGGAAAACCTTAATGAACTGTCCAAACAATAAAATGATTGAATTGTAGGAGAGTAAAGCAGCCTCAAGCAGTTATTTTCCCCCAACACCAAGTGTCAATCGTGGTAGTGTAGTGCCAATACACAAATGAAAATATAGATAATATCCGAGGGTTTCACGTCCCAAAACCATGATATGATTCTGGGGTTATGCGGTAGTAGAGAGCTCCGGAAATTTTGACCACCCTGTGTTCTTGAACGTGCACTGACGCATCACAGTGCACAGAACTCTCCCACTTCGCGTCCACCGATATGCGATGCGGCCGCCGTGTTGGGGATCGAACCAGCGACCTTAGGGTGCGCACCACAGCACCCCGGTCTGATCTGTTATAACGGGCCTTTGAAAAGAGACACGGAGACATCACAGTAAGCCCGCAGCCAGAAGGAGGGATGAGGGCTTGGGCCTTTTCTTCGTCCAAAGTTCAATGAAAGGGTTTTTTTTTATTTCGAAAACAATGAAAATAGGTATGTTGTCTTCAATAGCCAAGAAAAATAAGCATGTGACTGGCGCCCCTTCGGGGTCCACAAGGCTTTACGCCCACCGGCTGCGAGTTTCTCGCGCCCGAGGCCACCTAATTCTGCATTATAAAAGATTCGCTTTGAGCTAATACAGAACTGACAGAGACGCATTACATTGATAGACACTATTCGCATAGCGTACGCAAGCCACTAGCGGGAGCGAGAGTGCTTATACAGGCTCCTAACGCAATCGCACGCAAGCAATGCGCACACAAAATTGCAGCGCTCGCCTTGCCAGTGCTACAAGCATTTGCAACAATACTAGGTCACTCTCCTTGGTACCTTATGCGGTGGCTTTCTCGCGAGGTCTAGACGGGCTGAGGGCAAAAAAAAAAAAGATGGGAATAGCGACGAGCGACAGTATTGTGGAAGTTGCTTTAGCTGGTGTCATAAATCTTGAGCGTTTTAGCATTCCGCTCATCCCGTGCATTGGCTAGTGTTAGCCAATATCAGTTATCGCAGTTTATTCTTTCGCCACCAAGTGGCACGGGGATACAATTAATGCAGTATGTAAGTGCACACGGGTCCCCGGCAAGGACAACAATTGCGCACAGGGCATCTTCTGATCTCACTCTCCTGCAAAAACACGGTGACTTAGATTAGCATGACAGTAGTGCTATAGTTAATAGTCCCACGTCCTTTCGGTCCAACAGTTCCATGCACGAAAATTGTTTCCACATTCATTTGCAATTAGGTGGCCAGTGGTATTAGCCGTGCTCATCCGAGTGTTCCTTTAACAGTGGAGCATACTGTACTACATTTGCGGATAGGTGGCGCCAGCGACAGCCCGATCGAAAAGTAAAGTAAGGCCCTATCGATTCATCCGTCAGTTCAGGCAATGCTTTTGACGCTTAAACGCAATCTGCTTTTCAGCTCTCGCGTGCGGTGGGCTCATGCCGCGGAAGACAACGTGAACCATTACAGTACGAAGCACCCTGCATGTCGCGAAAGCATATTCTTGCGTGCACTGAGCGAACGCTGTCGAATAGCCTAAGCTGTTTCACGGTCACGTGGGTTAATTTCACCGGAAGGTCCTCACTGCGTAAACTTGCCGTAGACGAAAAAAAAATAAAAAGTTGGCCGATCTCACGTACAGTTGGAATCGATGATATGCGAACCACGAATGAGGAAGGTTGATATATCGCTTTAATATCAGTTCAACGGTACCAGGCGGACGTAAATTATGCCATACATGACTTCCATATCATGATTATCATGTTTGCGCCTGACATTTGTGTTCGGCGTTCATTCAGGTAACGTGATAGCAAATTAGGCATATGTGAAGCTACCGAAACAGCTGCAAGCACGCTATGGGCGTAGCATGTAGTTATGTTTCACATGACACGCACGTTTGCACCTGGCATTTGTGTTCGTCGTCCATTCAGGTCACGTAATATCATTCTTGGTATATATAAAGCTAGCGAAACGACCATGAGAGCGCTATGAGCGTAGCAAGTAGTCATGTTTTACGTCACAAGCATATATCGCAATTATCATGTATAGACGTGTCATTTATCTTCGTCGTAAATTCACGTCACGTAATACCAAATTTGGTATATGTGAAGCTAGCGAAACGGTCACGAGCGCATCATGAGAGTGGTATATTTTCATGTTCTTACATTACACGCATGTCATAATTATCATGTTGGCACTAGTCGCATACCTTTGTCATCCATTCGTGATCCTTTGCCATATATGTGAAGCTAGCGAAACGGCCGCGCGAGCCCAGCAACAGACAGACAGACAGACAGACAGACAGACAGACAGACAGACAGACAGACAGACAGACAGACAGACAGACAGACAGACAGACAGACAGACAGACAGACAGACAGACAGACAGACAGACAGCAGACAGACAGACAGACAGACAGACAGGACAGACAGACAGACAGACAGACAGACAGACAGACAGAAGACAGACAGACAGACAGACAGACAGAAGACAGACAGACAGACAGACAGACAGACAGACAGACAGACAGACAGACAGACAGACAGACAGACAGGACAGACAGACAGACAGACAGACAGACAGACAGACAGACAGACAGACAGACAGACAGACAGACAGACAGACGACAGACAGACAGACAGACAGACAGACAGACGACAGACAGACAGACAGACAGACAGACAGACAGACAGACAGACAGACAGACAGACAGACAGACAGACAGACAGACAGACAGACAGACAGACAGACAGACAGACAGACAGACAGACAGACAGACAGACAGACAGACAGACAGACAGACAGACAGACAGACAGACAGACAGACAGACAGACAGACAGACAGACAGATAGATAGATAGATAGATAGATAGATAGATAGATAGATAGATAGATAGATAGATAGATAGATAGATACGGTCAAAGTAGCCGAAGTTTGCCAAGAAATGCTTCACATCAAAAAAAAAAAAGAAGAAAGAAGACCTGTCTATTTATTGGGCCTCAGCAAAACGAGAGGAGCATTGGAAAAGATGCATTGAGCGCGCTATATAAAGTGTACGGACGTCATCGCCGGCAGTTTTTTTTTTTTAAGAGAAAGATAGCAGTACACTAATACCTGCGCAAACGATAAGCTATACGTCTTACTGGTTATAGTAGACTGCAATACTCTACCAGTGATGTTTCTTTTTTATTTTCTTTTTCTGCGACGTTCCATAAAACCTACGAAAGAATTAACGACGCGAAACGAGCGTGCGCTTCTCGACAGAAGAGAGTTGCCAGACAAAGACGGAAAGCTGATACTCCGTCAGAGGCGCACAAGCAACGGTGTCGATGAGCGTGGCAAGTCGAGTGCACCTGCACCGGAAGAAAATGGGCCGCGAATATCGACACCGGCCCCTGCATCCTTGACGTCCAAATGACGATAATGCGACGACGGCTGCGCCGAGGCGGGCGCTCTATGAATATGTATGATTACGGAAAAACCATCTGCAAAGAGTCGCCGGGCATGCTCTTATACACACAAGACGAAAAAAAGAAGAAAAATGAGAGAAAGCTTGACTGGAAAGACAAGCAAGATCAGACGGACGGTGAGCGATACTTTATAGCGCTATCGAACGCCTCGACGAAAATCTTCGAAAGGGTCATTCACGAACGCTGTACAGCCGAGAGTTGTGCTAACAAAACGACTCCCGAGTTAAAAGCTCGGCCTCTTTTCTTTGTTTTTTTTCCCTTATATATAAGGCGCCCGGGATAAGCGAGGAGACATTTTGACAGCGCTGTCACGCCTTTCTTCAGGGCTGTCGAGCTGTATACTTCGCTATAGTTTCCTTGTTTCCAAATGACGTCTGATTGTTGCGCAAGTACGAATGCCCGACATAAGGCATCGATCACAACATACGCGCTTCCTTGAAGCTACACCGCGCACTATTGGAAAACTGAAGCATTATAACTAAGCACGACGCTATTTGGCAACTGAGCTATTGGAGAGTTTTAGTACTGCGGAATAGTGCTGCGTACGCATCACGCAAGCGCCTTGCGTTACGTGGCGTCGTTTGCCACTAATCGGCTTTTAGTACGCCGTAGTACCCGCGTACGTAACGAGCGTGAAGCGTGTTGCGCCATCTGGTAGATCAAAATAGAAGCACGTGTTGTTGACAGCCAATGTGAGCCAATCCAAGTGTTATGGCCAGATTATGGCCATATTTTAAGCCACAGAGCCGGTCGGTGCTTGCCTTCGATGCCGCCATTTTGCAAAACGAAGTCTCGCGCTGTCGCGAACTTGTTCGAGAGCGGCGCGATCAGCTCATACGTACGCACGCACGCATCTCATGCGTGCGTACGTAGCGGCTGCGTACGTAACGCGATACGTGCGCGTTGCGGTTTGCGCATGCGCACTACGCAGGACGTGGCGTCCTTACGTACGCAGCGCCGCCACGTACGCAGCGTACGCAGTACTAAAACTCTCTATTGTTTAAGTCGTATACTATTTGACAACTCCGCAGTATCACTTTCACCCACTACTTGCGTTTTACCGCGCTCTGTATGATCATACGAGAACTGCGGCACGTGGCCCACGGTGACTGTGTACGTTGGCAACGAGAGGTCGACCTTCCTCAGACTCACTCACGAAATATATTTTGCTTCTACGGCCCACTCGGTCTTAGACTAACGTTTGTCAAACGCGCTCATTTGGACTCAAACTCCCCGAAATATTACTCACCAAGACTCAGACTCATGGCCTGGTCTGAGTTTGAGTGAGTCGACTCATCAGCGAGTCTTTGATCTGTGAGGGTGCCATGATACGGGGATACCACACAGTGACGCTGACCTGTGGAATATTTGCGTTAATTGCCACGGATTAAAACTGGGTTCAAGTTACCAAATTCTCGTATACCCTATAATTCAGCCTCATATAGACGTACCACTACGTCTATAAGGTTACGTTATTAAATTCTCAGACAATAATTCAGCCCTATATAGACGTACCGGTATAGGACTGTACTGCTCCGCTAAACGCTAAAGCATTTCACGGAGCAGTGCAGTTAAACGTAATAAAAGTCGAACGGAGTCACTTGAACCGCCACAAGCAATCCTATGAAAAGTTAACATCATACACTGAAGTAACTCGGAGTTTATTAAGAACCATGCCTATACTACTTAGTTGTCGGCTAGAACTGATCGATACCGATACCTTGGTCGACAGATTTTCCCAGGCAACGAAATGCCTGGTAGAGGATAATGCGGGAAGAAGTTTGCTTTCTCAAGTGAGCGGTTACAGAATCGTCAAACATGCGAAGGCTGCACCCAGTGGTGCACTGCGTTAGCGATTAGCAAATTATGTCTATAGACTACGCAATGTCTCCGCTCTGTGCGCGTGTCTACAGCTGATGCGACTGAGTCTGTCCGTGCATCGACTTCTCAATGGCACGCAGAAGACTGTCGACACTTTTTCTTATTCAGCCGTTTTCTTTTCGTCCGACAGTTCATTATGTTCATTCCTCATTACAGCAGGCGTTCAAAGCTGTGTCACACTTGCAACGCGACACGCCAAAGCGCTTCAGTAGTGTCTCCGTTTTTATTCTCGTCCATTTCACGTGGCTCGCCTTCCGTAACTTGTTTATGCAGGCAAGCGCGCTAGTCCAGACAAATTACGGCGCAGAAGGGTGCTTCGTGAATAGCAGCTTCTAAGCCAGACGCGTGCTTGAAGGTGAACCTAATTTGTACTCGTGAAATTGCGCGAGTGCTAAGCAGCAGTTGACACCAAGCGAAAAATAACACTGTATCGGTATTGGCAAACTCAAACTATACCGTCTTTACGAAAAACAAAAAGAAACTTACTGCTATGCATTTACACTGCCAAACGGGCTGTTATGAAAGGGGAACTTCGAAGTATCATAAATACGGTATATTGAGACGCCTGGCAAGGCTTCAGCGCGAAGGAAGGCACAGCATGCATCTGCACGCCTTAACCTCCTTTTTTTTCGTAGTGTATCAGGTGTCATTAAACACGTGTGCTAGGCTTTCGGGGAAAGGTGGATAATAATAGCATCAATGTCTAGAGTTTAACGTCCCAAAGCCACGATATGATTATGACAAACGCCGTCGTGGAGGGCTCCGGAAATTTCAACCAGCTGGTGTTCTTTAGCGTGCACTGACATGAGCGACAATACACAGTACGCGGGCCTCTACCATTTTCCCTGCATCTAAATGCGACCACCACCACTAGCATCGAACCCGCGACCTTCCGGTTCACAGCCGAGCACCGTATCCACTACGCCCCCGCGGCGGACAAGAGAAGACGGAAACTTAAAGAAATATAAGCGTTTTGAACACAGGGCGCCACCGCAACAAACATGCTGCGAGTGCTCCTGTATTCTTGAAGGCCAATAATAATAATAATAATAATAATAATAATAATAATAATAATAATAATAATAATAATAATAATAATAATAATTGCTAGCGTTTAACGTGCAACAAGTACAATATGATTGTGAGAGACGCCGTATATAGTGGAAGGCTCTGGAAAAATTTCGGCCACTTGGAGGTTATTTAAGGTGCTCCTAAATCTAAGTAGACGGGCCTCGGGGTTTTCGCCTCATCTTCAAGGCTATGTGGCTGCTGGGAAAAACACAAGACGGCTTCTTAAGACGCTTGCTTTCGCGACACTCTGAGTTCAAATATTTTTCATCTCTTGGTGCACAATGTAAAACGGAAGGGTTTGAAACGAAAAAAAAAATGCAGACCACTGGGAATCGATTATACGCGAAGCCCAAATGAGGAGCGTTGACATGTCACTTCAAAATCAGTGCAACGTTACGAGGCGGATGGACGTAGCACACAGTAAACACAAGTAGAAAAGTTTCCACTTGCGTGGATAGTGTTCCACGTCATAAGACCTAGCGATAAACACGATGAGTTTCCGATTACAAATTACAAGCGCAAGTGCTGCTTTTAGCCTTGATGGGAGGTGCACGGCGATGCATCTTTTCCCATGTTAATTACGCTTGTTTCTTGTTTTTTTGCGTTACGGGCAATGCCCACATGTTGCAACACTATTTCTTTTTAACGATTTCTTGTTCTGCTTTCCATCAACTACCTTACACTACGTACCATACATCTGAGGCTGTAACTAACCAGACAAAATGGTTATTAAGTAATGCGCGCGGTATATGGAAAGAACGAAATCGTCCCAAGGCGCCATATTCCTATAGCGTCCGCAAAACTTTGAAGATTTCCCCTGCCTTACATTTATCCTTGCTTACCAAGAAAGAGGCCTGCGTAAACATCGGGAACGGTACGTGACGGCAGCAGATGCGCACAAACCGCGCCCACGCATGCGCATACTCCTATTGTACACGCTTTACCCGTAGATGAAGAATCCTCGGTCGTTCTGTGTGTGTGGTGGCAATCATAATAAAAAAAACATTCGATTTTTTTTATTTGTCGTTGCGATGCTGCACGAGGGGTTACTGACCTTATGGAGCATGGCGCGTATAATTTATGCGGGGGTTTTTACATCCCGGACGTGTGAACAACAGGCAAGCTGCTTTACCTTGGCACACCGCTCTAGTTTAGTAAAACGCACTCCGAGGTGTGTAACACCTAGGCTAATCACCTCTCAAGATCATGTACTGCTTATTCCAAGGTACTTGGTGGGTTAATATTTGAAAAGAAAGAAAGAAAGAAAAAAGAAAGAAAGAGAGAAAGAGAGAAAGAAAGAAAGAAAGAATGGAAGAAAGAAAGAAAGAAAGAAAGAAAGAAAGAAAGAAAGAAAGAAAGAAAGAAAGAAAGAAAGAAAGAAAGAAAGAATCGCGCGTCGGTACGTTGATTATGTGTTGCTTCAAGAAAGGCGACGTTTTTTATGAATATAGATTAGGACAACGGCCCAGAACCACGAGACATGGTTTAGACAATAATCCAGACGTAGAACTGTTCTGGCCTAAAAGCCCTGCGCATTTTCTTGTAAGTCAAGATAGTGATGTTACCGTTTTCGCATTGCACTCAAGGCGCCTGTGTCAGTGAGCAGCGGCCACATTAAATAATGGGACAAGCTGCATCCTTCCAGCTCAAAAATGCAGTTACAACATTGGCTCTAAATGCAGAACTTGATGCCTGTTAAATTTACATTAAGCGTACTTACGTCTGCAGTTTCTGAAACAAAACAGCTTAAAAATATTGCGTATAGATAATAGATCGTGCCATTTTTTTTTTCGCGTAATTCGTCTATCTGGCGAACGCCACAATCTCTAACATTTCGCACAAGTTTGTTTCTTTTAAGAAATTCTCAAGCAAAATTTATATCATCGGTAAATCTTTAGTTTTGCTCGGTGGGCCTGTGAGTATATTCATTTCTATCGATAGACTCGTTTAGAATGAAAAATTGTTCAGCATTGAAGATTCTAAAGAATGCCAAGAAAAATGTCCAAAGAATGTCAATCAACCCCACCCCCTGCTCAAATCTGACATCTCATTCGCTGGCTCGGTAACAACGAGTGGCAGACGCGACAAGATATAAGAAAATTAAGACGGTGCAAACAACGCGAATTTTCCGTTTTCCACACTTAAAAAAAAAACAGGTTACGTTGTCAAAGTAAAGAGCTAAATCTAGATCTTCCTTGCCGTCTGACGCGCATGTTTGTCCTGTGTCACAGTGACAGTAAACAAGAACTATCAAGCTGTTTGCAGCTGTCTTCCTCAACTCCATATTAACAACTGCTCGCAAGACAACAAATACGGGAAGACCTGTGCCACGATGCCAAGACACACATAAATTTGAGGTGCGAGCAGTACTTCTGGTGCGAAAGACGGCGCCAAAATTTACGGTTTACAGAATGGGCGCAACGCCCTCCTGACAGCTGTTATAGCCCGAAATGAGTATACCATCTCAAGCACACCAGGCATAACTGAGGCTGCTGGCATGACCAGCAGATCGTAGCCGCAAAAGAAGCCGAATATGCACATCTTGCGCACACGCGGAAATTATACCTGATCGGTGCGTGAAAAAGGTACGATTTAGAGGTTCATTTACTTGTTCCCCCCTTATTTTAAATACTAAGGGTATGTCTGCGCATGCTTTTCAATTTTCTATTAATTAAATGTGCCGTATCAAAGTTTGTCTAGGCGTACGTGATGAAAGAATGGATGGAATAACTTTATTTGTAATCCCGAGAAACGTAATACCTCAGTTCATAATATAGGTGGTAGTTTGCCTACCAATGAAATGAGTGTACCGGTGTCCTGCGTAGGGACTGCGTAATGTAAGGAAACAAGAACTTATTCAGTAGCTGCATGGACGCACGAATACCTTTCGTTTTAAATGCGGAGCATTATTTAGCGAACTTCGGCGACTTTCAGCGTATCTGTCTATCTATCTAGCCGCCTATACGACTTTTAGCTCTCCTGGCCGTTTCGAAAATGGTATCGATACCAATCTTGGTATGGAATAACATGACTGCATGAAGAACATATTTGACTAGTGATAACATGAAAATCATGGCATGTATATCATGAATGTCGTGATTTACATTTCATGGTCCTGCAGCTCTTGCGGTGGTTTAATTCACATGGCATGTTTCAAAAGTGGTATGGTATGGCATGATTGCATGGCAAACACAAGCGAAAGACCAGAACATGAAATTGATGACATGCATGACATGACTACATGCCACACTCATGATGCACTCGCGGCCGCTTCGCTAGCGTCACATATACCAAATTTGGTATATGTGTTACGGTACGCGAATAGATAACGAAGGTGTGTGAATGGTGCAAATATGATAATCATGAGATGATTGTTATGTAACAACATGACTACATGCTACGCTCATGATGCGCTCGCGGCCATTTCGCTAGCTTCACATGTACGAAACTCGGTATTACGTGACGTCAATGGATGACGAAGGTATGTGACTGGTTCAAACATGATAATCATAAGATGCGTGTCATGTCAGAACATGACTACATGCCACAGTCAAGGCGCCAATACATTTCGACGTGACGCGGTGCGCGTGCTCACCGGCGTTCATTTCGTCGTGTCACGCCGGCGTTGCTACGCCAGGCATCGGTCCTGCCATATACTCAAAGGCGCGCGCCGTACTGCGTTGCTTTGACGCATGCGCGTTTCAGCGCGTCCGGCATCCCTCCGTCACGAAAAGGAGGAGACGGAGTGTTGTTTGGGTAACGCATCGACACGAAATGCAGCATGTCGCATTTCGCGCCGGTTGCCGTCGGGTCGCGCCGACAGACGCTGATCGCACCGATCGCGCCTGGCGTCAGACTATAGAGTGCTCTCATTTTTCTAAAGTATAGCGTCGCTGTACCCCGCGTGCTCGCGCGTCAACGCTACATTGTAGTATATTGGGTCCTTCTTGATGCGCCCACGGCCGTTTTGTTAGCTCCACATATATCAAATTCGGTGTTACGTGACGTCAATGGATGACGAAATATGTGACTGGTGCAAACATGATAATCCTGACACGCGTGTCATGTAAGAACATGATAACATACCACGCTCACAGCGTGCTCACGGTCGCTTCGCTAGCTCCACATGTACTGAATTTGGTATCACGTGACGTGAATAGATGATGAAGGCAAACTACACAACCAAACATGATAATTATGACACGGAATTCATTTATGGCATCATTTTCATTCGCTTCGTAACGCTGTACCGATTTTAAAGTGGCATATCAACTTTTCTATTTCGTGCTTCGCATATCATCGATTTCCACTGTACGTGGGATCGGCCAATTGTTTAACTTGTACACGTATTCGAATTCCATGTATTTCGAGATCGCAAATACTAGTGCGGTCCACCTATAGGCGCATACATCATGGGGAAGCGATGAACACACGCACCAGCAACAACTATATCGCACTTTGTACCAGGGACGACGCTCCTTAAGACCTGGTCCTGTATTCGGAATCAGTTGTGATCACGGAATAGAACTGTTGCTATACTCGAAACGTATGTGAGGCACACAAGAAAAGGTTTTGCAATAGACTTTAAGGTAGACATAGACTGTACTTATAAGATAAGAGATCGCTGTTCCCGGTAAAAAAATAACCTATCGAGAAGAGCATGGATCAGTTGACCTCTGCTACAATGTGCCTAAATGCTGAGACGTCTCGGGCAAACCTGTAAAACAAAGGCACGCGTCAAGCACTATATGTGCCAACAAATTACCCTTACTGAAATGGTGAACTATCCTTCCTGAGTTGGCCTGGTGACAGTTCCGTTTAGCTAATGCCTGATCCTCATGGGACGGCTATATGCTCTCCCACAGTAGAGTGCCGAGTACTCGAAATCGTTACCCACTTTTTCTTAACGCAGATTACCCCACTGCTGTCACCATGTACTGCTGGCCTGAACTTTGTATAGGGACGGCTCACTGCTCCCCCATCGATGTGTACGAAGTATTCAAAATAGTAAAACACTTTTTTTCTAAACACTTTCAAGACATATCCTAGCACTTTATATCCTAGCAACTTTATAAATGTTCCTTGAATTACCTAAGGAGACTAGAAGGCGAAATAAATTTACGTTTCTATATACCCATTATGGCAGTCAATTTACATTATGCGAAGAACCCCTCGGGCAACCTACGGTTACGCACCGATACGATACTCAGAGCTTCGTCCACTCGATATGATTCACTTCGTGCAGATCTGCAGACTTTTCGCCTTCGGCGAAAAAAGAACGTTTACGCGAAAAAGGTTTCACTAAACGGATAGGCGTTGTTCAAGACCCATAATGTGCCCGATCATTGCTTTCAACAAATACAGCAAGCGAGTTCTTGGTATATATAATTTCTTTTATCAGAACGCGCTTGCAACTGCTGTGTACCTCACACTGACGTCCGTGATTTGCACTCAGACTACGACCCGAACACAAGCAATGAACGTGAAAAACACGTTCGTGCATGCCTTTCGTACACAGCACAATGACGAATAATGCGGTTATCTTGGCCCGCTACGTTTTCACAACACTGCTGACCCGCAGGGCACGGGTTCGAATCCCGGCTGCGGCGGCTGCATTTCCGATGGAGGCGGAAATGTTGTAGGCCCGTGTGCTCAGATTTGGGTGCACGTTAAAGAACCCCAGGTGGTCTAAATTTCCGGAGCCCTCTACTACGGCGTCTCTCATAATCATATAGTGGTTTTGAGGCGTTAAACCCCACACATCAACGTCTTCACAACTGCTATTTTCCATCATCCATTCAGCTCTCGAACGGAAGAGAACACGAGCTTAATTCTTGCTGCGGTTGAGCCCAACCATGTCAAGCTGCTTCTTACTACTCATTTATCGTAACCTTACAAATGTTCCAAATTGAGGAGTTGCAATTTGGTATCTTGAGTGCATTAGCACTTGTGTCACGTGTCTCCCTCTTATGTCCCCACTCAAGCAGCGCAATCTTCTTCGCCTTTCAATGTTACGCATTCGTTCAACCCAACGCCCCTATCCCTCCCGTCTCCATTCTCACGTAACGTCCGATGCTTATAGCTTTGGGGCAAGAGACGAAGGGATAAAAAAGTGAAAGCTTGTGGTTCGTCAACCTTGAAATGGCTAAAGATGTTGCAGGGAGGCGTGATCAGCGACTGAAACATTGGTCGAGTCCGGCCGCGCCTCGATTCAATGAGCGCAGAGGGAAGGAAGTTTGAGTCACGCGAAGGGCACGGAGAGACACTGGCGTGGTGATTTGGCGCGTGAAATTTTTGTGCGCATGCGTATTTTTCAGAAGGGGTGGCACTTCTAACTTCCTTTTTTCACCGTACGGGCAGGAAAATCCGATCCCTCGGCGCATGTGTTGTCATGGTACCCTATGTCTCGCTACACCGTGACTTGGTCCATTGGTATGTCTCGACAGTTCACTCGGAATGACAAGAAACGTCCCCTGAACTTCATTCAGATATCACGTTGATTTTGTTATACTCATAAAAAATTTCACACTTCCCTATTTGGGATTACACTCACGTACTAGCATTTAACCCCCGACGCACGCGTTAGCGTGTGTGCGTTTGCTTGCGTGCCTGTGCTAGTGTTCGTGCTATCTTGGGAGGGTCCGTTCTGAAAATGGCCTGCAAAGGGGTATATTCATTCATGATTACAAGCGACCTGTAACGATATCTTTCCTGCTTCTATATACG
The DNA here is from genome assembly GCA_013436015.1 of Rhipicephalus annulatus. NCBI lineage: Eukaryota > Metazoa > Arthropoda > Arachnida > Ixodida > Ixodidae > Rhipicephalus > Rhipicephalus annulatus. The sequence goes on from WOVY01004707.1 coordinate 323,946, forward strand.
GCTGTACACAACTCAATCGCTGAATCAATGAACGTCCTCATTTCAACTTTGTGCACGAATGAAAGAACTGTCAAAAGTGTTAGATGGACTTGACGATCGCCAAGTGTCGGAGGAGAGAGCCTCAGAACACTGGCCGAGAATGTCCTCAGCAGAGAACGCTGTGAAAGCGATCAATTTTTTCTCTTTCTTTTTCGGATAACTAGTCTTAGAGACAAACTCTAAGCAGCATCTTATATGGTTTTCCACCCCCCTTTCCCAACTTTACCATCTTTTTCGTAATATTTTTAGATGCGGAGCATCTAATACTCGAGGCTTGTACTGCGGCGCCGTCCGCAAGCTTCCTCCTTCTTCTTCCACCATCTGTGCATCCCTTCCTCCTCTACACACCGCGCGCGCTTCACTCCTCCACCATCTGTGCACCCTTCCTCCTCTACACACCGCGTGCGCTTCTCCTCTTCACGAACATTCGCTAGCTGTATAATGTAGCGCGTATGCGCCATCACGCTTCGAGAACATCGGCAGCTGACGCGCGCGCATGCGCCGTCGCGCTTCGAGAACATCGGCAGCTGACGCGCGCGCATGCGCCGTTGCGCTTCTCCCCCTTCTCGAACATTCGACAGCTGACGCGCGCATGCACCGTCACCCACCATCTGTGCCGCGCGCGCTTCTCCCCTTCGAGAACATTCTACAATTCTCCTGATTCTCCAGTAGACGCGCATGCGCCGTCGCGCTTCGAGAACATTCAACAGCTGACAGTGCATGCGCCGTCGCGCTGTCTATATACTCAAGGTCGGCGCTCGCTCGCTCAGTTGCCGCTCGTCGGTTGGTTTGTACGGCGCGTCGACGTCCAAGGTCGCGGTGAAATGAATTCCAACGAATCCACAAACACAATGATCGACGTCCCTTCGACCAGCGCCGCCCTTTCGCATACGTGTGTACGTGTTCACTCATTTAACACCCCCTCCTACAACCACGTTAACCAATTTAGCCATCGACCCAAGTAAGTCGCAATTTAACACCCCATTTCACAACCACGTTAACCAATTTAGCCATCGACCCAAGTAAGTCGCACTTTAACACCCCGTTAACCAATTATATGCTCCGCATCCTCCTCAGTGTTCCCCCGAGGGAAGCTGCGGGCAATTTTTTTCTGACATCTTTTATTCGCATTATCCCCTTCTCTAAAAAGGGCAGCGATCCGGCTAGCCTCCCCGTCCTCCCGTTTTCTTTTTTTTCCCATCGTACTCGGGTTCACTTCAATCATTGCTGTACGGATTCTTGTAAATTGTTTTCATTTCTCTCCTCCATATCAACAGCCACGTTTTCATTCTTTTTTATGGATTGCGCAGGTGCAGTGCCTAATCACCTGCAAATGGCAAACCATATTCTTTTTTTTATGAGTGTGTTGCAGGTGCGTGTGAAATCAAGTACAACTGATAACACCGTAGCTTAAAAAATGCTTCCAGCTGCTTAAGGTTGTCACGAGTGATTCCAGGCAAAAGTGGCTCATCAATCGCCTCTACTCACCCTTTCCCTCCTTAACCGTAAAGCGTAGGTTCTTCCATTCTATTTTGATGTTCTCGAAGTTCCGGCTCCCGCTTGCTCTGCTGTCGATGGAGCTTGCTATTGACCGCTGGTCGTCCACTGTTACTGCGTAAAAATCGAAGAGAAGGGAAAAAAACAAAACAACTTTAGCTACCTTTACTCTGCAAGACCAAAACATCTATCCCGCATTGTTTCTCAAAATATTTGTCACCTTAAGACAACCTTAGTGACCGAGAACATAATTGTGTTGATAGGAAACTAAAACCTACACACTTCAAATACTTTTTAAAACATGGACGAGATTTCGCTATGAAACGCATTCTTCTGTAGTGCCTTTTGCACCAATCAATGGGTTCATTGTCCTAAATATAGGTCTGAAGACCATATGTGCAAGTATTTTACACGCAGTGATATTTTCCATTCTGTCATTACGTGGAGCCAATGCTGTGAAGTCAAATAGTGTTTTAAGTGTTAAAGCATAGCAATCATAATGCGCACAACATTCATGAAACCAATAGATAATATTTCACTAGGAATCCGCCAGGAAACAGTATAAACTCACATGAAAACGCTACCATCCGATATTGGTGTTTCATGTGGCCTCGATTACACAATGGCGGTGACAGGCTCGACAACACTCTGACTTTTGATTCACTCTGTCGCTAACTAAACGTTACCCGCGAGCTGCTGAACAAGTAGTAGTTGTTGCCAACAAACTGATGCCCAGCACGGTTTGTATCACGCAACTGAAGTTGACAAATAAACATGATAAAAATTATAAGAATCTCTGCTTAGAAAAATTGACTACACTCGGCGACAACTTTTCTTGGCACTGAAGGGAAAACTACAGAGCCAAATCGCGTGCATCCTGCCACCAGTGAGGGTAGTTCCAAAGTAACGCCCGCGTTTTCAACGTGAAATATAAATGTTCCTCCTTTTATTTTTGACGTGGATCTATTTGAGACAGGGCGCAGCTCACGCCATATATTTATCTTAATTGATCTGTTGTGACTTCACTTTTTTGAATGCATGGGAAAGTTTCGCCTTTCTATACGTGCACCTCAAACGCTGAGCGGCGTCTGCGTCTACATGAAACGCTGATGGTGCTCCCCCGTCACTTTGCGCAGCATTACGAGACGCGCACCGAAACGGACTACTTCGCGTAGTGCACTACATGTGTTAAAGCTCCGTCTACGTAGCTTTCCCTTCAGTGCCAAGAAAAGTTGTCGCCGAGTATAGCTCTTACACTAAACATTTCTCAAAGCAGGCATCTTTTAAAGTGTACACAAGAATTGCTTTGATTGATATATGGGGTTTAACGTCCCAAAACACACAAGAATTGCTGGTAAGTGTAAAGTATAATCAAGTTTCGCGTCAACAGTGTTAAACTTCATCAACATTTTGGAATTTGCCTTGCAAGGCATCTCAAGACCAAACACATTTTTGGTCCTAAATCTTAAAGGGAACATCAAGGAAGATAGTTTAGGTGGAGTCAACAGTCTGAAACTTCATCAACATTTTGGAATTTACCTTGAAAGGCATCTCAAGACCAAACACATTTTTGGTCCTAAATCTTAAAGGGAACATCAAGGAAGATAGTTTAGGTGGAATCAGCGCATACTTAACCAATTGTTAGACCACTAATTGTTCGTTTGGTTCGTGCTGTATTTTTTCCACTTCATTCACTAACTGCGTTGTTCTACAAGTACACCCAAATTTGCGGAAAACGATATCGTGTAGTAATACTCGACAATAATACCAGTGATAAAAAGACAGATTCCACTCTGGTTATCTTGGCCTGAAATCACAGTTCACAAGTACAGCTTAACAGTGGTCGTTACCCTTCGCTAATACATCATGTTCGGCTGGAATTTACTCTTTAGAAATAATGCAGAGAAGTATATTTAAGAACTATTAAAAAAAGAAAGCATGCTTTCAAATCATTACGCGACAATTCCGCAAAATATTTGCTGCCGCCAACAATTCATACCTGTACTGCTTTCTGATATCGACATGCACACACTTTATTTTATATTCACAACCAATGGTTTCTACTCTTGAAGATTCGACCAAGGAAACTTGCAAAACGTTGCACAAAAGAAAACGCGCATTGTTTCACGTTGCTAAGTAAAATTTCCCCTATTATGCACGCAGATTCTCACAGCGTTGACTTCTAATGCACTCACTAATGATAGAAAGGAGGTGGTCCTTTTCGTTTTCTAGTCCGGCGTCTCCGAAATGTATTTTTAGTATTCAACAGTGATGTTCTTAGTCGATCGCACCAAATCACGTCTTTTTCTAACCATGTAAGCGATGCAAAGGTGCCATGTTTTTATTGTACCACACCCAAAATGGCTATACAAGCCTGAAGAAGCTAAAAAAAATATGACCGTTTCGCTAGCACCAAGCAACTTCCTCTAAAGGCCCTGTTTGAGTCTGCATTCCTCCCTGCCTCAGTGAAACGCGTCTGCAATAGAGCCGGATTGTCACGTACTTGTGCGCATACCTAAGCGACCACATACTTCGTTTAACCGGCTCAGAGGCACGGAGAAAGAAAGGCTCAGAGGCATATGCCACAGATTGAGACAGACTACGCATAGGTGAAAGAAGCGCTGATCTATTTACGGAGCTGTGGAAACACTGCACTATGCATTTTTCTCGTATAAAAAGATGACGCCTAACTTGTGCGAAGTTTCGGAAATACCTAAAGAATATTTTCTTTCTAACTTGAATTACATCGTGAAGTGCCATAAATATCTTCATTTTACGACACGTAAACATACAGAGCTTGGGTGTTATGAAGATTTACTTGTTATGACGTTGGTTTCAAGAAATAAATAAATAAATAAATAAATAAATAAATAAATAAATATAAAGCTGCTGCAACTCACCTGTAGTATACAAAGCATGCATGAAAATGCAGAGCTTTATGAGCTCGATCATATTTAATAGCTAAAATGCTTTGAACGCCCGAGGTTCGCGCACCATATACTTCAGTGGTCGATGTTTAGGTAAACACGCAAATCGAAGGTTTAGAGTTCGCTCGAGATTTGGGTAAATTACAGCAGGAATCTGAAACACACCTCCAAGTCAGCGGGCCGTCATCACTGAATGCAGTCGCGCGATTGTCGGGACAGTGAAGGTTGAAGCGAAAGCGTTTCAGCCATAACTGGAAAGTTGCAAACGTTATCCAGGTTCATAAATCAGGTGATAAAAAGCTTGTCGAAAACTACAGACCCATCTCGCTAACAGCAATTTGCTGTAAGTTATTTGAGCACATCATATACAGTGAAACAGTTAAACACCTAGAGTCAATCAACTTCCTCACTCCATCTCAGCATGGTTTCAGAAATAGACGCTCATGCGTAACTCAACTAGTCGAATTTCAGCATTACATTGCACAATCTATAGACAGTGGCGCTCAAGTAGATGCAGTGTTCCTTGACTTCCGGAAAGCCTTCGACACCGTCCCACACAACCTGTTAGAATTTGCAATGCTCTCTGCAAACATAAACCTTAAAGTTATCAATTGGGTAAAGAACTATCTAAACGATCGACAGCAGAACGTAGTGCTTAACGGATCAAAATCATATGCGGTAACTCTTACGTCCGGTGTACCACAGGGGAGCGTATTAGGACCTTTGCTTTTCCTGCTTTATATTAATAGCATAGTCGATGGTATTACCTCTCCCATTAAGTTATTCGCAGATGATTGTGTAGTGTTTAGAGTGATTAAATCACACAAGGATGCTGAAATTCTGCAGCATGATCTGTACCGAATATCAACGTGGTGTCGAAAATGGAAAATGAGTCTAAACGTCCGTAAATGTTGCTGTGTATCATTCACCAACCGGATTAGTAAACTAGACACAACATACGAAATAAATAATTCAATAATTAGCAATGAATCCTATTATAAGTACCTGGGCGTCTATTTTTCTGACAATTTCAAGTGGAATAAACACATTGACATAACTGTGACCAAGGCAGGCCGGATGCTATATTTCATACGCAGAAATTTTAGGCAAGCTTCACAGACCATGAAACAAACCCTTTATCTCATGTATGTAAGACCTATTCTAGAGTATGCTTGCGTAATCTGGGATCCCCATCCGCAATACTTAATTGACGCATTGAAAAAAGTTCAAAACCAAGCAGCCAGATTTGTTAGCAATAACTATAATTCCTTTGCAAGCTTCACAGAAATGAAACGAGCATTGAAATGGGAGACACTGATGGTAAGGAGGCAGAAACTCAGGTTTAAATTTCTTCATTGTATATATTATAATGGAAATGCCATTAACCCTCTTGATTATCTGTTCACATCAACGTACGTCTCTAATTGTCAAGACCATTCACGAAAAATATTAGAATACCGTTACAAAACCCACTCTTCCGTTAGTTCTTTTTTCGTAAGAACAATACAGGAATGGAACCATCTACCGGATGATCTCGTCAATGAAACTGATAATGAATCCCTTTTTTCTTCATTGTAACAAGTCCTACAATATCACTGCAACTAAGAATGGTTTGCTGGCTCGACGCGTGTGGGTGTTTACAAATGCATGACTGTGACGTTGTTTTCACTCACCAATATTCGAGTGTTTTTTTTTTCTCTTAAAATATTGTGAGTGCTGTTTTATTTGTTGAATCTATTGTTTCGATTGAAAACCATGTAGTCAATTATTATGTGTACCTCCCCTACATAATGCCTCACGGCGATGTAGGTGAAATGTAAATAAATAAATAAAACTGCCCCGAGGTAAAGGATGTAGGGGGGGGGGGGAGATGCTTGAATAGTACGAAAGCTAGCGTTTCGAACTGCTGACTTTTTGGTATACCACACGCATACGGCTCATTTCTGAAGGGCATATGGAGTCGAGTTTTGAGAAACATCGGTACTGATTTGCAGAATGATCGGAATTTGGAGAAACTTCGGACTTTTGCAAATATCCGGTTTTTGTCCCAGGGCCATGTTTCATCAAATAGTGAGCACTAGGGCTACCTCGTGAAAAGAATGCTTGAGACCAGTCATGTATATACAGCTGATGGACATACTCGTTAATTTTTTTTTTTGGGTGGGGGGGGGGGGGACTAAGGTGGTAATGTACGGAGAGTGCCGCTAGCGCAAAGTGCAAGGTTCGCGGGACGAATGCGGCCCGTGGGTCACTTGTTCGAAACTTCTGCTCTGCAGGCTTTCAAAGGTTCTGGTGGTTCGACCATTTGTGTCGGGTATCGAACAGTCGACCTTTCTAACATGCGTGGTATCAAAGCATTGACCTGAAAAGTTTACGGGAACCCGCATGTTACTTACAACTCGAATATGCCGGGTGCATATTATAGGAACTCGCATATGGGTGGCCGGCTCAGTTCACGTAGCTCACTGCTACGTGGACTGTGGCGACCACCCATACACGGGTGCCGACAGACTGGTCAAGAAAATACGGTTTACTACAATCTCTCTCTGTCCGTCAGCTTGAAATAGACATATACGAAAAGTTCGCGTCTGTGCGTCCCATGTTTTTCTGGGTCCTAGTTATTTCACACGCTAAAAGCTATACCAATGTCACGCAACACACTAAAAAAATACTACGTTACTGAGTCCTTTATATCGACGTTCTCGTGGCTGTTTAGGTCGGCAGTGACAGGTTCTTAAGTACAAGCACACTCGGCCGAACAAAACCCAACTTTTTCCTTATATTCCTCTAACTACGGACTCTTAATGCAATGATATACAGTAGAGAATACGTCGCTAAAGTTGTATTGCATCGTACTTCTGACTCTCTCTCTCTCTCTCCACATATATATATATATATTCTGCAGCTACAAGCACGACTGTATCGAAAAAAAAAAGTAAACGAGGCCGGTAACGTAGTAAAAATAACTTTAAGAAGAAAAGAAAAAGACTGCGTAGAGATATTTCGCACTAATTCGAAAGTGTGACTAGAATGTTGTTTGCGAATGGTGCCAGATCATAAATTAAGGAACAGTACAATACAGTCTGACATCACGGCTGAAAACTACGAACTTGCGTAAGCTAGTTCTCAGTGTAATGAAACCCATACGAAACAACCCGAACTTTAGCCACGTGTCTGATGTATACCTGTCCTCAACACGAGAGGCCAACGGTAAAAAAAAAATACCCGAGGCTTTACGTGCCAAAACTACAATATGACTTCGAGGTATGCCGCAATGCGAGACTCCGGAATCGTATTGAAAGGCTGATAGTATTTAACACGCACCAAAAATCTAAAAGCAAGGGTTTTTCTTTTTTTTTTAAGGGCAAAGCTCTTTGAGGTCGAGGTTTCTCCGTTGGCGGCGTTGGCGTGCGCCGTAGCCGCGCTGACCCTGATGACCATGAAGATGATTACGACGATCACGGAGACAACGAATGACTCGTGCAGTATGACTCGTGCAACGAATGACTCGTGCAGTGGATATTCCGTGTTTTGTGCATTTCGTCTCTATCAATTTGCGGCCACCGTGGAAGGGAATCGAACTCGTGTACTCGGGCTTAGAAGCGCTGAATTCGAGAAAAATGGCTTGCGGGAGAGTCCATCGCGTTCATTGTAATCAATGCAGTTTAGGTATACACAATGACAGGAAGGTGAGGATATCGTAATGCATCGCATGTTTCCGACGCCTGAGGCAACAACCGACAACACCGGTTATCGCGAAATTGATTAACGTACCGTCGCAGTGGCTATCGAGCTAGGGAAGTGACCCAGCGGCTTCATAAAGATGAGATTGAGATCGCATTTCAATGATTGCGAAGGAGACACTTGACATTCGGAACGCGTCCTGCGCCGACCACCCAGCGGTGAAACTATTCCAAGAGCCTCCAGTTCGCTCGAGCAGGACCACGGCCGGGCTAGAGGAGCGGCACGTACGGGAGCGCGTGCGGGCCGCTCCCCGGCCGTGGCAGAACAGAACGACAAAACGTGAGTACATTAACGTGCTGTGTTCTCAACAAAGGTGCGGGAGAGAACTGAACGCTGGAAGAATCGGCAGTGCTTGGGCGTCAGGTCGCGCGTCGTAAGATTGTTGAGCAAGCAAGGGTTTCACAAACATCACAGCAAACGAGCTGGATGCGTTTGACATCATGGCATCACTCGCCCCGCCACCCTGGTCTAGTGGCTAAGGAACTCGGCTGCCGACCCGCAGGTCGTGGAATTGAATCCCGGCTGCGGCGGCTGCATTTCCGATGGACGCGGAAACGCTGTAGGCCCGTGTGCTCAGATTTGGGTGCACCTTAAAGAACCCCAGGTGGTCGAAATTTCTGGAGCCCTCCACTACGGCGTCTCTCATAATCACAAGGTGGTTTGGGACGTTAAACCCTACAAATCAATCAAACATCGCATCACTCGTAATTTCCCGAGAGCAGAAAAGGTTTAGTCAATATTGCTCATGCTGAAGTTCACCAAATAGTCATCGATCGTTCAATATTTTAGTGGTGTATACAATGCTAAACAAAAGTATACAACATTGGCTGGATGATTTTATTTGACAGCGATCTCAAGATTGCATTAAGCTGTCGGTGAGTCTAACGGCTGATAAATTTGTCCGTATCCCGACGCTCACTTAAGTAATACTTACATCAATAAAGAGATAAACATGCTTCCGCGATGACATCATTCCTAACCAATAGTGCAAGAGTTGGGCACTATAGCCCCCCCCCCCCCTTGAGTCACAGTGCTGCCCCTCCCTATCATGTTAATATGTGGGGCTGACTTTACGCCCGCCCTGCCCCCCTCGTGCGCATGCCTTTGCCCGTCACTGCATTCACGTGCGGCATCAAGCCAAAACACTCGTGCGTGATCCAACATCGTCAACGCACGTGTCTCGGTCGGAGCCCTTAGAGCTTTGAGACTGTCTTCACGCATCAAGGGTTCTTCATCACATGCGTCATATATGTAGTATTTTGTTCATAGTTCTCGTTATGCGGAATCTTGACGCGTTGTAAAGGAAACGAATGCGAAAGGCCGTGTGTATACGAACGCAATACTTTACGTACACGTGCGTATCGGTATACGCTGCCGATGGTCGATAAGACAGTGGCGCAAGGTTGGCACTAACTGCTTTCGCTTCCCCGAGCGAAACTTGATCACGATCGCGTCGACTTCGCAAATCGGAAGGCGATGTTTACTTAGCTGTGCCGGAAGTTCTGAGCCGACAGCCTGATGTTCCAGGTCGTACGCAAGTGCAAGGACGTCAGCGCAAGACGAAATACAAAAAAAAAGGAGCAGGAAAAGGGCCAGCTTTATAGGAAACGTGGAAAAGTAGGACAATGTTTTGATGGATTGAATCTGGGCTTGAGTTGATTATCATGCACGTTGACTTGTTGCAGCAAACATAATAGACGCACGGAATTGAAAAACGACGTACACAGCTGCTGACTAACCACTGACGTTTTATTGGAACCAGCTGGAGACTATATGCAGCTGCGACTGCATACCATTTAACAACTGGTCAGAAACATTAGGGAAAAAATAAAACGCAGTTTTAGGCACGTAGGTAGTCGCACAGGGTGCTAATGAAACGTCACTTGTTAGTAAGCATCACCCTTGTGTTCGTTTTCGCGCATGTAATGTTTGCTGCAACCATTCAACATTAAAGTAATGTTCTTCCAATAACCTGACGACGACTACGTTACCTCCCACCCTGTGACTATGTGTATGGCATCAACGTTACCTACCTAAGGTTACAAGAAACAGTTCACATCTCCGTACATCCCTGGTTATAATAATAGGCGTGCGCTCGAAGGGATGTGCGGCTGTACGGAAATTCCCGCACATCCGGAGATCTCCGCAGAAGGGAGAACGTTCAGTCGGCCTATTCCGTCAAAAATAGATGGAATCACGCCCCTTTTGCCTTTTATACTCTCGAACGGCCGCGTTTGCCAAGCGCGCAGTCAGGCGTGAAGCTCAGGCGACATTCGAAGCAAAGCCGACTTCGATTTCGAAATCAGTGAGCCGAGCGTTGGTCGTCACGGATGGTAGGCCGTAATGTGGTGTCGTCTTTTTTGCGGCCAAAGAACGACTGATCGTAAAGTAAGCAGGATTATGTCTCGGGCATTACGACATGTAAAATGTAATACGAGCAAAGGTATACTGCCGTGAAACTTCGGCAAAAATTGTTGAATTCTGCGGGACCTCTTTCTAGGAAGGAGTACACGGTATCAAACTGTCTCATCTGTCTATGCAATAGGTTCATAGAAAACAAGTGCATCGAATCGTTCAGAAAGAATTCGTTTCTTCACAGCAAGCCTCTGTATATTTGGGCGCCTATACTGAAATTATGCTAAATCAAATTAGCAAAACATCTTTCTTGCAGAATTACATGCAAAATGCTTCCAGAAGTTGTGTAGAAGGCTGGTGAGTATAATATATATTTTCAGCACACGTTGCTGGAAAATTTTGGCCAATACTTTTGGCCAACCTTATTTAGGCTATTACTTGCCGTTTTGTTTGAAAATAGGTACCTCTGTATGCTGCACACGAAAAGTTTCATTATTTGTGTAACGCTTTCTTAACACCCCCCTGTTTTTTTTTTTGTTAACACAAGCACAAATTATGCGACAAATTTCAACATCATTCATTCTGCATCATGCATTACAAGTTCACAATCTTGCATTGGTCTCGACGGGCAGCTAGATAGGGGTTAATCTTGTGCTTCACCTTCTCAGTGCCAATAAACACATGTTCTGCGTACTTTCAATGCGGTATTTGCTAGCTTTAACAATATCAATCATTATCTTCTTTAACATACTTGCTGCATTACCCTGTGATATTATAGTTGTGTACGTAAGCATGTTCTTATTATGAGTGTACGGACTTCGCTGCGTCACCCAGCGTCTTCAACTATGCTGATCCGCCTGCTTCATCAACATTGTAACCGGCCGATTTAGCCACTGAACATTCTTTTTTTGTTTTCATACACCAAGCCTATAGAGTGCCATCTTCATGGCCGTTATGAAATATTCCACATTTATCACATGCCTCGGTCAATAAGTAAAAATGCCACTTTCATACTCTCAATTCACATTCGTAAGTTTATTGGTTGATAAAAGCGAGAAATAGGCTAGCAAAGCCCTAATTATATTCTATTCTACTACACAAAATATCTTGCAAAGCATCGAAGACGGTTGTCATAGTACACGAGCAGCCATATGCATAGTAATAATAATCTCTGCAGATTTATGTCAAGCGGCAGACGCATTCTGATCGAGAGGAGGTCGCAGACCGTATACCCCGTGGCTCGTACACATCATGCAACATTGCTTTCTTCTTTGGTCGCGTCTGCCACAACGCTACGTACATACAGCGGGGCGTTTGGCCACAGTGAAGAAGGAGAGCAAAATCGCTGCTCAGAGACGCAGAAGAGCAGCGAACCTCAACTCATCGGATCCCGAAGTATAGTTGCCTGGCAATCAGCGGTTGAGCGTAGCCAAAATGCACAGAAAAAGGCCAAACGTGCTGCGCATACACCGGAGCAAAAGGAGGAACGTCTAACAAAGCGGCATTGCCAGGAGGCTGAGCGACGTGGCCAGCCATCTCGTGGTGGCCACCCGTCGCCTTTTCGGACACGCTGTCCAACAAGAACCGTTCGAATAAGGACGAAGTGTACCTTACCGACTAAGGGCGAAGTGTGCTGGCGCTGTGACGCGCCTTCCGCACGTTGGATCGAACTCTCGTGTGTCCCTTTTCTTTTACTCCCATACTCCTTTTCGTATAGAGTGCTTATTCGTGCTTTCTTGTGAGCTGCAAAGGATACCACCTTGAAGTCACACTGTCGCTCTGGAACCGAAATGTCGGCTGTCTGTTTTGTGCGGAAAACCACGTTCAATGGTTATAGCACATTCCTTGCAGTGGAAGGTTGCGGAAATTCAGATCATCTCGTGTTCTTCAACGTGTACGGACATCGCACAGTAGGAGGGTCCCTTCCATTTCACCGGCACCAAAATGCGACCGCCGTGGCAGGAATCGAACCCGTGACCTTCGGGTCAGCTGTCGAGCACCCTGACCACTACACCATCGCGGCGGACAAATCGTGTCTCCAGCAGGCACCAACAAAGAAGAACACAGACAAGAAAAGCTTTTAATATGCGCAGGCAGCCCATTGTGTATCAGCCTATAACGAGTTACAAATGTCGCATTCGAACACACGTGCGTCGACACACGTGTGGTTCGATGATCTAAAGGGCATCAACAAGAATAAGCACTGTCGCCGTCTCAGTGGCCGACCCGTTCACGAAGCCGAGGCCACCACAGTGCTAAGGCGCGCGCCAGTGGATGCAAGGGCGAATCCACAAGCAGGCCTTCCCCCTTTCGAAAGTCCACGTGCGGCAACCGTATACAGTGTGCACCACGAGATCCGATAAAGCGCGAGCTGACAGCCTCGTGCTGTGCGTGTCTTCATTTTTTTTTCTTCGATTGCCCTTCTCAGGACACGCCCGATTCCCTCTTTCGCATATCCGTGGTCCGCACAAGCATGTGAAGTTGTTACATTCACACAGGTGTAGCATGCCTGCTTATACGTCACGCTACGGACCACGTGCGACTCATAGGGCCGCCTAGCACGCAACCGACGCATTCCTCTCTTTGACCTCACTGGAACTCAGAGCTCCAAAGGGAGAGGGGCGAAAGAAAACGAGATCTCAAATCCGGAAAGATCTCGCAATGTGATGGCAAGAAAAAATTAGCCACACGTGTATATTCGAGGCTCGTATGTGTGCAAGGTCCACGGGGCTGAGGACTCGAAAGCGAAAGCCCCCGACACAACGATGTGTATTTTTGTTTTTGTAAAAATGTGCGGTCATTATGAATGCAGAGCTGAACGCACAGCTACGCAAGCAGTACTGCTTTCGTAGACGTCAAAATTCTAATCAGATTGACCGCGTGACTGCGTGCGTGTCGCTATGCAAAAGACGTCAACTGGATTGGAACACCGTACCGTCACGGCTCTCTGTTTTTGAAGATGCAAGTGACCTTCACGATGACGTTTACGACTGAGTTTAACTCGGTAAGCAGTTTTCGCAGTTTCTTAAGTCGTGGTCTCACCACAAGCCTTGTTGAAAGAGAAAGAGAGAGAGAGAGAAGTAAATGTTACTTAAACCCAAGTGGTCATGTTTGCCTTGCAGCTCTCCAAGAATGTTGCTCCCTCTAAGCGAACACGGTGATAAATGATGTGGTGGATATGCGAACCAATGCCACTTCCTACGCATAAGATAACGAGCACAATAAATATATTGTCGCGACGTCATGTGATAATATCTTATTGAGACAAGTTGCTTGTGAACAAGTAGAAAACGGCCTCGTAGTATGCAGAACGTACGATTAGCACTGGTCGTGCAATAATTTATTCTTTCTTTTTTTGCCTAAATTTCAAAAATGCAACGCAAGTCATGAATACAAATGCAGCTAGATATTATAAAATTAATCATATCTAAGGTTTCACGTCCCCAAACCACGATATGATTATCACGGACGCCGTAGTAAAGGGCTCCAGAAATTTGAACCATCTGGTATGTTTCTAAAGTTTATAACATTGCAGAGCACAACAGCCTTCACAGCGTTTCACCTCCACCGAAGTGCGCACCACCGCGACAGGGGTCGAACCCATGACCTTAGTGTCGATAGCTGAGCACCGTGATTACTATGTGTACCACTGCAGTGGAAAGCTTTTCTAAAATTGTAAGTATCAGAACCAACGCTACCCGTTTGTAAAACAACAGTAACCACAAGCTGTAACAAAGCTGCAAAGCACAGTGAGATGTCTGTGTAAAAAAAAAACAGGCAAAACATTCCTCGCCGACAACCCGACCACCCTTTTAGGAATTAAGCCGGCTTCCGGTCGCACACCCAGTTCCACTGTAAGCAAGCTTCGCACAGCCTCTCTCGTATATACCCAGGAGCCAGCAGTACAGATATACCCGAATTTATCACCAGAGCGTTTCCAATGCCAGCGATCGTCGCGTGGATACATCGATTGCAATTGACGAAAACCCCCAAAACGCGCTGGTTCTTTGGCCCGACGACATGTGCCGCGCGATGCTGTGTTTTCCATGATGTCGATGAGTCTCGGTTTTTTCCCAAATCTCTCAGACGTCCATGTTTCTTCGCGTATGTTTTGTCGAGCACTGTTTGAAGCCTGTTTTTTTGTTGTTCATTTTTGTCGTTGATGCAAATCAAAAGAGCAGAAAAGCCCACATCAATATGTGAAATTTTCAGTGTCCCCAACACATATTTATGCGTACACCGAGTATTCTAGTTTTTTCCCGAAAGCAAGAAATAATAATAAATAAACACGCCTTATACGCTCGCCCGCACAATCATTCTAAAATATACCGTATATCTGGAGATATGGTCGTAAGGAGAACAGAATAAAGAAATAGGAGGAGCAGCCGAACACGCGCAGAAAACATTAACAGCAATAACAAAACAGCTATAGCTCCAGGCTGAGAGCCGTTCAGGGGATGCACAGTGCAGGCAGAGTTGTACCCTTCCGAAGAGATGCACTCACGTCCGTATAGCCTGCGGCTAAGCTGCGCGACGCGACGTATCTTTCGAGCAATCGAACCCGAAGCACGTCAGCGACCGAAGGACGCCGCCCTTACTCAGCTGGGTGTCAGGCGATGCGGGACAATCAATCGCGCTCTTCGATATCTTGTCCCGGGATTAATACGATTCACCGTCGCCGACTGTCGCGAATACAGATTCGGTGTTCAGAGTGTTCCTACACATACGTGGCGGCGGGTATAACAAACTGTCTCTGCCACTCTGCGCGCCTGCCCGCTGAGAAATAACGCGTGGGCCTTCCGGCGTGTTGCCTTGAAACACAAACCCCGTGGCCCGTTTCTTTCGCCGCTGAGCGTGTGAAACTTCGGTGCGTGAGTAATAATGATAACAATACGAATAACATAGAGGCACTAAGTCGGCCGCCCTGAATTTCGCGCTTGAAACGATCAAATTTGAACGTTTGAACTTTCAAGAAGTCGTACTCGGTAGCAATTTCTCTGTAGCAATCGGTTCTTTAACCGGAACGTCTATCCATTAGTCACAGCCTCAGCGGGGAGTTAGATGCGAGACGCAAGCTATGCAAATTCCGTGCGTTAATTAGTGAAGTGGCGCTAATACCAAGCGTCGACGAGTGCATGGACACACATGCCCCCACGACCCGAGATCGAGCCAGCGACATCGAGATGAGCAGTGCACTGCCACATATATATTGAGCTGCAGCGGTATCTCAGGGCAAGTTCTACGAGTTATTTTCCACTCCAGCTTTACCCAACGCATATAATTCCCCAATACGGAACCGATGAGGAATGCTATGTGAGCACTGTAGCGGTACACTGCCGCGCTACATAACTGGCTTTCTCTGTTTTCTCTATCTTAAATTTACGCACGGTCTCTTTTTTATTTTTATTTTATTTTTCATTTCGGCATTTTTACAAAATGCCGACAAATGGGGCAAAAGGAGAGTGTCTCTCCTGATTTGGCTTACTCTTCGTGAGTGACGACGATGAAGAATGGTGCCTGAAGCGGGTATGCACCACAGTTTTTAGACTAATTTTTTGCCCTCTTTTTCTCCTGTCTCTTTCTCCCTTTTGTTATTGCTTTGTTTTGTTTCATAAATTCTACTGCCGCACGCCTCGTGCCCGATGCCCCGCGGTGGGTTGTGCCATTCTTCCAGGAATCATCATCATCATCATCATCATCAGTTAATATGTGGTCAAAAACAAGTTTTCAACTTTCTACCATAAGGCCACGCATCTGCTTCTGCATACAATGAGAGTAACTTCTGCTTGGAAATGCAGTAAAAGTTACTGTCATGCTTTACCAAACACACTCGTCCTGTATGTACATGCTTCACAACAAAACATCAAACATTGCAGCAACAATGCGTTGTACAAGCGCCCTTTGCCTGTGGTCATCAGAACAAGTGATTATTACGACTTCGTCGTTTGAAGCCGGTCACCCACTACAAAAGGCACACACGATACAGCACGTAGTGGCTGCATAGCAAATTCGAAAAGATTTCATGAATTAACTAACCTCCATATTCTAGAACGTCCCTCGACTCAACACTTCACCTTCACTTGAGAAGGCCGATGGGAGCGCCGTCTCTAGGCAGGGAAAATCACTACATATCAGCGATAATCTTCTGCGATTCTTCAGTAGCGCAGTGCTCAACTTTGTCAAGTAAAGAGTGAAAGTCGAGTCGAGGAGCGTTTGTGACTACGGGGGTAAGTGTCTGAAGTACGCACTACGAATAAGACGTTGCTATCACGTTCAACTCTTATAGGGCAAAGATTAAAGGTCCCCTAATTTTTTTTACTGCAACTGGAAAAGCGATGAGCTTTACTGCAGCGATGCTCTCATGCATAGTAGTCTTCCATAGATCATGTAAAACTCAAGACCGAATAATACCTCTCCATATATACGTGCAAGAAAGGGAATGAACGGACGATTCGTTTCTTTGCTAGACACGACATAATGAAACCAATGAAGACATACAAGACACCAGCTGAAGTTTAACTGTAGTCCAGTAATTACGTCATAAAAATAAAAAAAGAAGACGAAGAAGCGTGATGCTTTGTAAGCAACGCGGCTACTTATACATATCGTGTTTCTCTCTCTTTCTGTTTTGCGTGGAAATGGGGAAGGCTAAACTTGTTCATATTGTCATCCAAAATGCGTCGTTTTCACACACGATACGATTGATATCTTGTCAAGCTTCTACTACACATACAAGTATGCCGCAAGTACACATGGTGAGATGTTCATTATTGTTTCGAAAGAGACAAAATAAGAGTAGAAGAAGTCATTGAATGGGCGGCGACATAAAGACGACTGTTATCAATAACAGAAAGACCGAACAGAGCGGACCCATCTCTAAACTTGTAACCCTGTCTCTTCAAAATTAAAAAAACGCCAGAAGCTTTAAAACGCGCCACTGCATAGAGCTGACAGTTATGAAAATAATATCTGGGGTTTCACATGCCAACACCACAATAACATTACGAGGCATGTCATCTAGCGGAGGACTAGGGAAATTTGATTGATGATTCGATGATTGATATGTGGGGTTTAACGTCCCAAAACCACCGTATGATTATGAGACGCCGTAGTGGAGGGCTACGGAAATTTCGATCACCTGGGGTTCTTTAAAATGCACCCAAATCTGAGCACACGGGCCTACAACATTTCCGCCTCCATCGGAAATGCAGCCGCCGCAGCCGCGATTCGATCCCGCGACCTGCGGGTCAGCAGCCGAGTACCTTAGCCACTAGACCACTGCGGGGCGACTCCGGAAATTTGAGGCGTGCCGTATAGTAGTGGAGGACTACGGAACGTGGCCTTTTTAAACGTGCACTGCCATCCTACATTTCATCAGCATTTTATGCCAATCGAAAAGCTATCGCCGCGGCCAGGATCGAATTTGCGACTTTCAGATAAGGAGCCGAGAACAGTTCCTGCAAAGTTCCGTGCGTTACGGGTGAGTGTGAAGCGTTGAGCAGGCTGGCATGTTGACGGGCGCAGACTGCCACGTCTTTTATTGCTCTTCTTTACAAATACACCCCAAAAAAAGGGACAAAATAAAGGAGAAAAGGCACTACTCGTGCCATGCATAAACGATGACGTCCACTGCAATATCGGTTCAAGATACCAATGTACCGCCCCAGCAGGGATCTCACAGCAAGGCGCTGAATTCCAGGGGCCCTGCGCGATGCTACAAGGGTTAGTGCGGACAGACGGCGTAATAAGTATAGACCAGGTAAATCGCAACGTCCGCTCGATTTGCGTAAACGCCCGCGTCACATGACGTGCGAGCGAGCGCCGAGGAACTTTCGAAAGCCGCGCACGTCGACGATACCAGGGCCGGAATGACGTCATTACCGAGTGCACGGCACTAACTACGAGGCAATAAAAAGAAATGACCTCGTGTAACAACTGTGAGCGCACTTGTGTGGTTTCGCAGAAGCGTGCTCCACGGATGCCAACGAGAGTTCGAGAAATGTGAAGCTGTAAAATTATGCACGCGACGAATGCATTGGCGACTGGACGACCTCGAGAATGCGAACGGTAATGACGGTTTCGATTGCTGATGAGGTGTTGCTGTGTCTTTTAGGAGCGGAAAAGGCGCTGCTTACGTCGCACAAGCACGGACCGATCACTGAGCGAGTACGATGCCCGTCCGCTAACACACATCTCACAGAAGACACATGGAGTATATAGCGTTGGTAAGTATGCACTCCACGACTGAAGGGTACCTCGCGTTGTTAAGTTTCGCCCGCGTGAGAAATTTGTGTAGCTCGTGCGCACGTGTAGAATGTTAACAACGTACACCCAAACAGCGAATACGGTCAAATTGAAACGGCCGTTCAATAAAAGCGGTTCAAGTCATGAGTCACCCCGTCGCAGTGGTCTAGTGGCTAGGGAACTCGGCTGCTAACCCGCAGCTCGCGGGATCAAATCCCGGCTGCGGCGACTGAATTTTCGATGGAGGCGAAAATGCTGTAAGCCCATGTGCTTTGATTTTGGCGCACGTTAAAGACCAGCAGGTAGTCTAAATTTCCGGAGCCCTCCACTGCAGCGTCTCTCATGATCATGTGGGGGTTTAGGGGCCTTAAACACCACATATCCCCACATATCCCCACATACAAATCAATCAATTCGGCTATGAGCCGTTTCTTGCTCACTCTCCACGCAGTCTAATGCAAATAATGATCACGTACTTTGCAATCTGGTTACAAGTATAGCTTTCGGGTTCATCAGTACAAACATAACTGAGCTGATCATACATACGACCGGTCCGCAGTATTGTGTCTATTGTCTTGCGAGACGACCCCCAATTGAAAAATAAAATGACATCTACGAGAATTTCACACAATTTTACAAGAGTACATGCAATTCATAGGGGTCCAAGCGATACTATTAGATATCTGGCATATTTGTCATATCAGATTTTCTACAGGAGAACCATTTATGCATCCCCAGACATCGTAAATAGAACTGCCGGTTATTGTATACGACACCCGTATCAACATTCCCTGATTCTATTGTGAAAGCGGGAACGGTTGCAAAAGAATTAAGCGCCGTCAGTTTCGGTAAAATGAGATCAATAATAATACGAAATCTACCCGTGGAGCATGATTTTCAAGCATTCGTAGCGACGCTTCAGCGGTACTCAAACAAGTACGTGTCAGCGTGAAGCGGCTGTTTGCGGTAGTTCAATCATGCAGCAGTAATCATTGCAATCCGGACTTTCTTTTCAATGCACATACCAACATCACGATCTTGAAAAGAACACTGCATATCAATTCGCATCGATTAACCAGTACGTGCGTACATCAAAGCTTCAACTTGCGTGAAAAAAGGAAAGAAAGAAAAAAGGAAAAAGAAGGAAAGAAAGAAATAAAGAAAGAAAGAAAGAAAGAAAGAAAGAAAGAAAAAAAGAAAGAAATTCGTGATCTTATTACGAGCTGGCATCCTTGTCCATTACTTCGTTAGTAATATTATGTAATACAAAAAAACGAGCCCCTAAACTTACATTTCTATCCTTTATTCATATAGCAAGCGTCGAGTTGTGGAAGACTTGATACCTTCAGGTATAGTATGCCAGAGATTAAGGGTCAGCTGCCAGCTCCTAGCAAGATCACGTGGTACGTGACGCCAATAGAAAAAAAAGAAAAAGAGTTCCACACTATAGTGGCTACTAGTCGCGCTGACTGGCACTTCCACGTTTAAAAGAGAGTAAGGGATAAATACAGGGACATACATATACCCTGCCAAGTGGACAGACCTATGACTGCCACCGTTGCTAAGTTGGTTGATCATCGGACGCTTTATGCGAAGGCCGCAGGTTCGCTCCCTCTCGCAGGCTAATTGCGTTTTCGCTCACATTCCTTTCACAATTACAACACCTGCTATAGACTTTTTTTAGATGCGGAAGCATCTTATACTCGCGCCTTGTAGTGCGCCGTCCGCGCCGTCCGCACCGCTTCTCGAACATTCGACGGCTGACGCGCGCGCATGCGCCGTCGCGCCGTCGCCCACCATCTGTGCCACGCGCGCTTCTCCTTCGAGAACATTCGACAGCTGACAGCGCATGCGCCGTCGCGCCGTCGCCATCTGTGCCGCGCGCGCGCTTCTCCTTCGAGAACATTCGACAGCTTACAGCGCATGCGCCGTCGCGCTGTATATATACTCAAGGTCGGCGCTCGCTCGCTCAGTTGCCGCTCGTCGGTTGGTTTGTACGGCGCGTCGACGTCCAAGGTCGCGGTGAAATGAATTCCAACGAATCCACAAACACAATGATCGACGTCCCTTCGACCAGCGCCGCCCTTTCGCATACGTGTGTACGTGTTCACTCATTTAACACCCCCTCCTACAACCATGTTAACCAATTTAGCCATCGACCCAAGTAAGTCGCAATTTAACACCACATTTCACAACCACGTTAACCAATGTAGCCATCGACCCAAGTAAGTCGCACTTTAACACCCCGTTAACCAATTATATGCTCCGCATCCTCCTCAGTGTTCCCCCGAGGGAAGCTGCGGGCAATTTTTTTGGCATCCTCGTATGTTAAATCTCTGTAATATTGAGTCTAAAATTTGAGTCTATAAATTTACACTTCTCGTCTTCGAGGTTAACAACACAATGATTCAGCCGTCATAGGATAAAATGTCTTGTAGACACATGTAATAGTCGGTAAGTAAGTATCGCTGGCCCGACTGCATCTTGAGAAGTCAGCATGGAAATATTTGTTACAAATATTTGTCTCTCGACCTGAATATGCCACCTCTCGCGACCTGAAGGACAACAAACGTCTCAAACGGTCTAACAGTCTGGCTCGAAGGCACGCAGTTCTACCAGTCACCTGTTGACGATAATTTCAAAAACCTACTTGCCGCGGCTGCAGCAAAAGTGACACAAGTTCAAGAAAACTACCGCGAGACGATCCAGTTCCACTTCGCGCTATTAACAGCGCGGGAGAGCGAGCTTATCGGCAATCTGCCAGAGAGCGTGCTTATCAGGAATCGACGCGAGAACATGCTTATCAGCAGTCCGCACGCGTTTTGATTCGTTTCACTTTCGCGCACTCGCGCCGAGTCGATGCCTGCGATTAAAGCAACGCGTGGTTTTGCTTTTTTGCTTAGGAAATTTCTTTTCTTTTTCTTTCTTTTTTTTCAGCAGTACATCTGGGTGTGTAGCGTTCGCATCCAAGTACGCAGATTCCGACCGGCCCGTGCACAAAACGCGGCACACGCCATCGCCGAAGTTGCATTCGGTCAAGGTGACCCGGGCGCAGCCTTGTTTGTTTGTAAATCCCCAACCGACAAACATGGGCAGCTCGCCAAGCCTGCACCTTGCTATACGGTATATCGACGGACACCGCGCCGCAACAGGTTCCCTAGATAATTGTTTTATCTGTAGGGACCTTACGCTGCAACAGCACGACACGCTCCCTCTGGTCGCATGCCATGCTCTTGCTGTAACAACGCCAACATGCCTTACGGCGGCCGCATCTTCATTGATCTTCGATAACGAAAAAAATAGCAGCCGTGAGTTTCACGATCATCGTTCAAACGCTGCACATGCCAGCAGCCACATAGAATACCAATGTATAGGCAATACATTAGAATGGGCAACAGCGCACTCTCTTTTCTTTGTGCAGTGAAACATGGAACATGAATGGCCATCAGTCTGTGTGTTATATCTTAACGGAGACTGCAGCCACATGCCACTACTGAATTAATTCTACCTATTAGCTGGGCGTCCAAGTTTACTGAATTAATTATACCTTTCAGCTGCGCGCCAAGTTTACTGAATTAATTATACCTTTTTAGCTTCGCGTCCAAGTTTATTGAATTAATTATACCTTAGCTGGACGTCCACGTTGATGAAGCAACATTGGTCGACTTTGCGAGTGATGTTAAGCTGATGCGGGTGGTACTGTGCACCTTGTTGCATTTTAACTTGGATGTAGCACGCGCTAAAAGAAAAGGTACACTATATAGCGTTGTGTGTTGTATAGTCTGGTATATCTGTTTTTTTCTGTACCCGGCCCCTCTGCGGGTACACTGACGATATATTATTGTAGGCAAGTCCTCACGAGCAAGTCTGTCAGCCCCAGTCAAAAAGCCAGCCCATATAGTTCATACACAGCAGAATGACAGAAACATGCGGCCAGTCGGAACGGAGATAGATGTACACGATAGTGTACCCAAGTTTGTCGAAAAACTAACCTAATTCATCTGTGGCACCGGTATACTTTTTCACACCGTAGACACTGTCTCCCTGAACACCCAGAAATATTCGTTTTCTGCACAAGTGGCACTCAACTGGGCGTGCGTCTTGTAATTTGCGATTTCGCATGTAGCCTGTGGGTTTTAACAGAACTACTTTAGTTATCTTTCGGGCATGTGATTGAGTGCGAAAAACGAACAAAATTAAACAGACAAATCAATGGCGGAGAGATGTACAGTCGGCAAAATCTTTAATTATCGTTTATGAGGGGCAGTTTTTTTTGTATCCTTGCCTTGCGACTGAATTATTAATCAGTTGAATTAGAGACAAGAGTACTACCCTTACAAAACACATGTCCACAAAGCAATATTTTGTAACTTCGTTCCATGAAGTGGCACTAACAGGCAAAAAAAAAAGTGGCCACTGCGCACAGTAGCTAAAGTTTCGGCCTACTGTACGTCGCCGCCAGCCACTTTCGTATATCGGAAGAAATCTGCTTGGTTTAAAGGAAAAGCGATGCAAGGTTTTCTAGCGAACAAACAGTCAGGAGCACCTTCTGTCATGATTCGCTGGCTGTCTGCTTTCTTTCACGACTTTCTTGGTGTTTTGTATACTTCCTTTTGGTTTTGTTTCGCTGGGTGCATCCTAGCGTCAAGTGCACCATGGCGTTCGATTGCTTCCTCCAGAAGAAACACGCGGCACTGGAAGTTTTGTTGTGTCGCTTATTATAGGAGAAACTGGCTGTTACCCTCTAAGGGGGATTGGTCACACTGTCTATTATGAAGGAAATTTAAAAACCATGCAACATCAAGTGTTTTATTTATCTAGATTTCCTTTTTTCTTGCAATTCGCAAAACTTCCAAACGTTTTTTTCTTTAAGGGGCGAGGCTCCTTAGGGTGTGTGTCTGTCATTCTCCGATGGTGTATGTAGCCACCGGTGGCATATACCTGAAAGAGTAGTCCTTATAATGTCCACTGGATAACAGCACTTATATATGATGAATACATGATGATAAGATGTGAGATGGGTGTACTTTGAGTCTTCACTGGACGGACGGGCAGACACACAGATAGACGGACGGACTGACTGACTGACGCACATACAGCCAGAAGGGCAGCCACACAGACGGACAGACGGAACAACGGACGTACGGATGGGCGCATGGAAGGACGCATGGAAGGACGAATACACCGAAGGTCACACGGACGGATGGAAACGTGGGACAGACGCACGCACGCACGGAAGCAAGAACGAATGGGCGGACGAAAGCACGGACGGACTGATGAACGCTTCACCCCACCAATCATCATTCACTCCGTGGATATGCTGTGATTTCTTTATATACCGACGTAAACTAAAACGTTTATGGAACATCCACACGCATATATCTCGCTTCAGGTATAATGTCTGAGCTATACGTTCGCGCAGTTAATATATGGGGTTTTACGTGCCAAAGCCAAGATATGATGCTGTAGCGGTGGTGGGTTGCAGGAAATTTCGACCTGCTGTTGTTCTTTACGATGCCCCAACACCATGCACCAACATGGCACAGTTCACGTGCCTCTGCCATTTCGCCTCCATCAAAACTCGACTGCCACGTGTGGCATCGAACCGTGACCTTCGAGTCAGCAGCTGAGCACCGTATAGCCACTGATTCCCCATGGCGGATCACGTTCACATACTTATGAATCAGTGATGGGTATACAGCCTTAGAAGCTTGAATGCAAAACGCCACGCTTCTGGGATTCGGCATTCTGATATTGTGGGGATGTTACCGAATTGCGAAGTGTGCTAATGATATCTGGGGTTTTGCGTGCCAAAAGCCCCGTGTAATTACGAGGGACGTCATAGCACCGGGCTTCGGAGATTTCGACCATCTGGTGTTCTTTAACGAGTTCCGATATCGCACAGTACACGGGCCTCTCGCATTCGGGCTCTATCGATATACGACCGGCTATCGATATACGAGATCAAACGCACAGCCTCTGGGTCAGTAACCGAGCACTGCAACCACACGATGATCGGCATGAGCAGAGAGCTCTCGACCTCTCACGCCTATCTCGCAAAAGTCACGGGGCGAACCGGAGTTTCTTCCGGAGGGACCCGTGCACAAATTCTAGCTTGGAAGTCATTCGCGCTAAATATTTCTAAATAATGTCACTCAACATTTTTTTTTATTGAAAAGGGCGCTTATGCGAAATATCAAGAGTCAATGCCCCTGTTGTTCGGGGTTAAATGACAATCTTCACCCGGCTGATTTAAATACTCAAGAGATAAGGTCTCCCAAGCCATGCGACTGTTGTTAGAGGACGAGTAGCTGACAGAGCGAAGAAGTGCATCGGCGAACTCCATGCTGCCCGCTGTACAGTATTGGCTTGATGGCGCGCGAAGCGTAGGCTTTGATGAAGTACATCGACATACGACAGCATATGACATAGGAGCGACAAGTCGTCGCTACGCACATTGAAGGTGAGCCAGAAATACGTTACACGTGTTTGACGTCATACCACTCGTACACCTTGAAACTTTGCAGTCGTCAACAAGCTCAACACGAACGCTCCTACGCGTGACCTGAACTACTGTGACTGATACCAGCAGAGATTGATTGATTGATGGATTGGTTGATTGATTGATTGATTAATTGATTGATTGATTGATTGATATCACATGCGAAGCAAGCGCTCTACCTCTGAGCTGCACCCCTGTTATAAGATTGATTGATATGGGTGCTTTAAAGTCCCGAAATCACCATATGATTATGAGAGACGTCATAGTGGAGGGCTCCGGAAATTTCGACCATCTGTGGTTCTTTAACGTGCACCTAAATCTGAGCACACGGGCCTACAGCATTTCCGCCTCCATAGGAAATGCAGCCGCCGCAGTGAAGATTCGATCCCGCGATCTGCGAGTCAGCAGCCGAATACCTTAGCCACTAGACCATCGCTGTAGGGCTGATGCCAGCAGAGAAGCGCTGTTGCCAAGGTTCAAGACACGCTGCGGAGCGTTCGCGTTAAGTTTGTTGACGGCTTTCAATTGCTGTGCCACAAGCAACGATTGTACAGGTCGTATTAGAGAACACGCTTTCTCTGCATCAAACGTTTGTTCCAGCGTCACAGTAAGGTGGAATATTTCATCCAATCAAACACGTAAACCCACCAAGATCGACTTCATTTGCCAAACTTGTTTACGTTCTATACCATTAGCTTACGTAACGTGACCCCCAAAAATTGTTACAAGGCGCCCACCCAGGAAGCTGCGACCACACATTTACAACAGTCAGAAAAAGGAGGAAAGAGCAAGCGAGGGCTCTCTAAAGGTAACTCACATTTGGGGGCCTCCAAATAGTTCTTGCCATTTTCGGGTAACACGTTGACGGGCTTCTCGAAGCCGTTGTTGCAGTAGACAGCTTCCAGCTTGCCATTCTCCAGTGGCTGGATGGTGAGGAGCACGGGCTCCTTATCCATGACCGTTGTTCTTTAACGGCTGCTTCCCGTCTGGACGAGCAGCTCGAAGAGGAAAACAGCGTTCGGGCAAAGGTGGCCGCTACCCGCTTACCCCCGAAACGACGATCGACGCTTGGCCAAACACCTCACTTCACTGCCTGACACGGACAACCGCTGTTAGCAGCGTTTTCTTTTTCTTCTCTCTCTCTCTACCACACGCAGAACAGAACGACGAAGACTAGATCAAAGCGCCGCGCTAAACGTGCGTGGGTGATAACACAATAACCAGAGTAACCACGAGAGCTTCTCGCGCAGATGGCGGGAAGCGCAGGAGCACGCAAGGTGCGCTGACGGCGATCGCGATGGACGGCGCGCGAAACTGTGCGCTCGACTAGCTCGGTGTAAAAGCGACGGAGTGAGAGAGAGGGGCTAGTGACGCCCGCGATGGAGCTACCACCGCCGCAGTCCCGCTTCTGATTACTCGGATGAAACTTTTCTTTCCTTGCCTATGAAAGATACTACCCCTGAGGAGGGAGGGGGCGACGGGGTTCGGCCACCGATAGAAGAGAACGAAAGTGAGGACGCCGATGCTATGACGTCGATGCTATCCCCAGGAAACTGGTTTCCCCTCCCCGGTGAGAGCAACCGGCGAGCGACGACCGTTCGCAACAAGCAAATAGCAGGAAACAAATGCGCGCCTTTTTGAAAGATAAAGAGAAAGGTGCGCGCGATGGCCGGCGTATTACGTCTCTTAAGTGCCCGCTAGGATGGACACGCCTGTACCTACCTTTCTCTTTTTCCACCCCCCCCCCCCCCTAGATGCTTTACTACCCGTCTTGGCGCGTGCTGTACACGCTGCACCCCGAGGCGGTGTCGAGGCGATCGCGGGCGGCGTCGACCTTGGTGGATCACTCGCTCGCGCGCGCGGTTGCAAGGTTAACGTGGAAGCCAGGGGGAACGATTAAGGAGTGCAGCGATTCCTGCGCCATAGCCTGCAGTGTACCTGCGTACTATCTTAGCGAGATGGCTAACGGCAGCGCCGGTGCCGTTCTCGTTTTCTTTTTCTTTTCTTTTTTGTTTTGTTTTGTCAATGCACCACGGCGGTACAAATGCGAGCTGCTAGCGTGTGGCGCCGCCGTGGCCGTGAAGATATTATACGGAGGAAGTGCTCCTTCCGGATGAGACCGGCTGCCATCGTTGAACAAAACTCGTAACTACGCCGAAAAAAGAAAAAATGACCTTTGTATCGGCCTCCCCAAAATACGTCAGTCGCGATTTTGTTTTCTTTTGTCTTTTTCACCGACGTTTTATGAGCTGATCGCACTACGTGACGGTGACGAGGCCTTCATGAAGCGAGAGGATTCTCTCTCTCCCTCAACGCCACATAGAGACGTCGCAAAAAAAAAAACACCCGATGGCAGCACAATGCTACAATAAAGCCGATACGCGTTTCCCAGGAAGAGACCTAAGTTGAAGAATTGTTCCTGGTCTTCAGTGATTGAACACAGTTGAAGAATCGTTCCTGGTCTTCAGTGATTGAACACAGTTGAAGAATTGTTCCTAGTCTTCAGTGATTGATCACAGTTGAAAAATTGTTCCAGGTCTTCAGTGATTGAACACAGTTGAATTGTTCCTTGTCTTAAGTGATTGAACACAGTTGAAGAATCGTTCCTGGTCTTCAGTGATTGAACACAGTTGAAGAATTGTTCCTGGTCTTCAGTGATTCAACACAGTTGAAGAATTGTTCCTGGTCTTCAGTGATTGAACACAGTTGAAGGATTGTTCCTGGTCTTCAGTGATTCAACACAGTTGAAGAATTGTTCCTGGTCTTCGGTGATTGAACACGTGTCCGGATCAGTCGTTCCACCAATAAAGCTGCTATAGTGAGGAGTTTTACGTCCCAGCCCCACCATGTGATTATGAAGTACGCCATAGTGGAGGACTGAAGGAAATTTCGACCACCTGGTGTTCTTTAACGTGCACTGACATCGCACAGGGCCCCTACCGTAGAAGTGTGGCAGCTTGGGCTAGTTGGTATGGCATGACGATAGTTAGAGCGCGAGAACATAACGACGACACAGAGGCAAGTGTCTTTCATGTCCTTCTTGTCTCTGTGTCGTCGTTTTGTTCTCGCGCTATAACTATCGTCGGGCCCCTACCAATTCGTCTCCTTCAATATGTGACCGCCATGGCCGGTATCGAACCCGTGACTTTGGGTTGAGCAGCCGAGCAGCCTTGCCACTGGCCGACCGAGGCGGACATACCAATACAGCTAATCAGGAGGCTATAACAATTGACGGGGCGAGGGTGAATTCATCAACATCTCGAAGCATAAGCCCACCTGGTATTACTAATCGGTTATGCTGCACCCAACAATGTGGCGGAAGGGCTAAGAAAAAGAAATCTGCCACCACCCATTTGCGGCACAAAGCCACAAATCAGAATTTTTTCATCAACTCAGAAGCTGAATTCCCCAAAAAAATGCGACCATATGTGTAAAGATTTTCTTGCACAAAGAAATCCTTGCGCAAAAATGTGCAAGAATTTTCTTGTTCCTTTGTGCTATAGACAAGTGAATGTCGATTCCCCTTTTTTATATAAAACTTTCGCCAAGTAGCGGGATTCAGCGGTACTGATTCGCAATCATTACATGGCGTTCAAATGTTTCCTTAAGTGAATTTATAGACCCAGCACATACAGACACTGGATGAAGCGCCATGGAATCTAAGGTAGAACACGAAAAAAAGTTGCCGCGAACTCGCGAGGGCGATGCCACTACGAATATGGTCACTAAAAATGGCAGAAGTTGTTATCAATGCACAATGAACATGATCACGTCGACACAGAGAAAAAACTTTCGCGAAAAAAAAAAGCTATGCACATTAAGTACGTACTGAAAGCTAAACTACCACCCTTAATTGCAGTACATATATAAGCAAAACTACGCAAGGTGAACCGAGTCACGATTCAATTACCCAGCTCGCAGATTTGTTGTCCTTCAAGCTTTAACGCCATTACAGTCACACGAGGAAAAGTGAAAGCACTGATTACCACGCTGAAATACCTTTTACACAGATGCGCATAAAGGCACCCGGATTATATTTTCTTCAGGTACAAAGTTGGACGCAACGTCGACGTGTCGTTAATGTTTTGATATTTTATTGCGCCTTAAGTCAGTTTTTTTTTCACGCGGCACTGTGCAGTAAAGGAAAGCGAACAGCGACAAATTTTCACGTCAACAATGCCCTGCCCCGAGTAGCTGCATTCCTCGAGTGCGAGTCTGCATTGCGCAAGTCCTTAAAGATCGTTTGAAAAACGCATACGACAGCTCCGTACATAACATTCTTTAGCAAGGCAAGGTGAAAAACCCCAGACATCAATGCGGCGGACAAGCACGCCTCGATCCGCAGTAGCCGCTCGTGCACATACGCTTGTCACGTAGCAGTTCTGTTTCGTCAAAATGGAGTGCGCAAAGTGATAGAGAGATGATGAAAACGAGTAGGAGGAAAAAGAAAGTATTGCAATGTAAACGAACTCCCTCTTCCTTCACCAATTCATCACTGTAGCGGTAATATCGGTTTATTTCAAACTTCATCGAATAGCCATCACAGAACAACCTGAGCAAGCATTAAATATAAATGTTTTGCGTCATAACCTCATAAAGATCAGAATCTACCACTGAGCTATGTAAATTGTACGTGTTTACAATATGCCTCTGTAGTTGTATAGCTTGTCAACTGCTGTACGAATTATTCATTCAAAAAAAGAAAAAGCGTACGGGCTACCAAGGAACCCAGAGATGTGTGTAAAGGTCCTAAACTGAATTTTCACATTATCGACACGTGGACAACCATCAATTAAGATCTCCCACCATTTTTTACAAACAATGCGCACAATGACAAAATGTCCTAATTCACGATTAATAAGAAAAAGTCCACTACTAAATGCCCAAATTCACGTTGGGTCATATTAATTATAAACTACAGAATTACTTTAAAATCGTCCTGCGCAAGCGTCCTCCTTTTTTGAAACACGAAGTGCGCCCTTTTTTTGAGACCGACTGGTTGTGATCCTCCTTATCGGTCCATGCATTCGTCCCGCAGGTTCGAAGCCTTCTTGAAGAGGAAGCGTAGCGTTCTGGGAGAAGACGGTTCCCTGAAGTCCAGACGTTTAAATAATCTGGGAGTGTGCAACATTTAGTTAGTCAGTGCAATTCGAAAGCGTGCGAAGCTTTCCGTAATCGAGTACGATTTATGTAATAGTGTGCGAAGCTTTATACTATCAACATCATCCTGACTACGCCCACTGCAGGCCAAGGGCCTCTCCTATCTCCCGCCAATCAACCCTGTTCTGAAGTGTGCTTGCTGCGGCCACGTTGTTGACGCAACTTCCTTTATCTCAGAAGTCCACCAAACTTTCTACCTCGCCGTATCACGCTCGCTTTTCCTTGGACGTCAAACAAGCATGAAATCTTAACGATCCCGAGTCAATTTTTATTCATATGCACGATTTGAACCGTATTTCGCTGAGCGAAAAGCAGAAAATGGTACTGAAAATTACCTCCTTTATTAATTTTAGTTAATTACAACTTTCAAGAGAGTAATAAATGAACACAGTTAACAGTCAGCAATTGAAAAATAAGCTTATCCCCGCCGTGATGGTCTAGTGGCTAAGGTACTCGGCTGCTGACCCGTAGGTCGATGGATCGAATCCCGGCTGCGGTGGCTGCATTTCTGATGGAGGCGAAAATAATGTAGGCTTGTGTGTTCAGATTTGGGTGCACGGTAAAGAACCCCAGGTGGTCAAAACTTCCGGAGCCCTCCACTACGGCATCTCTCATAATCATATAGTGGTATTGGGACGTCAGACCCCACATAAAACAAGCGCATACATAATCAATCGTGATGGCACTATGACATGATTGCTATCCCTAACATAGCAAAAGCAATATATTGGACAACTTCACGAACTCTACTTGCATCCTTAGCCTGATTCCGCAAGTCTTATAGGGCGCCTTCACTACCAGCATAGTTGGCTACTTCAAGCTTCCAAGTCATCTTATGCAACATCCCGTTGACCACCGGTTTTCCTTCCGCGACATGTAAGTGGGCGTTAGAATACTTTTGCGCCGACAGTTGCTTATACATAGACAGGAGCTATTATAGCAACTTACAGTGCAATATCGGGGCGCTCGTGAATTCGACGACCTCGGCGATTTTTCAGCATCCGTAATGTACGTAGGAAATCCCAGCAGAGTCGTGTCTGTCCCCGGGACGAAGCCCCCGATGATTTCCTCGGCTATCGGTGATCCTCTCTTGTTCGTGATGGTCTTGAAGCTCTCGTAATATATCGGCTCCTCAATCACACTCCACGTGGTCGCTTCGAGGTCGACGATCGGGTGCACGCCGGTCGCATCTGTACCAGCACTTTGTTGGTCGGTGCTTCCCACAGTACCGTCCACTGTTGTGTCAGACTTGACAACATTCGCTTCCTCTTGCTGACGTAGTGAGGAGGGAACGGCTTGGGGCAGGTGCCGCTTCCTCTCGTGGCATTTGTCAACGGTACCTAATGGAGCATCTTCCCTTACAGCCGTGTTCTGGTCACGCGGGGTCGGCACAGTTGAAGCTTCATCCTTGGTTTCCTTGGCTGCATTCGATCTCTGCTCGATACTGCGACCAGTTTTCTTGGAGTGTTTTGAGTTTCTCGCCTTCTCACGGTGCTTCGATGGTTTGGCACTTCTTTTGTTGGTCTGGGCGCTTTTCTTCTCGCCGCTAGACGGATCCGACGTTCCAGGAACGTTGCTGGGCGGAACGTGGCACGCATCTTCGAGCTGCGCGTGTTCTTCGCCGCCTACTTGGTCCCAGCGTGCTTTCTCGTCCTTTCGTTGCCTCGTTACGTCTATCTCGGGGTTTAAACTCGGGGAACAGGACACGTCATCGGTGGAAACTCCTAGTTTATCTTGGCTTAATACACACTCTGTTGGCATCGTTGGCCAGGCGCTGGACGGAGTCAGCCCTCCATCTGGCGCTTTTGAAGCGGCACGTTGTGGTTGAGCTCCTTCGGCCTGGTAGTAAGCTGGAGATGGTGACTCTGATCCCGGGCTGAGCGGGCCGTTGGGCTGCGCCTGTAGGGATGTGGATGAGACGCCACCATCGGCTCCTCTTCGCGCTCCTCTTTCTCGTTCTTTATGCTTCGCCTTTTTCTGCTTGCTCTTCTTTGACTTGGAAGACTTCGCTACTGCTGACGGAGAGTCCATGACAGTTCTTCTTCTTCTTCGCGTAGATATGTGGGCGTGTTTCTGAACTAGCCACAGACGAGTAAACATACAGATAAACGGACAGTGTTCGTATCAAATTCTCACGAAGCCAGTATAACATACAGATTTGCGAAGACGGCATCAATGTCAAAACGATACACGTTACATTGCTGTCCCGGCAAAATGTTGGTTGAGCAGCAGACCAAATATCTCAACGATTAAGCCACCTGCTTAGAGGAAAACGTCACCTTTGTTTCTAGTCTGCCGATGGTGAATTGTGTTGCATATTTTACATGTTATAGTATGAAAAAAAGTTCACAACGCAGTGATTCTATGGACTTCGCACCTTTCTCTTGCCAACGCGATGTGGAGTCATTTCCCGTACATGTATCCGCTTTACTGAGGGTCGAAGCTGCTTTTGCAGGTAACATTCAAATGTGAAGTCCACCTCAACGGTATCAAACGAGTTCAGTTCCTAAAAGCACATTCGTCGACCCCACAGTACCAGTTTCAAAAGAACAGTCACCAGTATCGGCCCATCGGCAGTTCCTACGAAGTTCTGCATAGCACGGGCTCTTGCAGGAGATAGAAGCTAGCCAATGTAAGTATGAGAAGGAGCGGAGATGAAGCAGACGAAGCTATATATGTAGACTCTCTACGACACTGGATACAGCTGAAGTGCTTCTTTTCTCGCCTGTTCCTCAAATAACAACCTATCATCAACATCATCTCGCATCACAAATTTTGACAAAATTTCTCACCATAAATGTGTACTCTTGGTTATATTCTTGTGAAATATAAAACTTTAATGTTTATAACACCAGTCCAATGCTCAGTGAGCGTAATATACCAAAATTATTATTATGCGTAGAAAAGCTACATAAGAAAAAGCACAGGCAAAGTAAAGCTACTACCAACTGCGTAGTCGCTATGATGATGCTCCTGGAAGGAATGGCACTTACCGCTCAGGGGGATCAGCCAAGCCTCAGAAAGATCATATAGTACGAGCTTTTTTTCAAGTGCTACAGAGGTTATAGTGTCAAATAAAATGACGAGTCATTTCAGCACCGGTTGTCTTTATTTGTTCCTTGTTCTCCTCGCGGTTAATTTGTGTCGATACATTTGTTTATTTATTCGCTATATTTTTTTGCAGTTAACGTATAAGATCAGTCAGCTCAATGATCCATCCGAAAAAGGCTCATTGGGGCTGATCGCAAAAAAAAAGCAGGTAGATGCGCACCAGGAAGGGGCTCTCGGAGGGGAACAAACTACAACTAAAATAAATAATTAGCACATCCGTGATTTCACAACTCGGAAGCAGCTTTCCTTGCGAAGTCGCATGCGCAAACAATAGGTCTGTTGAAGCCACCGCAGCGTTCAGTTTCGCAAATGGATGCTGTGTGCCAGAGCATATAAGACTGGTATAAAGAAAATAGGAAGAAAAAGATAGCAAACTAAAAAGTAATTTAAGTGGAGTCCCACTTTCAAAGGCAGGAAAAGACCCTAGCTTAAACATGAGCCAAGTCCGGCGATGCCTCAAGCAGGATGACAAAAGAAAAAAAAATGAGAGAAAAAAACGCTACAGAAGCAGTCTCTACGCACAATAGTGTGGTCCTAGTCTACAAATCACAAATTGAGCCTTGTTCAAACACGAAGACTACTCCGGTAGTAAGCAAACCTCCGAGTCGATATTTACCCAAGAGAAAGAGAAACGGCGACGAAGGCGCCAAACGAGACATTCGCCAAAAAGATTCCGGCCAGACCTGTCGGTGCCCGATACTTGCATCATTCTTTTGCAATTTTCTTTGAAAAAGGGCTAAGTCATTATTCCATTCGAATTCACACATCCACCATCGTTTTCCTATGAACTTCGAGCACGAAACATTATAAAGCGGAAGTTCAACGAAAAATGAAGGCTTAAAGAGCGGAATATTCTCGAAACACAAAGTGTCGCTGGATCTTGCATTTTCATTCTTCGTCGACAGTTATTTTGTTTTGTTGAGACACACAACTCACTTGTCGAAACGTTGTCTATGTAGCGACGCACCGTGTTTAGAAATATTCATTGGTAAGTGTTACTCAATATGCTCCACTTTTCAGTTCCATTGAACTTGTGTACTTTGTCTGGATATATCCTGAACATGTGTACGTATGCTAATTCTGAAATTACGTCTGCCATGTGGAGGGCCGTCAGGCACATTCAGCCTGTATGATGAAGCTTTTCCGCGTAAGGACCCCCAACAATTTTGTTGGAAAACAAAAACGTCATGTTCTGTTTATTTCTACCAAAGTATGAGGTATCTGGTACTCACCTGATTTTATAACGTTCAAGTCAAATTGCCTCCAGTGCTTTTGAGCGGGCTTCGCCACGAATTTTCGCAAGCGATAGTGGGCACATTATCCAATGCCGAGATGTACAACCGAGGCAGACATACTCTTAGCGCGAAAATTACACATCGTCTCCAGTTTTCCGAGATTGTGATTATAATTTGATATGTATATCAGTTGAAAGGCACGGGCTACAAACAAAAAACCCTACATATTGTCAATATATACGATAAAGTACTATTGAACCTATATCACACCATTTATTCATATTTTGTTTAATCAATTCTTCTTTATTGAGATTTAACTGCCTCAGTGGACAAAAGGAAATAGGGAGATAGACATGTCTAAAAGAAAGCGCAGATTTACGGCACGATTGTGGCGTGCGCCACGGGTTTAGCGCGTAACCTTCTTTGCGTATCCGCCGCCCGTGTATTCCTCTATTTTTAGTGGACAGGTGTTGCGTATAGTAGGGTGTGAGCCAATTTCTGTAGCACATACTTTTTTTTTCTCGCCAATGATAAAGATTTCCAACGGACACGCCCTATGATACATAGCTCCCGTGTAAACAAATAAAAAGCCGTATCATTACTTTCCTCACGTAACAATCCACTGTTACTTATAACAGTGATCACTAAACTATCTAGTGTTAGCTAATAATATAACACTCTTTTATAGGCGCCATAACACACATGTAGCTCCATACGCGTTTCAGAATGAGCTAGCAGAATTTGACCGCATTCGACGCGGCAGAAAAGTTGCAATTTTTTTGTTTTTTGCATAACGCCATAACTTCAAAGTACAGCAATGTTGCGAATGAATAGTGACGATATGAACCTATGCAATACTGAAAGCTACACCTAAGGGTAGCACATTCCAATCTCAGATGTCATGTCGTTGTATACTATACTTAAATAGAGAGCGTCCCCAGCAAAAATTAACCAGCTGATGTTTATATCGGATAATCTTGGTCTTTTGATTCATCCGCATCAATTCCGTAATGATATCTTATTGTTCTTATTGTGGTAATAGTTCCCGACATCGAGATAGTCTCGAGAAATTGCGCCATGTTCACGTGTAAATTGGATTGCGCCGCATTCCCAGTACCGACTTGAAGAACACTGTCGTGTAGCTAGTTCTCCGGTACTTACCCGTTCTATGTTTGCGTTAATTTACTACGAGGTTATAGAACAAACAGTCACGCGATATGGAGCTTGTGGTCGTGGCGTAAACGAACAGGCGCAGGAAACATCGGGTGCGCGTGAAACGACATTGTATTCCATATCACAGTGTCTAAAGTGAAAGTTACGCATATCACATCGTGTCGCAGTGACTAACCGGGTTCATAGCCTTGCCCGCGCCACATTCAAACGCCTGCGCAAACTCCGGCATGTTGAGTAAGGGCACGTTGCAGCGAAGGCGAGGCGGCGAGTATCGGCCGGTGTTCTGCTTCTCCTCGCCGGCACACCACTTGAAGCAGCTGCTCACGAAGAACAGCTGCTCATCGCTGAATTTGGAGAGTCCCGGTGGCACAGCTGCGCGCTCGCGGGCGCTCGCCCGGTAGGCCTTGTAAGCCTTGATCATGCCTCCACTGTCGGCGAAGTTCTCGGACAGAGCGTGCTCCCCGAAGTTGGCGCCTCCGGACCAGGGTCTCTCGTTGTAGAGGCGCCGCAGGCACCTCAGCTTGCCCGCGAACCTCTCCTGGGAGGCGGGCGTCCACCAGTTGTGCCGGAGGCCGTCGCGACCGTACAGTCCCAGGTCCGGGTCGAACGCGTGAGTCATCTCGTGGCCCACAACGTGGCCCAGGCTGCCGTAGTTGTAGGACGCCGGGTAGCCCGCCACGTAGAACGGCGGATACAGTATGGCTGCCGGGATCACCATCACGTGGTACACGGGCAAGTAGAACGCGTTGACGAGCGTCAACGGCACGCTGACTTCGTAGGAGGACGACGGCGTCGAGGACTCGTTGACCCGCAAAAACCTCTTGGCATGGCGCAGCTCCGCCGAGCGAAACGCGAGCGCCATGTCCAGGTACGAGCCGCTAAGTTCGGGTACGTACGGATAGAGGCGTCGCAGAGAGTCTTCTTCGGAATCCCGCTCCAGGGTGCCCACAATGGCGCGCAGGGTGGCCAGCTTTTCGAGCGCTCCGCTCTTGGTTTCCTCGTCCATCCAGGTCAGCGAGGCCATGGACTTGTTGGCCACAGTGTGAATGTTGTCCAACACGCTTCTCGCGTGGCCCACGGAGTCCGCGGGAAGCCAGCGTTGGTTGAAGACGTGCGCGAAGGCGAACGGCATCGCCGTGTCGGCGTCCATGTAGCAGCGACCCATCATGTAGCCCAGCGTGTTCGCGTCGGCGCTGGGCCCGTCTGCGAACTGGGCGCGCGATAGCGGATACGAAGTGACGCTCGCGAGATGCCGCGTCACGTGCCAAGTGACGTAAGCGAGCAGATTATTGGTGTCCTCTAGGTTGCCGACGAGTACCCCAAGGAGTCGCAGTAGCCGCTTGTTCATGACGAAAATCTCGTCTTTGGGCCCCAGTTCCACGGGCAAGTGCTTGTTTAGGACCTACAAGTAAGGAAGATGCGCGCGTCCATTTTGAGGAACAGCTTCATCCGCCTATGCGAAAGGCCGCCAAAAAGCAATGTTTAACTAACGCACTTCAAAAATGCCAACGCAGAAACCTCTTAGTCAGTTTAATATGATGATTTTTGTTGTTAGCTAGATTGCCAAATTTGTTGCAGGCCTTATCCGCCCATAGTGATATGCTTAGCCCTAAGACACACGCCGCGCCTTACGACAAGTACCATGTGCAGAGAAGTCAAAATTTTCCAGGCAGCGCTGCCTTAGGATTGCATGAGATAGCAGCCTGGAAAGTTACAGAAACCCCCCCCCCCCAACTCCCCTTGGACGTTCCTTCGTACATCTCCAAGGACATGAGATGACCTTTCTTTGAGCAAAGCGAAGATATAGAGGTGCTAAGCTACGGAAACACACATTTGGATGGTTCATACAAACGTTTAGCAAACATGCACATTAAGAACAAACACTTGGCAAAATGTGCGCATTTTCTGTGAAAGTGCAGCGAAGTTTCACAGCTACTTTCAAGTACTTATTGTTACGACCCTTTATCATCGTCGTCGGAACCGTCATAATTATAATACTAATCGTCATCAATAGCTTGACTATGCCCACCACAGGAACAAGGCCTCTCCCCTGTAGAAACATCAGTCATGGAGACATTAGGGTATTTAGATATAGTTGAAACTTATACAAAAAATACTCGAATATATCAACAGCTGTTACGCAGCCATCCTGGTTATAAATAAAGTCCTTAAAATATCCTTAAACAAAGGTCATTCTAGCTTGAGCTGCACTTACTAGAAGCCACTCAGAAGTGGATAGGTAAGGCCCCGTGATGTAGTCCAGCTGCTCCATGACCACGTACACTAGGTCGGTGTCCGGTCGCGGATCCACCAGAGAGGGCACCATTGTCATGAGCACGTGGTTGTCCAGTTGGAGTACCTGCATGCGATATTCACGTGAGAAATACCGAGACAAATATCTAAGACATGCTGGTCATTAGAAGAATACCTAACTAGAGCATTCCTCAAGAGTTACGAGGTATCCCTCTGTGCTATGGCCTTCATTAACGGTTCTGTCAATGATCATATACGCAATAGTTTTGTTGTATCCAAAGCAAGATACGTTTACGAAAATAAGCCCACGAGTGCGGATTGCTCGCACACAAGGTTCTGCAGCTGTCGCCTTTGTTTAGTCGATGGTGGCTATCATCGACATTTCGTAACTTGAAGCAAAAGCGAGTTGTACCGAGCTTGAGTCGCAGAAAGGCTTGCAGAATGCCAATATAGAACGTTAAAAATTAACCTCGTACGAAAATTATATTGAAAAATATGTTCGGCTCCTCGTGTGGCGAGGTGGAAAATAGAACTTACTTGTGCTTAGAAGAGATGTTTTACGATTTAGAGTACGACGTACCTCACAACGGCAGAGCACTAGAGTATCCCCGCACTGGAAGCGGGGGGCTTAGAAAAAGTGGTTAACGATTTAGAGCACTTGGTACTCTACTATGGGAGAGCTTAAAGCCGTCCCGTCGCCATCAAATTACATTCGATTACTTCTGTGACCCTCAGTCATGAAGATCGCGTACCTGATAGCACAAGCATACGATTTGTTTTACAGAATACAGTGAGTCATATACAGAAATCGGCCTTATCCTTATCTCAGGTTTTTCCTCAACACTTTTGCGCCCTCAACGATGCTCATCAAAAATGTGTAGTCAGTATTCACAAGCAAACGCCTACGTTCTTCGCCTTTGCTTATTGTTTTTATGCACCCAACACACTTTGGAGGCAAAAACTGATGCAGAATGAGAACAATACTTGGGGTTTTAAGTCCCGAAATGTTGACCATCTGGTGTTTCTTTCGTTTTAAGTGTACTGACATCGCATAGTACACGGGCTTCTTACCATTACACCTGCATCAATACGCCACCACTGAGGCTTGAACCGAACCCACGACCATCAGGTCAGCAGTTGAGCACGGCAACCACTACACTACCATGGCGGACAACTCCAATAAGGAAAATGAGGGGTGATGGTGAGGTTGGTTTGTGAATACGGGTCCACCTCTTTCTCTACGCCTGGGACTGTTGTGCGAACATGCAGGTCACAAGAGATCCACAATCGCAGATCCAGAAACAGTTCTTGTCAATGCATCCTCCAAACTTATGGGTGAAGCTTTGTATTACCACAATGCATTCAGGAGCCGCAGCAAACATGCGTAACTAACCATGGTTTTCTCCAATCAGAGTGACTCTGCGTCACAGAAGGCAATTAGCATTGCTTTTCAGCTGCAATAAGAAAAGGCATTCAGACTGTTTTCACAAAGACAAAGCTTCACTTGACAATCCCCCATGTCTTCGAGTGGCTGTAAACATTAGTTTTCGTGACATCTCCCCCCTTCTTGGTATTTTCTGCATGTTGACACAGACCCCGCTACTGGCTTGTTCATTTATTTTACCGTGTTTAGAATAAATGTTCAGCGATTAAGGACACTACTACGCTATGGAATATATGGATGCACCCGTAACCATGGGCGTGTATGGGGGGCACCTAATTGTCCCCCTCAAACCAAACGAGCCCCCCCCCCAAGCCCATATACCAGTGCTCTTGCCTCCAGCCATGATGCATAATGCAATGCAGCGTTGCACCCCCCTCCCCCTGTACGACATATTACATTGTATGTTACGTATATACTATCTTTAGGAGTGTTTAAAAGCGAGCTCCTTCGTAAAAATCCATCTTGAAAAAAACAGCGCTACTTTGGACACGGACAATAAAATGCACAAGGACAGACGCACCTTGCACGTTCATCCTTGCACGTTCCCTTGTCCGTCTCTAACCTAGCGCTTTCGTTAGACGTATATACGACTTCTCGTAGCCGACTATTTTCGACTTGTTTTTGTTTTTGTTTTGTTTTTTACTACTTTACGAAACTCCTTGCCGGCTTTCGTTCACGGTGTAACGGTAATGACCTTTTTCCCGAACTGCCAGATTTCTTAATTAAGGAAGCCGAGTACTGCTACATCTAGGCACATTGGAATATACAGAGGACGAATAATTGTTCATTGTGCGGTAAAAGAGAGCCTGCGTCCACACTTGCCTCTTCGACGACGTGCTTCGACGCGCTCGAGCCGTTCATAATGAGCGAAACGCGATCGAAGTAGGCGAGGAGGACGCCCCTCTCCTGGAGCGCGTTGCGCGTCATGAACCACTCGAGCAAGTACGGGTTGCCGGAGAAGTGAAGAGTGCGGAAGCCTGGACGCTTGAAGTAGCAGTCCACGCTCAACTGGAAGAACACCGGTATGCCCCAGTCCAGGGACAAGGACACCATCACGTCCAGAGTTTCCAGCTTGGACCTGTACGCCACGTGAGAGGCGTTTTCCGTGAGTGCACGAATGGTACAAAAGTTCTGCAGCATGCTGTTCTGTACGTAATATTGCAAGTACGAATCCTGCTTCGCTCTTCGCGATGCATTAGGTTATAGAACCATGGATCAGACCTATCACAAAAGATAACCTGACGCAGTGTGAGAGACACATTAATTTACATTGATGTCTTTTAACGATCGAATTACACATCCCCCCTCCCATCTTCACTCCACACGATCGGCCCCGCTTTCACCAAGCAACGATGTCATCTGACAAAGTCGCATGTGGATGTCACACATGACATCCCATATTTGGAATATCTGCGAGGTGATGATTGAGTCACATGGTGACACCTCAGCATGGCGTCATTGGGGACGTAGGCAACGCGGATTTCAGTACCAGTTCATTAGTCTGCGATGTCTCCCTCAAGAGCCCCACACGAAAACAAGCTTAAGACATTCGCCCTGTAAATGGCGCTCCTTTAGTGCGATGAGTTACCTTTCTTCGCTTCGCTTTGTAACTATATTATACCGGTTACGAAGGTATCATGCCTACTCCGGTGATATATCTCACGCTCGACGCAGCTGCGCGCGAACCTGAGTTGACGATTCTTGGCGCTGCATGTGAACGCGCGGCACAAAATCACGAGCATCTGCATGATCACACTCTTTGTTGTGACGACGCGTGTAGCTCCTGCATGTCGCGTAAACTAAAGTGCGAGACGAACAACATTGCAGGTCTATAGTATTACATCGGCGAGACACACTACGCTACCCTACCGAAGATGCGCATGACATCGTCGTTGCTCATTAACAGGGAAAAACAAACTGTTGTATTTAGTTTCCCTAGGAAACTGAATCGAATCATATCTCCAGGGGAAAGAATAAAAAATAAATCCACGTAAAATGCTTTCAGCTGTCTACAAAAAAAAACGATGCATAAGCAGGCTGCTTTAGCGTAAGAAATTGCGTTTCTTCGAAACTTCTTTTCCAGTGACATCGGAACGGTGTGTGTTGTTTTTTTTTTCGCAGTGTTTGTCAGTCTGGGACGTCCGAAATTAAGGCATAGTTCACGACCTTCAATACTCGCTGTTCGTCATTAAATTTTCGCGATGTCGAAACATTCTGCCACCCATTCAATATATATATATATATATATATATATATATATATATATATATATATATATATATATATATATATATATATATATATATATATATATATATATAACAAGTTGGGATGTGGTGAGACATGAATATCTCCCCTTGATACGCAGCCGATGTACATACACTACATCTGTACAATGTGTTTCAGGTGGTCACCTCGAAGGCGGCGTCGGCCAGCTGAGGTTGAAGCGGTCGAGGAAAGCGTGCAGCTCGTCGATCCTGTGCTGCCCGTTGAAGGCCAGCTGTCCGCAGCGTTGGAAAAGGCGCGCCACCTGGTGCGAGGGAAGTGCACCCTCACCATCATCCAACACGAGGCTAATGATCGCCGCGGTGGCGACGCGCTGCTGCAGAGTCTGAATTTGAAAGAAAAAAGAATCGTTTAAGAGGCTAGCTTTAACTTCGAGTCACATAGTGGATTGATAGAGAAGGCAAGCGCGCGATGGAGAGGCAGAATGTTAGGTGGGTAGATGCGGCTAAGAAGTTTGCGAGGATAACGTGACCGCACCAAGTGCAGGACCAGGTTAATCAGATAAACATGGGAGAAGCCAAATTGAAATTGAAAATTTGAAAATTTTCGAGGGCTTTAACCCCTCCCCCTTGTCTTCCCCTCCTGCGCCCTAGTGGACGTAGTCAGGCTGATGAACTAGTACATTACTTGAGGGGTGTCTATAGGGTGCGGAAGACTCCGTTGCACGCTCAGTCAAGCTTCAATGGTGCAATATACTGCTGTAAATAGTCAAAATTCGGGATTTACGTAACTAAAGCCGGGATACAGTTATGAGGCACGATGTTTTGGGAGACTCGGGATTAGCGCCTAAGTTTATTCCGACTACCAGTGATTCAACGTGCACCTGAAAGTGCAGGGCCATTTTTTTTCGCATGGTTCCTTTGCAATTTGACTGCCGTGTCCACGCGCACATGTTTAACAGTGGCACGCTATAACCCTAAATACATTCATAATCATCATCATCAGCCTGACTACGTCCACTGCAGGACAAAGGCCTCTCCCATGTTCCACCAGTCAACTCAGTCCTGTGCTTGCTGCTGCCAATTTATACCCGCAAACATCTGCTCACATAACTTTCTCTCTCTCTCTCCCTGACCCACTTGCCTTCTCTGGGAATCCAGTCAGTTACACATAATGACCAACGGTTACCCTGCCTACGCGCTACGTGCCCGGCCCACACCTATTTCTTCTTTGTAATTTCAACTATCATGTCTTTAACTCCGGCTTTTTCCCTGACCCACACTGCTCTCTTCTTGTTTCTTAAGGTTACACCTGTAATTTTCCTATCCGTCGCTCGCTGCGTCATCCTCAATTTAAGCTGTACCCTCTATGCAAGCTTCCAGATTTCTGCTCCGTAGATAAGCACCGGCAAGATGCAGCTGTTATATACCTTCCTCTTCAGGGCTAGAGATAGGTATCATGATTTGAAAATGCTTGCCGAATGTGTTCCACCCCATTCTTATTCCTCTATCTGCTTGAATTTCGTAGTATGGCTCCGCGGTTACTACTTGTTCTAAGCAGAGATATTTTTTTAAAACTTCAAGTGCACTGCTACCTATCTCAAAGCGCTGTACTCTTCCGCAGCTGTTGCATATTATTTCCGTTTCCGACAGATAATTTTAAGAGCTACCTTTCTGCTCTCTTTGTCTGATTCGGTAATCATAAATTGCAATTCATCGTGCCCTGAGTTACTCAGTAT
Organism: Rhipicephalus annulatus; assembly: GCA_013436015.1. Classification (NCBI taxonomy): domain Eukaryota; kingdom Metazoa; phylum Arthropoda; class Arachnida; order Ixodida; family Ixodidae; genus Rhipicephalus; species Rhipicephalus annulatus. Next base: position 367,594 of record WOVY01004707.1, read on the forward strand.
GCAGCGATGGCATAGTAGTTAGAGTATCAGCCCCGCGTGCAAAAGGTACGTGGTTCGAATCCAAGTGCTGCGCGATTCCCCACCGCACTTTAAAAATTATCCGCGTGATGATGGAATCGCATTGAGAGGCCTAGAGTGCGGGCTCGCCGGTGAACACAGCCGGCAACGCACTCCCTTGCGAGAGAAGGACTGGCCACCTTGGTGCAGCATCTGCCCACTACCTCCCCCATGGATACGCCAATTAATCCAAATGCATTACTGTGTGCTTGAGTATTCTAGTAAGCTCCGGAACTTTGACTGGTACATAGATTTGCCTACATTTCGCCTTTCTGCAAGCTGGTCAGCCTTGATAAGAAATATCTCTAATTTAGACAGTAGGCACGTATTGGGCAAGGGCGTTGAATGATGATGTCTTTTGAGATTCAGTCTATAAAAATAAATCCAGGAGAATGTCAAAAAAATGAAGTAAGAATTTTTTCAAGCCGCAAAAACGATGATCAGACAAGTTTGATGATAAGCCGCACTGAATGATTTTAGCACCATATACAGTTGCTTCTAGGTTGAGGTAAGTTAGATGTATACCTAAGTCTCACAAAATATGTTACACCATTCGCTCTCGAGCTGATATTATCACCTGACGTGTGTCAATATATTCCAGGAGATCGCGCCTATTGCATGGAAATCTGTGTGCGTTTTCTGCGTCTAGTCCCCACCATTAGATAGGCAGCCTGTCTCTCTTGCGTTTTGCTTTCTCCACACCAGTGTACAAAAGCTGGCTGTTTCTAGGCTGGCTGCGCAAGTGCTAGAATCCAAAGTTAGGTGGGTTGCAATCGATTGTACATATTGAAATGTCGTACAACTAACGTGAATTCATTTATTTGCTTTGTTAATATCTTTCTTTAAAACTCTTCCACTAACACTAACTACACCGACGCTGACAACCAAGTGACAGCGAACGTAAAATTGGTGGAAGTTAAGAATCAACGTTTCGTCATCCTGAAATTTACGCGGTATAGCCGTGTAAATTATGGCCCTGAGCCATGGGCATTATTGGCTTCGTTGCGCTAAAGGGTTACGTGGCAAGCGCAAAGAGGAAAAGGGTCTGATGAGAGGAGGATATGGAAAGCGGGTAACTTGTGAAACGGGCAACTGAAAGAGTTCATTGAAAGGGGGGTCACGTGCTTAAGCTTAGGCAAGGTGGTCAATACATGTGGTGAGTTGAGAAAGGAGCTGTCGTCCCTGGAATGCAGAAGGTAGGCTATAGGAGTGGTCGGAAAAGGGCTTGGCAGAAAGAGAGGTTTCGGTTAGGTCAGGTTAAGTTAGGTTGGGTTAGGTCTGCAGCAACTTACGCCGACCCCAGCCGAAGACTAGAACTAAAAACCTCACTTAGAAGACATAACGAAGAAACCAAGATTTCAGTAGAACTAACTGAGCAAAACGAAAGAAGAGACCTGAAGGGACGGAGTGAGAGAGGCAACTTCTTTGCTAACCGACCACTTTCTTGGTGGGCTAGAAGTGTGGCAGTTTGGTCTAGCTGGTGTGACATGACGATATTTATAGCGCGAGAAAAGAACGACGAACAGAACAGAACGAACGACGAACAAAGAGAACAGAACGACGTGTCCTTCGTGTCCTTCGTTTCATGTCCTTCTTGTCTCTTTGTGATCGTTCTGTTCTCGCGCTGTAACTATCGTCGTGGTGGGCTAGATTTAGTTTCTGGAAAGAGATGTCGACTTTCAATCGAAAAGCGCTTCGTTTTTAGCTACCTGTAACCCCGCCATAGTGCCGCATTCAAGACATCTCACAAACCTGGAAATGGCTTGCGACTCCGGGGTTTTCCCTTTGCCACCCTCCGCAAACGAAACCGTAGAAGTCGTCGCAAGGGTCCCCGCGGGTGTCGGCCACCGAGCGCTCGAGCGCCGCGGTGGGCTCCAGGCAGCCTGGGTCGGTGCAGCTGAGCGCGTACGCTCGCACCAATGCCGGCGCGCCGTAGCCCACGACGACCATGAGCAGACTCATGGCCGTCACGACCAGGCCGTAGCGGTAGCACAGGAGCTTCGCTAGGCCTACTGCTCCGAGTTCGCTGCTGTCCCACGGTTCCCGGATATCGGCCTTCTCGTCAGACGATCTAGTAGACAGGCTTGAGCCGAAAGTATCACCGTCGGCTTTGGATGGCGCGTCGCCGTGCGGCCGCGGATCTTTCGAAACCATGGTACTGCCCACCGCCATGTCGACTGCCAAGTCGAGGCCGTTCAGGAACGTGACGCAGGACGATGATGATGATGCCTCAATCCCGCCAATCCCTCAAAGTGGGTATGTGCCAAATTTTCAAAAAAAAACAAAGATACCACGGCTTATACCCTTCAGGTTGATTCGCCAAGAATTGGTTAGATGAATTTCCAAGCCTTCCAAGTTATAGTCCTAACATAACGAGGAAAGAACGTACTCAAGAACCAAAAGAGTGCAACCATTTTTTCGCCCTTTCGACCAGAGTATAGTATATATCTTGAATATAAATTACAGTAATATCGAACAAGTTTAAAGAACAGATTTCTTCCTCGGGCTCTCATGAAAACTACGTTGATGATGATGATTATGATCACGTCCCGTTCCTGATGGCACTCCTTGAAGAGTGGAGATGAGCCAAGAACCAGGTGGCCAGATGTTTAGGACGAAGGTTAAGGTTGTTGCTGCTGTTGGCTTGTGACCGTTGCTTGTACGCAGTTCAAGGAAGAGTAGTGGGTGTATTATTTTTACACCCACTACTCTTCCATTTTTAGCGAACTTCGGCCAGTTTTTGAGCGTATCTATCTATCTATCTATCTATCTATCTATTTATAGCCGCTTACATTTGGGTGCTTGCGTGGTCACCCCCTTAACTTGGCGTAAATCAAAATTAGCATGGTGGGGGAGGTGAGATGGTATGAAAAATAATGACACGCTAGTCAACAGATTAATAATGTCACAAGTACGTCGCGTACGTCGTCAAACACTTTCCGCGAGACAGTGGCCCATACCCTCGGGCGGGTACGTGCCGCTACTATGCGGGTATGTGCCACAGGTGATAGACACTTAGTATCTACCCAGAATTAAACGATAGATAGATAGATAGATAGATAGATAGATAGATAGATAGATAGATAGATAGATAGATAGATAGATAGATAGATAGATAGATAGATAGATAGATAGATAGATAGATAGATAGATAGATAGATAGATAGATATGTGGGGTTTAACGTCCCAAAAGCACCATATGATTATGAGAGACGCCGTAGTGGAGGGCTCTGGAAATTTCAACCACCTGGGGTTTTTTAACGTGCACCCAAATCATCTACCCAGAAACGAAAACACACACGGGCAATTTTAACGCGTGAGCATTAAGCAATACCTGACATGGTACCTCCACCGAGGCGGCGTTCGTCGGACTCACGGGCCTGTCGTCAAGATCGACGAGATGAAGGTGAGCCCTTTCCTCGCATGAGGGCCTCAACCAGAACTTTCGCCTTGCACTCTCGCATCCACGCAGTCACCCAAGTCAAACATTACGTGACGCTTCCCCTCCGAGCCGTGGACGCGCTCTTGCGTGAGCATCATGAACTCCCGTTACCCCTCTTCCGCGGCGCTATTGTATTTCTCAAGTGTATTGTTGTGTTGTCCTTTTTTTTTTCTTCAGCAGCAGTTGCAGAGCGAGGCTGAGGCTAGCTGTTGCCCATTGCATGACGCCTTTGCATGATTGGGCGACGACCAGCTGCCTTTGCAGACCGGTATATAGAGTGAATTAAGCAGAGGAGGATGTGGGGATCTGAGGCGCGCCCGCGACCATTTCGCGGGCATTCCGCCACACGGCCACACCCTTTTGCTTTTCTGCTCTGCTAACACCACGTGGCGATAGATGGCGCCACGTGCGGGTTACGTGCGCGCCGAGGGAGCTGAGCCAACACCACCTAGATTTTGGTGTTGGCTGAGCTCTCTCCTCCGTAATCGGCGCCGGGTAAGCAAGTGTTTTCCTTCGTCCGCGTCCCCTTTGGGAATCGCTGGACTGTAGCCTGCCTGGGGTGGCCTTGGGCACCTCGTCAGGCGTGTTTATTTGAGTGCTAGCTTCGGTAGCGTACGCTAAGCCCACAGCGGTGCCTAGTGCTTGAAGTGGTCGTACCACAACGAGCCGCACTTGCCGTAGGCCTACGCGTAAGAGGTTTGCCCTAACACTCGCGACCAGGCCCAGTGGCCAACGTGAGAGTGCGCAGCATAGCCGCGAGGGACCTTTTCCCGACCGGCGTGTCAAAGCTCGCCATTGCCAGCTGCGACGTGCTCGCGGTTTTCCCCTTATTGTGAACGTCCGCGCGCGGGTGCCTTTGCTACCCGCGTCCCGGGAGCGGACGTTGTACTGTTGTTCGGGGTGCCGCCAGAGGCAATAAAGTGTTGTGTACTTTTGCATTAGAACTCTGTCTATTTGCCGCGCCGCGCTAAACGCCCTATTAGTTGAGCGCGCGTGGAGAGAGAGAGAATAAACTTTATTGGGTTCCAGCATGCGGGATTCCCTCCGGCCGCGCAGGGCGTGGGGTTCACCCTATCTCACGTTACACTAGAAGTCCTAATGTCACGCGGGCCTAGACCTCAAGGCCTTCGTGCCCCGGCGCCGCTCGGGTTACTGAGGGTGTCCCCCTTTCGCCTTTGCAGCGCCAGTGCGACCTCGAGCTGCCGGACGGCCCTTCACTGGTCTTCTGGGTCCGTAGACCCCACACGCTGTTCTACTTGCGGCGGTAACACCGGACCGTCCGCGCTGTCTGCGTCACATCCCCAGAGTATGTGAGCCAGGGTGGCTCTCGCGCTCGCGCACACACTGCACATTTCACTCACGTAGAGTTCGGGGCACACGTGTCGCGCTAGCGATGGGGTCAGCACAGTCTCGGTTTGGAGCTGGCGCAACCTCACCGCCTCCCACCGGGTAAGATCCCTATGCGGAGGCGGGAAGCCACGCCGTTGCTCCCTATACCACGCGAGGATGTCGCCGTAATCGAGCAGCTGCTCCTCGCCTTCTTCTTCGGTCGCCGTCGCGTCTTCGGAGGCGGGCGCGGCCGCGGTCCGGCACGTGGCGAGACCACGGGCCGCGGCATCCGCCTCCTCGTTGCGGTTCGGAGATCCTGGTATCAGGTCCCTACCCATGTGAGCCGGGAACCATTTTAGCGTCAGCCTCGACTTGGACTCGTCGCTTGCCAACGCCCTAGCAGCCGCCCCGCACACGGCTCCGCGCGAGAAGCTACGGATGGCCGTCTTGCTGTCACTGAGTATTGTCCGCACGCCCGGGGAGCGCGCCGCCAAGGCTATCGCCATCTCCTCGGCCTGGCTCGCGCTCCGCGTACGCACGCTGCATGACGTGACGATCTTGCCCGTCGTTGCGGCGACCGCCGCCGCCACGTAGGCGTCCTTGTTCTTGACTTTGGCCACGTCCACGTAGACGGCGCCCTCGTCGTTCTGATGTTGCAGCAGCAGCGCCCTGGCTCGCGCCGCTCGTCGTCCCTCGCTTTCGCCGGGACCCATGTTCTTTGGCAGCGGATACACCACCAGTCTTCGCATGGTTGACTCCGTGAGTGGAGACGTTTCGTGGTCCTGTTCCTCGGGGGAGGACAGGCCCACTCGTTCCAGCAGCCGCCTGCCGACCGCGGTGCGGCCCAGGCGCGTCAATTGAGCAGTACGTTGGGCCTCGCCGACCTCCGAGAGCGTGTTGTGCGCTCCCAGAGATAGCAAGGCCGTCGTCTTGGTGCCGTTGAGCAGGCCCATGGCACCCGCATACGCCTTGCGGATGGCCGCGTCGATTCGCTTCCTCTCCGCTTCCGTCCACTTGTGAAAGGCCCCCGCGTATGCTGCGTGGCTAACTGCAAAGGCCTGCAGCAGTCGCAGGAGGCTCGCTTCTCGGATTCCTCGGGACCTCGACGTGACCCTCTTGACGAGTCTCGTCGCTATCCCGATCTTCGTTACTATGTGGTTGGCTGCCGTCCCGTTCGTGCGGTGGGCGTCCACGTACATGCCTAGTACTCGGAGGCTCTGGACGTGCGGGACCGGCGTGCCGTCGCTGGCTCGGACGACTATGTTGCGTTCCGCTTCTTCCGCGGCCCGCTTTCTCCATCTTCCCGGTGGTGGGAGCACCAATAACTGGGACTTCTGTGGTGAGCACTTCAGCCCCGTGTCTCTCAGCGTGGTCTCCACGGCGTCGATCGCTGCCTGCAGTCCGGCCTCGATGTCGCCGTCACTGCCGCCCGTCGCCCATATCGTGACGTCATCGGCATAGATGCAGTACCGGATCTTCGGTCCAAGCGCGTCAAGGCTCTTGGCGACGGCGATCATCACGATTTTGAATAGAAGCGGGGATATCACGGACCCTTGTGGGGTTCCGACGCTTCCTAGCTCCCTCTCTTCGAGTCGTTCGCCTCCCACCTCTAGCCTCGCCGTGCGACGAGTGAGGAAGGATCTTACGTAGTCGTACGTGCGCTTGCCCATGTTGAGCTTTGCCACGCAGGCAAGGATGGCCGAGTGCTCCACCTTATCGAAGGCGCTCTGCAGGTCCAGGCCGAGAATGGCCCGGTTGTCTTTCTGCGGAACGCCTCCGGCTGGCTCTAGTACCTCGCGTTGCAGCAGCAACATCGCGTCTTGCGTCCCCAGGCGAGACCGGAATCCTAGCATGGAGTCGTTGTAGTGACCGTTCTCCTCCAAGTACCGCTGCCACCGGTTGTTGAGGACGTGCTCCAACACCTTGCCCACGCAGGACGTGAGCGAGATGGGGCGCAGGCCCTCTATTCCCGGCGGCTTGTTGGGCTTGGGCAGTAGTATCGTCTTGGCCGTCTTCCACTGCTTGGGAAGGCTTCCGCTCGTCCAGCAGGCGTTGAAGTACTTCGTCAGGGCCGAGACTGCAGCGTCGCTGATGTTACGTAGAGCCTTGTTTGTCACTTTGTCCGGTCCCGCGGCTGAGCGACAGTTCAGGGCGTTCGTTGCCTGGCGCACCTCCCACTCCTCGATCTCGCGGTCGAGCAGCGGGTTGGGCGCGCCGTCGTATTCCGGATGCTCCACGTGGTTTGTAGCCGGGAGGTACTTGTCGTTTAGCCGCTTGTGCATCTCCGCCTCGCCTAGCTGGTTGGCCGCGGCGTGGAGGATCTGCGACATGCGGTGTCGTTGATGTTCCTTACTCTTGGTCTCGTCCATGAGGTGGCGCAGGAGGGCCCACGTGCCTCCCCTATGGAGTTGGCCATCCGCTTCGCTACACATGGCATACCATTGCTGGGCACATAGTTGGCGGCTGTAGCGCTCGATTTCCTTCCCGAGTGCCGCGACGCGTTTGCGCAGCGCTCGGTTGTGCCTTTGTCTTTTCCATCTTCGTTGTAGCGATCTCCTCGCCTCCACGAGATGGGCGAGGCGCGGGTCCACCCGATCGGCTTCCTCCGGTACCTCGACTTCGGTCGTGGCGTCCTTGGCGGCGGAGACAAGGCTCGCCGACCATCTCTCCACGTCGTCCACCTCGCCCAGATCGGCTTCCCTGAACTTGTGCCAATCGGTGAGGAGCTGACGTCGTTTGGTCGTTCCGTCGACCACACGAGCGTGGGCGAGCGGTATCGTGACTTCGACGATGTAGTGGTCGCTTCCGAGATTCCAGCCCGTGTTCTTCCATCGCGCAGTCCAGCCTCGCGGCAGATGCACGAACGAAAGATCGGGCGTGGTGTCTCTGGCTGTCGACGTTCCGATTCGCGTTGGTTGTGCCGGGTCGGTGAGCAGCTCGAAGCTCGCTTCCTCGGCGTCTTCCAGTAATCTCTTTCCCTTCACCGTTGTGCGAGTGTACCCCAGTTCCTCGTGCGGTGCGTTAAAGTCCCCGCAGACGACCGCCGCGGCCCCAGAGCCGTGGGCGGCGTCGCGGATCTTGTGCAACAGGGTCTTGAATCTTTGGTTTCCGTGTTGTGGGTTGCTATATACATTTGCTATGTACACCGTGGTCGAGGTCTTGTTCTTGCCTCTTCCCTTCTTGCCCGCAATGATGATTTCCGTCACGTTAGCTTCGATGGCGGAGTCTTTGTAGTTTAGGATTTAGTTTAGGCGGCAAAATCTGCCGGCCAGGCGATCAAAGTCCGGTTTCCCGAAGAGGAGGAGTTCCCCGAACTCGGCGCACAAACAACACGTCACAAGAGCCGCAGCGCGAGCCGGGGAAAGAGCAAGGAGAGAGGGAAGAGCAGTGAACGGAAGAGAAGTACGTCACGCAGCTCAAGGTCGTGGGCGACCGTGGCGACCGCGCGCGGCGGCGACGGTGACGCCCCTGACGGGAATGTCGGGGGCGCCCCTAGCGGCGGCGCGCGGGCGGGTGGTGCGCGCGAAACGAACGGCAGTCCGGCCATGCCAACGGCCAAGCAAGCTTCCCCGCAAGGAGAAAGGATGAAGCAATTGGAGAGCACTATCCAAATACTTCAGGAAACTATCAAGAAACAGCAGGAGACTATCGACAAGCTCCTGGCTGCACAAGAACGGCTGAAGGCGACTCCCACGTGGACGCTAGGATCGGCACCAAAGCCGGCCAGCTTCACGGCGCTGGGCGCCAAGCCACCGGTCGAGAAGATCACGCTACCAACGGCAACATCATCGCCACCGGCTCCACCGAAAACGCCGACGCCGCCGCGAACGCCGACGTTCAGTCCAACACCACTCAAGCTTCGGAAGCGGGCCCCGGCTCCCCTCACCGACAGCGAGGACGAAAGATTCCAGCAAGAAGAGGACATCACCGACCCGGCGTCGCCATCTAGCGGCGGGTTTGACTACGAAACGAGAATCAGGCAGATAAACGCGCGCCTGGTGAAACACGACAGGGAGATCGGCTCCCTCACCGCACGGGTGGGCGCCCTGGAGATCAAAGTCGAGAGAGGATTTGCTGAGGTAAAGAAAGAATTCGCCGAGGTGAAGCAATCAATCGAAGACCTGAAGAAATTCATAGTGAGCCAATTCAACATGATTGGTAAAGGAGCCCAAATTCAGGTGGAAACCCTACCCAAACATGGATAGACGGCCCCAAGGAGATCGGATAGTGATGTGGCACTGGAACGCTAACGGCTACCGGTGCCGCAAGGCAGTACTTCAACAGCACCTGCGGTCGCTTGATCAGAAGGAGCTTCCCGACGTGATAGCGATCCAGGAAACACACACTGAAGACCCCAAGATCACCTCGCTGCCGGGTTACCGAGCGTACGCCCGCCCGCCGAGCGCCCGCACCTGTGGGAAAGGCGCCGCGCAGGGCGTGTGCACGTTTGTGAGGAAAGGTATCACGAGCGTAGGCAAGGACGAAATCCTAAGCGCGCGTGGAGCGGTGCGCTACACGCGAGTAAACGGAGTAGCGGCCCTGTGGCTCGCTAAGCGTGAACCCGCGGTGATCGTCCGCTGCAGTTAGTAGCGGGGTCACCATAACATGCACTTCTTTTATACAGCCGCCACGTCGCGTTACCGTCAATTGTGGTTAGTTGCCATGCGCTGAAGTTGGCTTATGTAGCCGTGTCCAGGGCCAGCATCATTCGCGAGCGTCAGCGCTTTATATCAGATTCTGGTGCTTCTAATACGCATGTTCCAGTTGACGTCGTTGCGCAAGTGCAAACTACTGGTTATATAAACATCTGCAACTATTCAACATATGTCTGTGTGTGCAACATTTGTACATATATTTAGCGTCATTTCATGACGTGTCACTCAATGATAAAAAAAAATGCCCCACGGTCACCTTTCCTCCACACGCTTCGCATAACGTCGAGTTCCCACGTATACGTAAGGCCTGCCGAATTTTTCGATGAAATTATATAGGGTAATATTACTAGAGTCTGTATTTCAACATTATGTTGATTTCAATATGCAAATATATACGTATGACATTTCAAGTTTGCCTCAAATCGAGCGACTATGCCAGAGATTACGACGACTCACGAAACTGGGGGAGCCTTAGGAGGACGACATCGCCGGAACAGACCTGGAGACCCAACGGTGACTTCTGCATAAAGTTTCCCACAATACTTACTAGAGGGAAATCTGGCGCTAGTGTCTACGGGAGCTGCAACACATGGCGCTTGAGCGAGCAAGGGAATGATGGATAGTGCACACATTTGTCTAATTTTCGTACTTCTGGCCTGCTTCTGGCTCCGTGTGTGTTTATGTGGCTTGAAGCTGTTTTTCATGAAAACATAAATTAGCAAATGTTCACCGTTTGCGCTTCACAACCTCATTCTTTTAAGCTTACCATTTTGAATCAAGTCACTAAGTTGAAAAGGATTTGTTTTTTTCTTTCAAAACAAAACCATAACCGCCAATAAACGAAGCCGCAAGTACGATTCGCCGCCCGCAAGTATGAAGACTAGGCAAATGTGTATTCTACCCATCATTCCCATGGTCGCTGAACGATCACAGCGCCAGAGTGCCCTCTAGTTATACTTGGAAAACTTTATCGTCTTCTGGATCAAGCCAAGCGAGCAGCGGTGGCCACCGTATACTGGAATGGGGAAACCATCCTTGACATTTCCCGCTTCTTTTTTTTACCTTTTATTTCCGTCAATACATGTATTATCATCGCCAACGTCGAGAAAAATGAGTGGTATTTATAACACGCACCAGTGCTGGCGGTAACACGTTAAGAAAGGCACTATGACAACACGAATGAATCTTGTGTAGGACTACGTAAAAAGTTGGTACAAAAAGTTACGAGAAACGAAGAGACGCCACTTTACTGAAACATTTTAACAAAACTTACCCGCTAGAGTTCCGAAATAGTAACCAGTAGGTACCTTAGTTACACAATATTGTCCTAATTTTGTGATAACTTTGACAGTTACACAATTTGTCTCTGGCAAATATATTTACTGTCACGAACTTATCTCGGGAGTGCTTGCGAAGGATGAAATTGAGAGAGATACGCGGAAGAGACGAGTGTTGCGAAACAAACACACCTTATCACACACAAAAAAAAACGACAAACAGCAATCTGGTACACGAAATGCACTCCCAAAAATAAACAAGTACACAATTCTCGGCTATACAAGCGAAACCGTAACACTATTTTAAGATAAGTTAATTCATCCCGGCTGCGGCGGCTGCATTTCTGATGGAGGCGGAAATGTTGTAGGCCCGTGTGCTCAGATTTGGGTGCACGTTAAAGAACCCCAGGTGGTCTAAATTTCCGGAGCCCTCCACTACGGCGTCTCTCATAATCATATAGTGGTTTTGGGACGTTAAACCCCACATATCAATCAAGATAAGTTAATTCGATCCTTAACCCTAATCTGTCTCTAGCCAAGATGGCGCCTCGGTAGCCACTCTTGTGAGGGGGGGGGGAGTGATTTTAAATGAAAAGAAAAGAAAAGTGAGCCCCGTAACTGTCTTTCCGGGGGAGGACACCTCAACAGTAGCTCACGAGGGGTGGGGGCAGAGGAGATATTAAAAGGATAGGATTAAAGGTAAATAAGGTAAAGAGATAGAGAGACAGGAAGGAGAGAGCGAGGCGCAGGGACAGCGAACGACGGAAGTGAGGAGAAGATAGGAAATATGGAGACGGTCAAAGGAGTCCGAGGATGAGGCACCCCTGGCGAGAGCTCTTGTCGGCGTAAGCAGATGGCGTAGGGCTAATGCAGGCAACCAGAGCTACGCTCTCGTCGTCATCATCGGGGACCGGCGTCAGGAGGTGGAGTAGGACTAACCCAGTCGGCCAGAGCTGCACTGTCGTTGGAGATCGCGAGGGCATAACCAGTCGGAACAGAATCCAGCGAGCGAATCTCTGAATCGTAGAACATTCTTACTGGGGAGTTTTAGAATACCGTTTGCAAGCGCTGCGGGTGTTGCAGGCGTATCGGGCGCCATACGAGTTTTAGAATAGCGTTTGCTCTGCTGCAAACCCCAACGCACGATCGCAGCGACACCGTAGCCTCGAAACCAGCGTTTGCGGGCCACATGCGAGCCACGATCACCGCACGCTATTTCAAATTTTTTGCATGCATGGCGCGAAGGCGAACGCCGACTCGCGTTACGACGCATGCGTAGTGGCAGCGACCGCACCGCAAGGGCTCGCGGTGCGCTATTCTAAATCTCCCTACTCTTCCGATACCACCCTCGGAGCTACGACGAACTGGTACCATCATCGTATACTCGTCCTCGAAACCACCGCCATACGAGCCGCTCGACCTCTTTGCCGGTTGGTTCCAGTCTTCGTCGTATCCTCCGGCTCTGTTTGGGTATACACCTAACTCGTCAACGGCGTCTTGACTGCAGTGGAAGTGGAGGAGCTGTAGTCTACCCAGGAACTGCAGTGACAGGTTGCAGCAAGTCCGGGCAGCCTCATTTGATTCTTACGATATCGACGGCCGCTCTTCAACCGATTCGCCGACATCCTGAGAACTGGGCAGTTCTGCTGCTTCCGTCTTCGCAGCTCGGCGTACCAACGCACAGTGTCAGCTCATCCTCGGGGAAAGGCTCGCGTGCCACGAGCCTTTCCCCGACTAATCTTTTGCGTCTAAGTGGATGGTGCGCGTGCTCGGGTCACTCTCCTCTCCTCGTGCACCGTCGCCGCGGTTCCACGTGCGTCACGTGCCTCTCCCTTTACTCTGGGTAACCTGGTGTGCGCAAATGCAGACGAACGACAACGAGTTGGTTCAATTATGAACGAACTCGCCCAGCTACAAGTTTACTGAACCTCTCCTTTACTCATGGCATTTACCTTTAAAAGCTTTAACCATAAAGCCGTTTTGTAACGCGTTACCGTCGACACTGTCATTCAGAAGGTTGCAACTTGATTACCTGGACACTTGTTGCAGTTACATTAGAACTGTGAGCATGTTTTTTGTTGTTTTTTGTGCCCAGATTTTTTTCCCATGCGTCGCGAAAGCGCTTAAGGTTGGAACGCCCCCGACAGTGGACCAGAGGACGCGATGAAACTTTTGGGGCCGTCTCAGCATTGTTGGTACCTACCATGAGGGATACCAAGAAAATTGATTGATTGATATGTGGGGTTTAACGTCCCGAAACCACCATATGATTATGAGAGACGCCGTAGTGGAGGGCTCCGGAAATTTTGACCACCTGGGGTTCTTTAACGTGCACCCAAATCTGAGCACACGGGCCTACAACATTTCCGCCTCCGTCGGAAATGCAGCCGCCGCAGATACCAAGAAAATGGAACTCTCGCTGAACACATTGAGACGCTGAAGTGTCAATGCCCTTTTTGGCGCGTTTTCATAGAAGGCTTCCTGGGCGCTTACATAATCAGCCGTAACCGTCACCCCCGGAAGCTTTTCAGGCCTGCGCGTCACGTGACGTGACGTCGACGACGTCACATCGCGCCGGCCGGCCGGCCGCCCTTCGCTGGGTGGCTGCGCCAGCCGCGAGCGCCCTTCACGCCTACCGACTCGGGCGAGGTTCCTTGACACCATGTCCGCACGATTTATCAAGGTATCCATTGATTGTATGGTTTAACGCGCCGACGCAATGCAGGCGATGAAGCGCGCCGTAGGGGAGAGCTCAGGATCAAGTTTTACTACCTGGGAATCTTTATTGTGTGCCGAAATCTCGTACACACGGGCGTTTTTGCTTTTCGCCTCCATCAGAAATGCGGCCGCCGCAGCCGGGTATCGAAACTGCGCCCTAGTGCTCAGCAGCGCTACGCCTTAGCCACTGAGCCACCGTTGCGGGGGAACTTATCCAGGTATCAAGAAATAATGAATATCGTGAATGGAATAATGCGTATTTATTTATCACAGCCAGACGCCGTCTGTACAAATATCACAGTGCACATTGTTCTCGGTCCAGGCAGACGACAGGCAACACAAGATGTTGCCCTTAATGCTGAAAATATGCCAAAAGTACAAAACACAATATCTTGCCACATAAAACTCAGAAAACAAAACAGATTGTAACAGCAAAAACATCCCCGAGCTTTGGAACAGAAAAAGCACACTTTCATTTAAATTGTAGGTTAGAGGAAAACATACCATTCGTTTATCATAGTAGCAGTAGCAACACAAGGTATCAGGTTCAAACACTTGCCAAAAAATACAATACAAAAGAACACTGGTGACTAAATTGTGGTCCACAGCATGATAAATGACAGAAAGAAAAGTAATTGTACTGCCACAGGTAGGTGCATGTCCTAGGGAAAAAATCAAACAAAAATCTAAGAAAAAAACAAATCACAGTGCACAACATGTCTGTACACAGAGTGCACAAGGAAAGTGTACACAGCTTAGGTACCAAAACGGACTGTACAACTGCTACAGTGGGCACCGAGGCAGTTCGAGTTAAAAAAAAAGAAAAAAGTACAGCACCTTTAAAAGCTAACAACTTGTAAAGAGATACAAAACTGGAAACAAGGCTCAAACAAGGGAATGTATTGCTTGAGCCAGGTGGCAATAAGTGCAGCGCTCCTCAGACAGCATCGACAGGTTGTTCAAAATTTCCAACAAGGAACTTACTTTTTGAACTGAGTCTGGTACAACAGCGCTACCAAGGTTCTTGATTGGTGAACCTTGATAGCAGGCAAAGACTTCAAGGTTTGCAAACACGGTCAATGACGCATTCAAACAAGGTTCACGATAGTCGATAATGTTCAAAAACATGGAGCACTCTTCTTTATGAATCACAGTCCACTTTGGAGACACTGACACCCCTTGCAGGCGAGCCCTTAGTTCTTCGAGGGACGAAAACCGGTCTCGTTTTTGTTCCGCTTCATATGACGCCAGCGACTCTTCTACAGCACGGGCGAGTTGGGAGGCTTCTTGTCGGCTCCTCTTGGCGTCAGGGGTTTCTCTCGTGCTCTGGTCTCGTACTGATAGGTAGGACGGACAGCCGGAAAATACCGTTGGGACAGATCCAGGACGCAACCGTGGTACTGGGAGTGCAACTTCAATAACTCTCCCTGTCCTTGGATCCGTCTACGATGTCGTCTTCTCAATGCATGAAGCGTCGAAATGATTCGCGCACACCTGCAAAAACGTTTCAAGAACGTCTGAGACGCCACTTCTCAAAAGAAAAAAATGCGCTCCCGTTTGCATGACCGCGTTTACAGTCCGTGTAGCTAAAACAAAGTCTACCTACGTTTCGCAAGCATCTAAATAAAAGCGCTGCGCTAAGCGGTACAAGCAACATGAAAGGAAACACGGGAGCATGATGTCACCGCACTCCACGAAGCGCTTCCACCGAGAGCTTGCAAGAATGGACGACACCACGGCACTGTTAGTGAACAAAGCGCAGCTGACCATCCTTGCTGCGAACGCTGCTGGCGTCAGCGCTTCGCGAGGCCCGGCGGCCACACGCTCAAGTATTTCCCATCATAGGTGATTTCTACCCGAACAAGCAACGACAAGCTAAGAACAGGAGCATCTCAAATTCTTACCTTAGTGCACGAAGTCGGAACGAAGTCCTTCCTAGGAATGGCGCGTAGCCATTGTTTGAGAGCGTCGGCGTCTTTAGGGAAGGAAAACACTTGTATCTTCTTTCCTGTTTTGTAGTTGCCGGTGCATCCGGGTACACAACACTTATTCGGCATTGTCGCATCACTCCAGCATCACGCACGGAAACGAAATTGCCGCAAAACAACAACGGAAAGCAACAAACGTGAAACACCGTCAACACCACGCCGCCGAACCGTCACCACCGCCGCACGCGCTGCGCTCGCAGCCGCTGCGGCTTCCCCGAGAGTCGGCCGGCCGGAAATGACGTCAAATTGCTGGGCGCAGGCCTGAAAAGATTTTCCGGGGGTGACGCCGTAACCCCCCTGCTCACAATTAAAGGAGAAAATAATATGCACTTGCAAGTCCGGTTTTGCTGCGTCAACTCGCTACGATGTCTGTTCTGGCGCTACCATCAGATCTCGTAAACTGCATTGCCGGGTGCCTATATACTGTCCACTTCGCTGAAGGTTTAGCAAAACGCTTGATCGGACGAAGAACTGGGTGCACGCGCGTAAATGTATAAAGGCAAGGACGGGTCTCCTGCTTGCAGTGGCCTGCCGAGGCTTCCCAGATAACGCTCACGTTCTCTGGGACTGTCCGGGTGGTCGCGCAGCCATGGGCGAGAGCCTCAAGCACATATCTATAAACCTAAGGTCTGCAACCCTGGAGGAGTGGCTGGCGGACTCCTCCCCAGACATTGTGAAGACACTGCTCGGACATTTGAAACTTCTAGGCCTGTCTGATGGCTGGGCAGTTTTTTTTTTTGGGGGGGGGGGCGAAGCTTCTTAAGGCGTGAGTCTGTACATCCTGCGATGTATGTATAGTGTAGCAGTAGTTGAAGGTGGCCACCGGTGGCACATACCCGCTCTAGAGAGGGTATGTGCCACAGGGGATGCGAGATGGGAGATGGCAGTACTTGGAGTGTTCACCAGATGGATGCACGGACGGATGCGTGGACGGACAGACAGACGGGCGGATGGACACACGAGCGGACGGACGCGTGGATGGACGGACGGGCATGTGGATGGATACACGGATGGTCACGCGGACGGACGAAAGCAAGAATGAACGGACGGACGGGCAGAAGCATGGACAGGTTGACGGACGCTTCGCCCCACTCATCATCATTCACTCCACGGATATGCTGGATTTTAGGGGCGAAGCTCCTTAAAGCGGCACCCGTTCGTCCCTCGTCGTAGTCGTAGTGCGTAACCAGCCTTATGCTTTTACCTGCAAGGTGGTGCCGGTGGGAGATTTCTCGTTTGCGTTGTTTAACAATAAAAAATTCGCACCGTGCGCGTTAACTAAAAGCGGAATTCTCCTGCCTCTCATTCCCCATTAGCAGCCTTTGGCATTGTACACTGAACACTATCTGACAAGAAAGGGTTATTGCTACGTTATACTCGCTGGGCGTAACCTCCTAGGTTTTAGAAAGGTTTAGCGAGCGTTGGGCCGCAGTGCCATGAATACAGTGAACAAGTATATACCATGAACTTCAGTTGGTTAAAGGTCGGGAGTAGAAACGAAGCGCAAGCCCTAAGAAAGTGTGCTCGTGCCACCTCTCGTTTAGTCCCTGGAATGTCCGCTGGATGGCGGTGCTTTTATATGCGGAATATAGGATGAAAGGATGCGAGATGGTGGTACTTAGAGTGCTGACTAGATGGACGAATGGACACACAGACAGATGCATGACGGATGCACGAATGGACGCATGGACGGATGCATGGACGAACGCAGGGACGGACTCACGGATGGACGTGCGGGCGCACAAACAGACGCAAGCACGGATGGGCGGATGGACGTACGGACGGCTGCTACTTTTTTTTCTCCTTATCACATTGCGCAATGTTTCCTCCTAACGCGTTATCCCCCCCCCCCCGTGCCCGGAATGGGACCTACACCCACGTGCTAACAAACACGATACTTCCGTTGCTACGGGTTGCATTGACGGTCTGCAATAAAATGCGACACTAAAACCGCAGCTATGAAACGTGCCAACGTAAAATGGCAACATATGTCAATAAAAGATCACATTCTTATTTTACAAACTGTTGATTAGCGTCAATCCAACGACCAAAGAAGCATTAGATATTGGAAAACTACGCACGCAAATATGTGGGCAACCGGCGTACCTCTGACGGCCGCACTCGCACAGGTGCGAGTTTGCAATACTGGACCTGCCTGACGGCTTCTTTGCAAACAATAATTAAAAAGTAAATTTCTCCGTTGAGCATAGCGGGACGGCTCAGTGCTCTCCCATAGTTGAGTACGAAGTGCTCGAAATCGTTCTACATTTTTTTCTAAACAGACTTTTTTTTTTCCAGACCCTTCACGGGACGGCTTTATGCTCTCCCATAGTAGAGTATCGAGTGCTCTAAACTTTTTCTAAACACAGATCATCGTGACAGCGCAATAATACACGTCGATAGAAGGGTTATAATTCCCAAGGGACGGCTTTCAGCTCTCCCATAGTAAAGTACCGAGTTCTCTAAATCGTTAAGCACTTTTTCCAAACACAAGACCACACGACGGGGAAAACAAGAGCAGACGCAAAAGCTCCGTGCTCCACGATAAAAAGACCACAGTCTGCGCTACTCTTGCGTTGTGAATAGCCACGGACGTAAATTACACAAGTTTTACTGATTTCTGCAGCTTTCCAAAAGCAACATGGCGAGAGCGTTAACTACAGGCCGTTGCGAACGCCTTGGGTAAGCGTATTATTCGCGTTCTCGACAGCCGTTCGCTTGAGTGTGATAACGTAGGTCTCCTGTTATTGTTTCGAGTATGGAGTTTCCTAATTTACACTAGAGGAAACTCTGGAGTCAGTGTTTACGGGAGCTGCAACGCACGGCGCTTCAGCGAGCATAGAGATGATGGGTAGTACACACATTCGTCTAGTTTTCGTACTTCTGGCCTGCTTCTGGCTCCGTGTGTGTTCGTGTGGCTTGGAGCTGTTTCTTCACAAAAAAATAAATTAGCAAGTGTTCAGCGTCTGCGCTTCACCACCTTATTCTTTTAGGCTTACCATTTTGAATCGGGTCACAAAGTTCAAAAGGGTTCGTTCGTTCTTTCTTTCTTTCAAAACGAAACCGTAACCAGCAATAAACAAAGCCGCAAGTACGATTCACCGCCCGCAAGTACGAAGACTTGGCAAATGTGTGTACTACCCATCATTCCCATGGTCGCTGAATGATCGCAGCGCCAGAGTCCCCCCTAGTTAATTTTAGGGAACTCTGTGGTTTCGAGTAGCATTGACGGATAACCGTGGTAAGTTCGATTATGAACCTTAAAAGACCCTTTGACCGCGATGCACGACGTGCTACGGTAGACAGGTGACGCGAGCGATAAACATCGTACACGCCGCGACCACCGATAATCTGAAGTTGTCGCCACCACGCAGCATTACGCACGTAGGACTTTGAAGGCTCCATAGGTCACGGCTTTAACTAGGAAATGCGTACACATGCATCATACAGGTGAATCGCAAAATGATCGCAACCACGATTCGTTTTTTTCTCTCTTTTTTTTTTGCCCTTAGTCTTCGCGGCTACAAGAGCAATCTTGAAGGCCTTTCGTTTGTGGACAAGCATGTATTCTCATTTGCAGTATATACAAACAGAAGACAACCGTCAACAGATTCGAGCATGTGTAATAAATCAGTTCAATGCACAGGAAGCGAGGAATCGATGGAGAGTGCAACTGCAATGCTGAAATCCCCAGGGCCATTCGTGCCGAATAAAGTGGGCTTCGTACCACTGCTCGCATAGATTGCTCGTGCATGCACTTCATCGCTTTGGCATCTGGTGTATGCCCCAATTTGACGCATTTAGGCGTTGCACTCTTAATCAGGTCCCACTTAAAGTGTAGATATAGTCAGAAAACAGGCCATTTTTCGTCTATAGTGTCCTAGATATAGCCAGCATTTAAATAAAACCGGATTTAGAGTGTTCTGAATGCACGTCGGAGTGTTTGCCTCTAACTCGATGTCATGCGATGCCCGCTTGCACTTAAATTGCCTTTTGCCGAACGCCGAAATAAACGAAACATTTTTTTCATTGTACCCGCATTTTGTTTTGATTGGCTTCCTACTTTTATGAAGCGAGGTTGGATCGAAGTAATAAGCTTGTCATGTGCTTGATTTTCAGGAAACCACGCCTAAAAACCAACGAAAGAAGAGGACCTATATATGCACGTTCGCTTGCGGACGGCACTCTGTGCACTACCCATTCATGACCGGCGCGGCGATGGGGGTGCTCGTGGCGGAATTCTTCGCAGCGCCGCCTGGGCAGAGTCTGACATCTATATGACATAACTACGGGGTTACCTAATCTTAATCGGGACGGCTCACTGCTCTCCCATAATTGAGTAGAAAGTACTCGAAATCGTTTACCACTTTTTCTAAACACGGCGTGGTATGTATAATGACATGCGTTTCTATGCTAGCTCCCCACGATATAACAAATGTTTTTTTCTAAAGACAACATTTGTTAATATTGTCGATACCTAATGAAAACGCATTGAGTAGGTGCCTCATTTCCGAAATGATGGTGATTAAGAGAGAAGGTTGTGTAGTAAAAATGTGGGACGTGGGATTCCTCTCCATGCAGAATACGATAATCTAGCGTCTCCGGGGATCAGTTGATGGCAGTTTGCTAAAAAGGTCGTCCGTTACCATCATGGTCTAAAGCCCTTTACCGTGATCTACGCGCCTCTCACCGGTCATGCAACGGTACTCAACCACTATAGGTTAAGCGGAAAGTTCGGGCTAACCTCCCTGTCCTTCCTCATTTATTCCTCCTCCTCCTCCTCGTGCAGGAGTATAAGGTGATCCCCACGCAGGAAGCAACAATGCTGGGTCTCCCTAAGTTTATTTAATAGCAGTTTGGAAAAGTGGTCGTTAAGTGGCCGCACTGGAGAGATGCGCGGGCTCCGAAGTCGAACCGTAGTGGTGCAGAACGACGAGTTTTCCGAACAACCTTGAATTTAGTATTGCATTAATTAAATTACTCTTTGGCAACTCCGTATTTAGCGAAACAGTCTCCCAGCATTTCCCCGGGCGAAAAATATTGACAAATAAAAACCTCTTGCGATCATACCTTGCCTAAAAGGTTTACTTTCACTTGGCTTAGCCAAGATGCGATACGACGAATTTATTATTTAAGGGATTTTTCATTCCTTTGTACCCGGAATACACACGTGCATGTGTCGCGCGCATCATTCTAATTCTCTAGCTACGTTGACCCTGTTCATCGACATTGACGCTATAAATTACTGCAGGCGATCCCACACACTTAAATTGAAATAACCGCGTGAACTCAGCATGAATTTGCGTTGACGAAAAGCTGCCCTAAATAAATACTTTAACGTATGCTGTTTAATTTACGCGAGAGCGCACGCCCTGCTTGAGTATCGTAAGGAATAAAACTTGAAGCTTGAGCTCTGATGAAAAATAAGGATTGATTGTTAATAAAGATGAGCTATTTCCAGAGTTCTTACGTTCATTTATTAAAGACGATAGTCTTTCTTGGGGACCTTCGACGAAAAAATTTTGATCTGTCTGCCTGTCTGTACATTTGTCTGTTTGTCCGCCCTAACGATACCTCAACCGGCATTAAACGGCCAACCCCATTCGCAGCGCCCACCAATATTGCTCAACGTTCAGCGTTCATAGTTGTGCGATTGTCAATTAAAAACCAATTATTACGCACATCTGAGGCGCTATAACAACACTTCGAAGTTTTGTATGTCGGCCTTTATACTAGAAGAGGCGCCCACTAGTAACTCTAAGGAACACCTTTTTGAGCATCGCGTTGCACTGTCATCGCGTTGCACTGTCAGCGCAGCGCGATGACAGTGCAACGCGATGCTCAAAAAGGTGTTTCCAACGCTTTGCTTCGACGTCACGGTGGTGGCA
Source organism: Rhipicephalus annulatus (assembly GCA_013436015.1). Taxonomy (NCBI): domain Eukaryota; kingdom Metazoa; phylum Arthropoda; class Arachnida; order Ixodida; family Ixodidae; genus Rhipicephalus; species Rhipicephalus annulatus. The sequence continues at coordinate 388,948 of WOVY01004707.1, forward strand.
CCTGCCCATCGCTTTGCGTTCTACACCTTATCACCTCCGAGACTGGCGCGTATCTTTCTCCGCGGGCTGCATGCCTTCGTTTTTGAAGATAACTGCCAGATGGCACTTGTGTCTGACGTGCCTCGATGCGCTCGTTCGTCTCCGCTACACGCTCGAGGAACTCTAACGCAGTGCCTCCGGAATATTCTTCACCGATTTTTTTGTGCAGGACATCAAATAAACGTTTTGTTCACTCTCTCCAGACGCAAGACTATCGTCTTTCGACTTCATTTGCGGTGTCACATGCAGATTTGGAACCATTTTTTATTTTTATTTACTTACTTGTTTAAAGGGACGAATAGATCTACTTAACAACATGCTGAAAAACCTAGCTGACCCACGCGCAAAAGAAAACTCTGTCACCGAGGCTGAGAATACCTCAGGTGGATCGCTCGGAAAGCCTGCAGGAAAAAAACTCAAGCAGGATACCATTTTTATCTATCGATACACATTTCCTCCTTTCAAAGAAAAACCAATATTTTTACAACATAAATTTAGGGCGGCAGCTCGAAGTTTCATTTCAAAAGCCACGAGGCTACAACGCTGTACTGATGCGTGCATGTGAGGTCGTATAGGTTTTATTCTGTCCGAGGGTGCTGGCCACGCTTCTATACTAAGGCGTAATATGAAACGTTAGTGCAGTCCATAGGCGCCTGTAAAGCAGTCATGTATTGAATTACCTTTTTATTACAATTTTTATTTTTTGTCATGGGTTGCGGAGGAGCATAGTATCGTGCGTCATGCAAGTTGTAGTCATTCCTACTTGTTTAAACAAAGCACACCAAAAAAAAGCTCTCCGAAGGAATGAATAAATGGAACTATAGGAATAACAAAATAGAACCAGTGGTCCACGCAGCGGTCTTAAGACCACGCGTGGACCACTCGATCATCGTGCAAAGGCTCTTTAACGCCAATATAACACGTATTCGGTGCTCTACGTGATGGCTCTGATACGTACCTTCCAACGCGAGTTATCTGGGGCTGCGATCCGGTAATAAGTTTTTATGAAATACACGACTTATTGGAGGCATTTTCGCTATAGGAGGTTTTGGCACACTATTTTCTTTTCCCAACCCTAACTCGTGTTCCTATATGAACAAATACTTAGGTGGCTCATGAACGCTGGTACGTTGAGATATGTTTGAATAAATTCAGCGTCAACGTAAGCCGATATAAGTATGTAATTATGCTGAAGCTGAGTATGTTTTAGAGTAGGTCCACAATAAAATGTGTATCTCACTCACAGTCGCTCAAATAGTATATTGTGCATTAAGGGCTAACCAAGCTTTGACTCATCAAATTATTACTCATCTGGACAGTCTCGGACACGAGTTCAAAGTTCCACTCGAGTCTGAGCGAGTTTGTCGACCTACGTCGAAAAGTAGGTAACCGCGCTTGCTGAAGACAAAATTTTCCAAAATGGTATTAGTGTTCTTTTTTTCTGTTGCCTATTGGTTGCAAAGCGTTATGCTGCTTACAGGAGTGTTTTACCAGGTTGTGTACAAATACGTGGTTCCAAGTCTATAAAACAAAATTGTCCTAAACGTCCGAGCAGACAACAAATCGCGGAGCCCTAATTTCGCTTTGTTCCTAGCAGGAATCCCAAGTACTCTGCAATACTTAATGGCAACTGGCCGAACACGAATGTGTATAGAATGGCTTCAATCACGTTGCGCACGCCATGAAACGTGAAGAACTTCAGCAGAAGCCCGACATTATGTCATAGTAGACACTGAGCGTTGCCTATTCGGCGTGCACGCGCTCAGTCAGGCCGCCATGGGTATTCTTTCATTAAAGAAAAATTAAACTGGTACGCGAGCGAACATCTAGTCTTCTCCGTGCAACGCTTGATTTATGCCATTTAACACTTTAAGGGTGGATTTTTCTCGTCAACTGCGATCATGGGTCAATTTCGCTAAATGCAAAAATAAAAAAATAGCAGCATATCCACGGAGTGAATGATGGAGAGTGGGGCGAAGCATCCGTCCGTGTATTCGTTCTTGCGTCCGTCAGTCCATGCGTCCGTCTGTGTGACCGTCCAAGCGTCGATCCGCCCGTCCGTGCGTGCGTCTGTTCGTGCGTCCGCACGTTCATCCATGCGTCCGTCTTTGCGTTTGACCATGCATCCGCCCCTGCGGCTGTCCATGCGTCCATCTGTTCGTGTGAGCCAATTAATGTGTGAGCCAATGTGTGAACCAATGTGTGAGCCAAATAATGTGTGAGCCGATTTCCGTAGCACATACGTTTTTTTTTTTCTCGCCAATGATGAAGATTTCCAACGGACACGCCCTATCATACATAGCTCCCGTGTAAACAAATAAAGAGCCATATCATTACTTTCCTCACGCAACAATCCACTATTACTTATAACAGTGATCACTAAACTATTTAGTGCTAGCTAATAATATAACACTTTTTTATAGGAGCCATAACACACGTGTAGCTTCATACGCGTTTCAGAATGAGCTGGCAGAATTTGACCGCATTCGACGCGGCAGAAAAGTTGCAATTTTTTTGTTTTTTTTTGCGTAACGCCATAACTTCAAAGTACAGCAATGTTGTGAATGAATAGTGACGATCTGAACCTATGCAATACTGAAAGCACCTAAGGGTAGCATATTCCAATCTCAGATGGCATGTCGTTGTATATTTTACCAAAATAGAGAGGGTCCCCAGCAAAAATTAACTAGCTAATGTTTATATTGGATAATCTTGGCCAGTTGATTCATTCGCATCGGTTCCGTAATGAAATTTATTGTTCTTATTGTGGTAATAGTTCCCGACATCGAGATAGTCTCGAGAAATTGCGTCATGTTCACGTCTAAATTGGATTGCGCAGCATTCCCAGTTCCGACCAAAAGAACACTGTCGTGTAGCTATAGTTCTTCGGCACTTACCCGTTCTATGTTTGCGTTAATTTACTACGAGGTTATAGAATAAACAGTGAGAAACTTCGAGACACGCGATATGGAGCTTGTGGTCGTGGCGTAAACGAACAGGCGCGGGAAACATCGGGTGCGCGTGAAACGACATTGTATTCCATATCACAGTGTCTATAGTGAAGGTTACGCATATCACATCGTGTCGCAGTGACTAACCGGGTTCATAGCCTTGCCCGCGCCACATTCAAACGCCTGCGCAAACTCCGGCATGTTGAGTAAGGGCACGTTGCAGCGAAGGCGAGGCGGCGAGTATCGGCCGGTGTTCTGCTTCTCCTCGCCGGCACACCACTTGAAGCAGCTGCTCACGAAGAACAGCTGCTCATCGCTGAATTTGGAGAGTCCCGGTGGCACAGCTGCGCGCTCGCGGGCGCTCGCCCGGTAGGCCTTGTAAGCCTTGATCATGCCTCCACTGTCGGCGAAGTTCTCGGACAGAGCGTGCTCCCCGAAGTTGGCGCCTCCGGACCAGGGTCTCTCGTTGTAGAGGCGCCGCAGGCACCTCAGCTTGCCCGCGAACCTCTCCTGGGAGGCGGGCGTCCACCAGTTGTGCCGGAGGCCGTCGCGACCGTACAGTCCCAGGTCCGGGTCGAACGCGTGAGTCATCTCGTGGCCCACAACGTGGCCCAGGCTGCCGTAGTTGTAGGACGCCGGGTAGCCCGCCACGTAGAACGGCGGATACAGTATGGCTGCCGGGATCACCATCACGTGGTACACGGGCAAGTAGAACGCGTTGACGAGCGTCAACGGCACGCTGACTTCGTAGGAGGACGACGGCGTCGAGGACTCGTTGACCCGCAAAAACCTCTTGGCATGTCGCAGCTCCGCCGAGCGAAACGCGAGCGCCATGTCCAGGTACGAGCCGCTAAGTTCGGGTACGTACGGATAGAGGCGTCGCAGAGAGTCTTCTTCGGAATCCCGCTCCAGGGTGCCCACAATGGCGCGCAGGGTGGCCAGCTTTTCGAGCCGCTCCGCTCTTGGTTTCCTCGTCCATCCAGGTCAGCGAGGCCATGGACTTGTTGGCCACAGTGTGAATGTTGTCCAACACGCTTCTCGCGTGGCCCACGGAGTCCGCGGGAAGCCAGCGTTGGTTGAAGACGTGCGCGAAGGCGAACGGCATCGCCGTGTCGGCGTCCATGTAGCAGCGACCCATCATGTAGCCCAGCGTGTTCGCGTCGGCGCTGGGCCCGTCTGCGAACTGGGCGCGCGATAGCGGATACGAAGTGACGCTCGCGAGATGCCGCGTCACGTGCCAAGTGACGTAAGCGAGCAGATTATTGGTGTCCTCTAGGTTGCCGACGAGTACCCCAAGGAGTCGCAGTAGCCGCTTGTTCATGACGAAAATCTCGTCTTTGGGCCCCAGTTCCACGGGCAAGTGCTTGTTTAGGACCTACAAGTAAGGAAGATGCGCGCGTCCATTTTGAGGAACAGCTTCATCCGCCTATGCGAGAGGCCACCAAAGAGCAATGTTTAACTAACGCACTTCAAAAATGCCAATGCAGAAACCTCTTAGTCAGTTTAATATGATGATTTTTGTTGTTAGCTAGATTGCCAAATTCGTTGCAGGCCTTATCCGCCCATAGTGATATGCTTAGCCCTAAGACAAACGCCGCGCCTTACGACAAGTACCATGTGCAGAGAAGTCAAAATTTTCCAGGCAGCGCTGCCTTAGGATTGCATGAGATAGCAGCCTGGAAAGTTACAGAAACCCCCCCAACTCCCCTTGGACGTTCCTTCGTACATCTCCAAGGGCATGAGATGTACTTTCTTTGAGCAAAGCGAAGATATAGAGGTGCTAAGCTACGGAAACACACATTTGGATGGTTCATACAAACGTTTAGCAAACATGCAATTAAGAACGAACACTTGGCAAAATGTGCGCATTTTCTGTGAACGTGCAGCGAAGTTTGACAGCTACTTTCAAGTACTTATTGTTACGACCCTTTATCATCGTCATCGGCACCGTCATAATTATAATACTAATCGTCATCAATAGCTTCACTATGCCCACCACAGGAACAAGGCCTCTCCCCTGTAGAAACATCAGTCAGTCATAGAGACATTAGGGTATTTAGATATAGTTGAAACTTATACAAAAAATACTAGAATATATCAACAGCTGTTACGCAGCCATCCTGGTTATAAATAAAGTCCTTAAAATATCCTTAAACAAAGGCCATTCTAGCTTGAGCTGCACTTACTAGAAGCCACTCAGAAGTGGATAGGTAAGGCCCCGTGATGTAGTCCAGCTGCTCCATGACCACGTACACTAGGTCGGTGTCCGGTCGCGGATCCACCAGAGAGGGCACCATCGTCATGAGCACGTGGTTGTCCAGTTGGAGTACCTGCATGCGATATTCACGTGAGAAATACCGAGACAGGTATCTAAAACATGCTGGCCATTGGAAGATTACCTAACTAGGGCATTCCTCAAGTGTTACGAAGTATCCCTCTGTGCTATGGCATTCATTATCGGGTCTGTCAAAGATCATATACGCAATAGTTTTGTTGTGTCCAAAGCAAGGTATACATTAATGAAAATAAGCCCACGAGTGCGGATTGCTCGCACACAAGGTTCTGCAGCTATCGCCTTTGTTTAGTCGATGATGGCTATCATCGACATTTCGTAGCTTGAAGCAAAATCAAGTTGTACTGAGCTTGAGTGGCAGAAAGGCTTGCAGAATGCCAATATAGAATGTTAAAAATTAACGTCGTACGAAAATTATATTGCAAAATATGTTCGGCTCCTTGAGTGGCGAGGTAGAAAATAGAACTTACTTGTGTTTAGAAGAGATGTTTCATGATTTAGAGTACGACGTACCTCACAACGGGAGAGCACTAATCCCCGCTCTGGACGCAATGAAGATCGCGTACCTGATAGCGCATGCGTACGTCTTGTTTTACAGAATACAGTGAGTCATATACAGAAATCAGCCTTATCCTTATCTCAGGTTTTTACTTAACACTTTTGCGCCCTCAATGACGCTCATCAAAAATGTGTAGTCAGTATTCACAAGCAAACGCCTACGTTCTTCGCCTTTGCTTATTGTTTTTATGCACCCAACACACTTGGGAGGTAAAAACTGATGCAGAATGAGAACAATATTTGGGGTTTTAAGTCCCGAATTGTTGCATCTGGTGTTTTTTTAAGTATACTGACATCGCACAGTACACGGGCCTCTTACCATTACACCTCCATAGATACGCCACCTCCACGGCTTGAACCGAACCCGCGATCATCAGGTCAGCAGTTGAATACTGTAATCGCTACACCACAATGGCGGAACACAACGATAAGGAAAACGAGAGGTGATGGTGAGGTTGGTTTGAGAATACGGGTCCACCTCTTTCTCTACGCCTGGAACTGTTGTGTGACCAGGTCACAAGAGATCCACAATCGCAGATCCACAAACAGTTCTTTTCAGTGCATCCTCCAAAGTTGCGGGTGAAGCTTTATATTACCACAATAGATTCAGGAGCCGCAGAAAACATGCGTAACCAACCATGGTTTTCTCCAATCAGAGTGACTCTGCGTCACAGAAGGCAATTAGCATTGCTTTTCAGCCGCAATAAGAAAGGCGTTCAGACTGTTTTCACAAAGACAGAGCTTCACTTGATAATCCCCTATGTCTTCGAGTGGCTGTAAACATTGGTTTTCATGACATCTCTACCCTTCTTGGTATTTTCTGCATGTTGACACAGACCCCGCTACTGGCTTGTTTATTTATTTCACCGTGTTTAAAATAAATGTTCAGGAGTAAGGACACTACTACGCTATGGAATATGTGAATGCACCTGTAACCATGGGCGTCGACAGGGGCGTGCAAAGGGGGCACTTAATTGTCCCCCTCAAACCTAACGAGCACCCTTCCCCCTAAAGCCACCACACCAGTGCTCTTGCCTCCAGCCATGGTGCATAATGCAACACGGCGTTGTACCCCCTCCCCCCTGTAAGACATATTACATTGTACATTACGTATATACTATCCTTTAAAGTGTTTGGAAGAGAGCTCCTTCGTAAAAAAATCCATCTTAAAAAAACAGCGCTACTTTGGACGTGGACAATAAAACGCACAAGGACAGACGGGCGTCCGTCCTTGCACGTTCTCTTGTTTGTCTCTAATATGGCGCTTTTTTAGATGTATATATGATTCCTCGTGGCAGTCTGTTTTCGATTTGCTTTTGTTTTTTCTACTACCTTATTAAACTCCTTGCTGACTTCCGTTCACGTTGTAACGGTCACGACCTTTTTCCCGAGTTTTCAGATTTCTTGATAAAGGAAGCCGAGTACTGCTACATCTAAACACATTGTAATATACAGAGGACGAATAATTGTTCATTGTGCGATAAAAGAGAGCCTGCGTCCACACTTGGTGGTAGTGGTTAGAAGATGAGAAAAGGCACCTAATTTCTGCAACCCGGTCGGGAGCACGGCGCAGTGCCTAACGCGTCCACACTTGCCTCTTCGACGACGCGCTTCGACGCGCTCGAGCCGTTCAGAATGAGCGAAACGCGGTCGAAGTAGGCGAGGAGGACGCCCCTCTCCTGGAGCGCGTTGCGTGTCATGAACCACTCGAGCAAGTACGGGTTGCCGGAGAAGTGAAGAGTGCGGAAGCCTGGACGCTTGAAGTAGCGGTCCACGCTCAACTGGAAGAACACCGGTATGCCCCAGTCCAGGGACAAGGACACCATCACGTCCAGAGTTTCCAGCTTGGACCTGTACGCCACGTGAGAGGCGTTTTCCGTGAGTGCACGAATGGTACAAAAGTTCTGCAGCACGCTGTTCTGTATGTAATATTGCAAGTACGAATCCTCCTTCGCTCTTCGCGATGCATTAGGTTATAGAACCATGGATCAGACCTATCACAAAACGTAACCTGCCGCAGTGTGAGAGACACATTAATTTACATTGACGTCTTTCATCAATCGAATTACACCCCCTTCCCCTCTTCACTCCACGCGATCGGCCCCGCTTTCACCAAGCAACGATGTCATCTGACAAAGTCACTTGTGGATGTCACACATGACATCACATATATGGAATATCTGCGAGATAATGATGGAGTCATATGGTGACACCTCAGCATGACGTCGTTGGGGACGTAGGCAACGCGGATTTTAGTACCAGCTCATTAATCTGCGATGTCTCGCTCAAGAGCCCCACACGAAAACAAGCTTAAGACATTCGCCCTGTAAATGGCGCTCCTCGAGTGCGATGAGTTTTCTTTGCTTCGTTTGGTAATTATATTATGCTGGTTCCGAAGCTATCACGCTTACTTCGGTGACATATCTTACGCTCGACGCAGCTGCGCGCAAACCCGAGTTGACGATTCTTGGCGCTGCGTGTGAACGCGCGGCACAAAATCACGAGCATCTGCATGATCACACTCTTTGTTGTGACGACGCGTGTAGCTCCTGCTTGTCGAGTAAACTAAAGTGCGAGACGAGCAACATTGCAGGTCTGTAGTATTATATCGGCGAGACAAACTACGCTACGCTGACAAAGATGTGCATGACATCGTCGTTGCTCATTAACAGAAAAAATAATCTGTTCTATTTAGTTCCCCTAAGAAACTGAATCGAAGCATATCTCCAGGGGAAAGAACAAAAAAAATCCACGTAAAACCCTTTCAGCTTGTCAACAAAAAAAAAACGATGCATAAGCAGGCTGCTTTAGCGTAAGAAATTGCGTTTCTTCGAAACTTCTGTTCCAGTGACATCGGGACGGTGTGTTTTTTTTTTTTTCGCAGTGTTTGTCAGTCTGGGACGTCGCAACGAAAGGCATATTTCACGACCTTCAAAAGTCGCTGTTCGTCAGTAATTTTCGCGATGTCGAAACATTCTGCCATCATTCCATATATATATATATATATATATATATATATATATATATATATATATATATATATATATATATATATATATAATGAAATACTTAGATATAACAAGTTGGGAGGTGGTGAGGCATGAATATCTCCCGCTGATACACAGCCAATGTACATACAGTACATCTATACAATGTATTTCAGGTGGTCACCTCGAAGGCGGCGTCGGCCAGCTGAGGTTGAAGCGGTCCAGGAAGGCGTGCAGCTCGTCGATCCTGTGCTGCCCGTTGAAGGCCACTTGTCCGCAGCGTTGGAAAAGGCGCGCCACCTGGTGCGAGGGAAGCGCACCCTCACCATCATCCAGCACGAGGCTAATGATCGCCGCCGTGGCGACGCGCTGCTGCAGAGCCTGAATTTGAAAGAAAAAAGAATCGTTTAAGAGGCTAGCTTTAACTTCGAGTCACATAGTGGATTGATAGAGACGGCAAGCGCGCAATGGAGAGGCAGAATGTTAGGTGGGTAGATGAGACTAAGAAGTTTGCGAGAATAACGTGACCGCACCAAGTGCAGGACCAGGTTATTCAGATAAACATGGGAGAAGCCAAATTGAAATTGAAAATTTGAAAATTTTCGAGGGCTTTAACCCCTCCCCCTTGTCTTCTCCTCCTGCGCCCTAGTGGACGTAGTCAGGCTGATGAACTAGTACATTACTTGAGGGGTGTCTATAGGGTGCGGAAGACTCCGTTGCACGCTCAGTCAAGCTTCAATGGTGCAATATACTGCTGTAAATGGTCAAATTCGGGATTTACGTAACTAAAGCCGGGATACAGTTATGAGGCACGATGTTTTGGGAGACTCGGGATTAGCGCCTAAGTTTATTCCGACTACCAGTGATTCAACGTGCACCTGAAAGTGCAGGGCCATTTTTTTTTTCGCATGGTTCCTTTGCAATTTGACTGCCGTGTCCACGCGCACATGTTTAACAGTGGCACGCTATAACCCTAAATACATTCATAATCATCATCATCAGCCTGACTACGTCCACTGCAGGACAAAGGCCTCTCCCATGTTCCGCCAGTCAACTCAGTCCTGTGCTTGCTGCTGCCAATTTATACCCGCAAACATCTGCTCACATAACTTTCTCTCTCTCTCTCCCTGACCCACTTGCCTTCTCTGGGAATCCAGTCAGTTACACATAATGACCAACGGTTACCCTGCCTACGCGCTACGTGCCCGGCCCACGCCTATTTCTTCTTTGTAATTTCAACTATCATGTCTTTAACTCCGGCTTTTTCCCTGACCCTCACTGCTCTCTTCTTGTTTCTTAAGGTTACACCTGTAATTTTCCTATCCGTCGCTCGCTGCGTCATCCTCAATTTAAGCTGTACCCTCTATGCAAGCTTCCAGATTTCTGCTCCGTAGATAAGCACCGGCAAGATGCAGCTGTCATATACCTTCCTCTTCAGGGCTAGAGGTAGGTATCATGATTTGAAAATGCTTGCCGAATGTGTTCCACCCCATTCTTATTCCTCTATCTGCTTCAATCTCGTAGTATGGCTCCGCGGTTACTACTTGTTCTAAGCAGAGATATTTTTTTAAAACTTCAAGTGCACTGCTACCTATCTGAAAGCGCTGTACTCTTCCGCAGCTGTTGCATACTATTTCCGTTTACGACAGATAATTTTAAGAGCTACCTTTCTGCTCTCTTTGTCTGATTCGGTAATCATAAATTGCAATTCATCGTGCCCTGAGTTACTCAGTATGCAGCGATGGCATAGTATACAGTTAGAGTATCAGCCGCGCGTGCAAAAGGTACGTGGTTCGAATCCCAATGCAACTTCAAATGCACTGCTACCTAACTCGGAGCGCTGTTCTCTTCGGCAGCTGTTGTATATTACTTACGTTTCCGGCAGGTAACTTTAAGAGCTGCCTTTCTGCTCTCCTTGTCTGATTCGGTAATCATAAATTGCAATTCGTCATGCCCTGAGTCACTCAGTATGCAGCGACGACCTAGTAGTTAGAGTATCAGCCCCGCGTGCAAAAGGTACGTGGTTCGAATCCAAGTGCTGCGCGATTCCCCACCGCACTTTAAAAATTATCCGCGTGATGATGGAATCGCATTGAGAGGCCTAGAGTGCGGGCTCGCCGGTGAACACAGCCGGCAACGCACTCCCTTGCGAGAGAAGGACTGGCCACCTTGGTGCAGCATCTGCCCACTACCTCCCCCATGGATACGCCAATTAATCCAAATGCATTACTGTGTGCTTGAGTATTCTAGTAAGCTCCGGAACTTTGACTGGTACATAGATTTGCCTACATTTCGCCTTTCTGCAAGCTGGTCAGCCTTGATAAGAAATATCTCTAATTTAGACAGTAGGCACGTATTGGGCAAGGGCGTTGAATGATGATGTCTTTTGAGATTCAGTCTATAAAAATAAATCCAGGAGAATGTCAAAAAAAATGAAGTAAGAATTTTTTCAAGCCGCAAAAACGATGATCAGACAAGTTTGATGATAAGCCGCACTGAATGATTTTAGCACCATATACAGTTGCTTCTAGGTTGAGGTAAGTTAGATGTATACCTAAGTCTCACAAAATATGTTACACCATTCGCTCTCGAGCTGATATTATCACCTGACGTGTGTCAATATATTCCAGGAGATCGCGCCTATTGCATGGAAATCTATGTGCGTTTTTCTGCGTCTAGTCCCCACCATTAGATAGGCAGCCTGTCTCTCTTGCGTTTTGCTTTCTCCACACCAGTGTACAAAAGCTGGCTGTTTCTAGGCTGGCTGCGCAACGTGCTAGAATCCCAAATTAGGTGGGTTGCATCGATTGTACATATTGAAATGTCGTACAACTAACGTGAATTCATTTATTTGCTTTGTTAATATCTTTCTTTAAAACTCTTCCACTAACACTAACTACACCGACGCTGACAACCAAGTGACAGCGAACCGTAAAATTGGTGGAAGTTAAGAATCAACGTTTCGTCATCCTGAAATTTACGCGGTATAGGTAGCCGTGTAAATTATGGCCCTGACCATGGCATTATGGGCTTCGTTGCGCTAAAGGGTTACGTGGCAAGCGCAAAGAGGCAAAAGGGTCTGATGAGGGAGGAGGATATGGAAAGCGGGTAACTTGGTGAAACGGGCAACTGAAAGAGTTCATTTGAAAAGGGGGGTCACGTGCTTAAGCCTAGGCAAGGGTGGTCAATACATGTGGTGAGTTGAGAAAGGAGCTGTCGTCCCGGGAATGCAGACGTAGGCTATAGGAATGGTCGGAAAAGGGCTTGGCAGAAAGAGAGGTTTCGGTTAGGTCGGGTTAAGTTAGGTTGGGTTAGGTCTGCAGCAACTTACGACCGACCCGCCGCAGCCGAAGACTAGAACTAAAAACCTCACTTAGAAGACATAACGAAGAAACCAAGATTTCAGTAGAACTAACTGAGCAAAACGAAAGAAGAGACGAGGGAGCGGAGTGAGAGAGGCAACTTCTTTGCTAACCGACCACTTTCTTCGTGGGCTAGAAGTGTGGCAGTTTGGTCTAGCTGGTGTGACATGACGATTTATAGCGCGAGAAAAGAACGACGAACAGAACAGAACGAACGACGAACAAAGAGAACAGAACGACGTGTCCTTCGTGTCCTTCGTTTCATGTCCTTCTTGTCTCTTTGTGATCGTTCTGTTCTCGCGCTGTGTAACTATCGTCGTGGTGGGCTAGATTTAGTTTCTGGAAAGAGATGTCGACTTTCAATCGAAAAGCGCTTCGTTTTAGCTACCTGTAACCCCGCCATAGTGCCGCATTCAAGACATCTCACAAACCTGGAAATATCTTGCGACTCCGGGGTTTTCCTTTGCCACCCTCCGCAACAAACGAAACCGTAGAAGTCGTCGCAAGGGTCCCCGAGGGGTGTCGGCACGAGCGAGCGAGAGCGCCGCGGTGGGCTCCAGCAGCCTGGGTCGGTGCAGCTGAGCGCGTACGCTCGCACCAATGCCGGCGCGCCGTAGCCCACGACGACCATGAGCAGACTCATGGCCGTCACGACCAGGCCGTAGCGGTAGCACAGGAGCTTCGCTAGGCCTACTGCTCCGAGTTCGCTGCTGTCCCACGGTCCCGGATATCGGCCTTCTCGTCAGACGACCTAGCCTAGTAGACAGGCTTGAGCCGAAAGTATCACCGTCGGCTTTGGATGGCGCGTCGCCGTGCGGCCGCGGATCTTTCGAAACCATGGTACTGCCCACCCCATGTCGACTGCCAAGTCGAGGCCGTTCAGGAACGTGACGCAGGACGATGATGATGATGCCTCAATCCCGCCAATCCTCAAAGTGGGTATGTGCCAAATTTTCAAAAAAAACAAAGAAACCACGGCTTATACCCTTCAGATTGATTCGCCAAGAATTGGTTAGATGAATTTCCAAGCTTCCAAGTTAATAGTCCTAACATAACGAGAAGAAAAGAACGTACTCAAGAACCAAAAGAGTGCAACCATTTTTCGCCCTTTCGACCAGAGTATAGTATATATCTTGAATATAAATTACAGTAATATCGAACA
>WOVY01004708.1:0-71574 GCA_013436015.1 Rhipicephalus annulatus
CTCGGAAGTGGCGGTGGTCTGTACTGGAAGCGACGCCAGCCCGCTCCATTAGGCCGTCGGCTGCCTTCACACACACACGGCGCGAGGTCTGTTTAGGCATGCCCCCCTCCGCCAAATCTTGCAACTGAGGGTGCATCTGCCTCAGTACGCGCTGCACCTTCTCAGCTTCGGAGACCTCTTTCCCCGATGTGGTCGTAAAACATAGCGATCGCATATATAACTCTTTCAAATTTTCTTTCCGGGGTGCTGCGTGCGCTGTTCGAGCTCCGCCTTCAGGCGACGCTTCGCGTCAATCGTCGACGAGAACTCGGAGCGGAAGGCGGCAGTGAATTGCTCCCACTAGCCGAACCCGCGCACGAACCGCCACCACACACTTCGCGCCACCCTGGATGGCAGCCGGTACCGGAACCACGTGTGTCAGTCGCTTATCGGCGGCGACCCCCGTCACACGAGGCAGAAGTTTTCCAGACGTTTAAGAACACGCACTCCTCTCTCCGGCGACTGCAGTCATCTAGCACAGAGAGTAGCGGGGGAGGTGCGCAGAGGCGAGCCGAGTCGCAGAGTCGAGTCGGTGGCCCGAGGGACCGCGCCCCAGTTGTTAGCGATCACAGTCCATGCTCCCACGTGCGGAGCCGTGGCAACGGCGTCGCCCATCACTCGATCGCGCACGACCACCGCGATTCGTTCGCGCTCCATGGCGGAGCCGTCGGCGCCCAGCAACAGCTCTTCAACGACTCCTTGGAGCCTAGGCATGTCATCCGCTGCTGTTGTTGGGCTGAAGCCATCCCGGACGAGCCCCCACTTGTCACGCGCTAACCCTAAATCGCACAACCACACACCACTACGTCTTGCCACTCTCGCCAACGAGGCCGAACTCTCCCTTCACCACACACGCCAACCCCCACTGACTTCCAATCCCAGATGGATGAGGGAGACGCCGTCACGGTAAATGCCCTCTCTCGGGCCAGAGTCCCGATGATGATTGATGACGGGCCGGTGCACGTAACGCCCTCTCTCGGCCACCCTCACAAAGTCGCGAATCACGCCTGGGGTTAACCGAATAATGCATAGAAAAAAAGAGCGCACAGAAACAACACGACACATATAGCAGAAGAAAGGGCAAAGGTTGTAGTGGGCTGGCTGTGCTTAAGAACAGCTAGCCCGAAATGAAAAAAAGCAGACTTGATTGCCTGCTTGTCCTCAGAAAGGTAGGGCTTTGCAGCTTGCTCACTACGTGAAAGACAAACTTTATGCAACAACACTGCAGGTCTTGTGGCTCTTCCTATGCGTCGCCTTCATCAAAAACTTAAGATCCCAAGTAATTTGCGTCTGGGTGTTGCTGTGACGCTTGCGAGCTAAAATAGATTGTAGTCATCACTTATCCGGAATTGTGGACCTTAATTGGTGCTACGAGAGCGGTATTACAGGGCTAATAAATAGCAGAAGGAAACCACTTGGCTCATTATTTTTCACAAAGGCTCTACATCGTACGTTATCACTCACAAGCTATATAAAAATAAATGGCAGCGTCCGCAGCCCCATCAAACGCTGCAAGTTTGGGTATTCTTTTGAAAATTTGATGGGCGAGATGAGGAGGTTAATGAGAAGCTAAGACACGAAAAGCGTGATAACGTGAAACTGTGCCCACTTCATACTGTGTTCCTTACCCTCTCGAAGACATTTCAACAAGCGGTTTTATTATCGATATATTACTTGAGTTGGAGAGATAAAGCATACACAGTGACCAAGCGACCCACAGTAAAGTGTAAAGTTCGCCCGCATTTGCTACAAAATACAGACAGGATACCCAAAATTCTTTTTAAGGTTATGCAAATCACTTCGAGCGAATACACAGTGTCCCTACTCCTCATAGCGGGTAACCAAAACAATGTATGCAACGCAGGAGTGGTTAGTCTAGTTGAACTGAATATAAGCATATAAGACCATAAGGAAGTCTGCTGTAACGAAGTAATAACATACAAAGCTATTGCAGGATTCGGCTCAACTCGAATACCTTAGTGTAAACCCGCCGCTAATTGCTAACCTTTGAACTTGTCCAGCTGTATGCCTGAGATTGAAGACTGGAACCTAACCCTATCTAAGTTTCGGTTCACAAAACGCACATGCCAACATAACGAACCCGGGCCAAACATTTTCAGAAACTTCGAGCGACACCCAGCAGAGCAGAAATGAAAATCGCCAACACTTGACAGATGGTGATACAAAACATCGCACACTTTCAGGTGATGTGCAGTGGCCTCAATCATGGCAAGAAAGTGAGATTCAAGTTGTTGTACGTATGCAAAGCTGCTTCTGATGGCACAGTGAGATTCCCAAAAAGTTTGCTGGGGACGTGGTATGCTTTGAGCATTGTGAAATACTGGTGGGTACCCTTAAGCGTCTCACTGTCGTCTTTCAGTAACTGTGGGCAACTGCAACCGTCACATGCATTCCGAAGGAAGTGTTTGATGAGAAAACCAGCTACATAATATGCAGCGGAGTTATCGATAATATGGGAGTGAATGTTGGTCGCAAGTTCCGAGAGATCGTCTAGAGCGGGAAAGTCGTCAGACTGTGGCTGTGCACACTCCTCATTATCCACAAGAGACGCACTGGTGAGGGATAATGGCGAGAGCTGCTCCTGGAGGAGGTCACATTCATCGTCCTCGACATTTCCGTATTCTGACAATTTGAAGAGTTTCTTATGCAGAAGTGCTTCAGGCCACAAATAAATTGTGCTACATTGGGGTTGGAGTTGCAACCCTGTTTTTGCCTAATGTGGCCAAATATGTTCCCCAGAGGATCCTGTTGAAGCCTGCGTGTTAACAGGTATTCAAAAATGTAATTTTTGGAGAGGTCGTCCCATAGTTGACAAATAGCCTGAATTGTAATTTGCCAACCTACGATGGTTTCTGGTTGACGTCTGCCTACAAACTGCCATGATGCAATCCAGGGAAGCTGGCCTCAGAGGAAGTCAATCAGCTCGGAATCATTTTTCATGATTGCAAGCCGCAGCTTTTGCGAAGTTCTTTTTTTACTCGAGCTGTTCAAGGCATCGAAAATCCTGTCCATACGATCACAAAATTGAGCTGTAGTGATGGCCGAGGCAGGCAGCACCTTCGCATACACCATTGCCGTGATAGCAATCGAAACTGATGCACTGAGGACCTGAGTTGCTCTGCTGACCTTCATATTAGAAAAAGGTTTCTGATGAACGTGCCGTTCAGTCAACTTTGGAGCCAATCGCAACCGCAACTCATGTGAGGATTGGTAAAGGCTTACAATGTGTGACCAGTTAAAGATGCCATCCCCAATGTATAACTTGTGTGCTTGGACATTATTGCGCGTTGTTTTGATTAAATGCGGAACATCAAAAATGTAATACACCCGCTCACCATTAACTTCAAAAAAAGGCTTTGCTACAGTCACTCTTAGTTGATTAGCGAGACTTACATTTGAACTGCCCTGGTCACAAATGACTGCTTTCACTGCACTATTAATGCTCCTAAGCTCCAAAATGAGTGACACCAGCAAGCTATGCATAACAGAAGATGGTGTTGATGTGTGCCTTATAGTAAAAGCAACCGGTTGAACCCACTTTCTCGAAACACCAACAAGAAGAAAAAGCAGTGCTCGATCAGCAATCGTTGAAGTGCGATGAGTGTCATCATCTGTAAAACCCAGGACAACGTCTCTTGCAGCATCATAGTACAAATTCTTTTTGAGTGCTATTTCGTCGAAAACTAAAGCGCACACTCGGTCCCGTAATTCCAAGCTTGAGTATTTGTTGCAATGCAAGAAGGATTCCTGGAATTATGCCTGGAGTCATCTTTACATTCGCTAGCCACCTCCTTAATGAACGCCGGGAGGCGCAAAGAAAAATATGGAGCCAGAAATCGGTATGCTCGCGGACCTCGGAAGTTTAAGTTAATAGCAAATTTCTTGAACCACACGAGAAACCGCTTGCCCTTGCGTTTGTGCCTCAAGCGAACATGTGCAGAAAGAAGCTTGAAAACCTCCTCGGTGACGTGCAGTCGGATAACTCCAAGGGCCTTTGAAGTCGATGACGGTGCTTGGTGAGGCTGTTTCCGCAGTCTTTTGATAGTTTTACGCTGTGCTGCTACTTTGGCTTGCAGATGTTTAATGGTTTGCTTGTACTTCATTGATGGAGACATTGTCGCTGGCACACAGGAACGCACTGCAATAAACAAAAAAGGATGTAAAAGCGAAGAACAACCAATCCCATACGAGCACTGTCCTCGCTCTTTCAGACCCAAGGTGCACAACTTTCTGTGGTGCAAAGTTATCGATTCCACTACCTAAAAACAAACCATTCACAATGTTGACGATGCCCAAAAGAAATGAAAATCACTGAGAGCCCACCCTTACGTTTTGTAAGTGCACACGTAGTGTCCTTTTGAAGATAGTTTCCTCAGAATGTCCTAAACATAAAATAGCACATTAAAAACAGCTGCAATAAAAGCATAGTCACCATGCTTCTCTAGGGCGCTCAGGCGTGGAGCTGTTGGCGGAGACGTCTTCTGGAGGATCTTGTGAAGCTTGTTCAGTGCCTCGGACAGTTCTGTCGGAACAATCTTGCGAGCGGCCTGCGGAAGTCTCTATATCAATCCACTCTGGTGTTGAAGTGAACATACAACTTACCGGTCACACTTCCTTTTGTGACAGCTGAACGACTGGTTAAGGTTTTCTCCGGCAAGACGAAGTCAGCAGAAATTCTTTCACCAGCTACAAGGGAGCTGCCACCTGCAGAGGTTTGGTCAACAGTCAATTTGGGTAAAAAAAAAGAAATCGTGACACTGAACGCACCCTGCTCATCGGGGCACCTCAATGTGTGGGAGCCGCTTTTTGAAGCCTCTACCGAAGGTCCTGAAGAAATGAAATTACGACAATGTGTCAGTAAGAGGCTTAAAATGACACAAACTGAAGCTCATCGGCACCTTGCAGTGCAGCTTCTGCAGTCATGTCACGGTCACTATTTGAAGCGATGCTCAGAGAACCTGCATATATGTGCAGTTGGTACAAGTTACAAAGCTTGTAGCATGGGGAAACTTAAACAGCTCTTTCAAACGCATAAAATGGTCGAACGTGGCAGAAAAGAGAAGGCACCAACTAGGAAACAAGTAATTTGTGATTTTTGGAATTATCAACAGTGCCAGCTTTCACTGATGAAAGGTATATGTACATGTGCACTCAGGCTTGAAGATAACGTGAAATAGCCCTTTAAAGTCTTTCAAAACAAGTTGCGCAGGTCAGGGGCATCAAAAAACGACAGAAATGTAAAGCTGCTGTTAGGAAGGTAATAGCCCACAATTCACAAAATTTAAGACTTTCCAAGTGTTACTTCTATAGTGAAGTTTCTCCATCGGCTACAAAGATCTTCGCGGTTAACTGTCGCCACTGATTCAATACAAGTGGCTGCTATTGCACATAATTGAGTTTCAGTCAATCACTTACATGGTGCAGCTGGTTGCACACTGGGAACAGCCATTCTTGTAAGCCTTGTGTGCCCAGGGTCCATAAAACTTTGAGCAGCAAAATGGTCGCTACAAACCCTGTACGTTGCGTACAATTGGCTGGCCGGCTTACTCAGGAGATCATCGCGTCCAGCATACTGCATCCATGCTTTCATCCTGCATTGGCAATGAACTATCAGCTAAAAAGGGAAGTGCTTGAATAGTGATTTTTTATTGTTACCCTCACTGAGCAAGTACGAACAGTAAGCCTAAAGACATGCAAACAATACAAAAGCTTTAACACACCTGCCGTCCCGTGGTATGCGGAAGAAACTCGTCCCAGGCTTCTTGTGGGTTCTGCCATTGTTGAAGCACCACAATACACAGCAGTAGCTGCCGTAGCTTGGACCGCCGGACGGCATGGCATCAGCACGGTCTGAAAATGTTAGTAAGTGGATGCTTCGCTGTCAAATTACAAAAAAGATATGTGCACGTCATAAGTGTACCAGCAAACCCCTTTGAATGATTAGCTAATCGATGCACAATACAAAACCAGTGATACATCTCTGACCCATAAAACTCTGACTTACAAAGATAGACGTCAAGACCACGTACAAAGATCTTCAGAAGTTTCCACGCCGCTATCCCTTGTAATGCAATGGTATCGCGGCCTGGGAACTTTAGAACACTTTCGTGCGTACGGAGTATCAGCAGTGCATTGGGAAGAAAAAATCTTAGTTGAAATTTGTGCGGTAAAATTATATTGGAAACGTCAAAAAAAAATTTGTGGGCAGCTTGCACTAGTGGCACAAGGCTAGCGAAGAAAAGAAGATGATGGCCACTTGGCTAGTCCAGATTTGCCTCCGGCACACCAAGAATTATTCGTGTTCCAAGCCTTCGGGAAACGCGTCGTGAAGCATGCGAGACCCAGCGAACGCTTCTCAATATTTTGCACCGAGCCACCAAGCCTATGACCTAGCTGCCCAGCTATATGCCCAGCGCACAGACGCTCGCGTCCGTGGCAGACGCAGTACGCGTCGCCTCGGCTTGACGCCGCGCCGCCTTTGCTATACTGCATACGTTGCACAATGGTCCCGTCTAGCCGCCGCAAAGAGCCGCAAACTTTCTTTCTAGCGAACCTCCCCGTCCTTACAAGCTTCAGAAAAAGGTTACAACTGCGTGAATGAGACGCCACGTAAGAAACAAACTCGCACGTGTGCATCTTTCTATGTTTGTTGCATGGTGTCTTATTCGCACAGGTGTAACCGTTTTCTGAAAAAAAAATGACCGAACAAGACCAACAACATGTCATTCAACAAGCTTCGCTTGAAAACGTGCCTCACCTGTTACCTCACGCACGAAAACGCCGACGCAGCCTACGTTGACGAAAGCGACGAAAGCTTCCCGCTGTCAGTCATGCATGGACTTGTCGCTGGGTGGATGGTGTTTATGACAGTACGGCTGAAGAAAAATAATCGCGTAAGGTGTGTTGAATAAATTGTTTTTATGTATAAAGAACATACGAGATTTGGGCGTATAACTATTATTTTGTAAAAACAATTCTGCTGCATTGATTATAACTGTTTTTTTTTGCGCTTGCGTCCTCTGAAGTTTGATGAGAGCACTAGTTCGTTACGTAGTCGTGACGCACTTCCTGAGGCCAGGTTTCGCGGAGTGTCCTCTCTCGTCTTTTTCTTTCTCTATGGGAGAGGCGCGGGAGAGGGTGCAGGCGAGTGAATTGTGCGACATGCGCGTAACGCGATCGGGAGCCGGTGCGGAGAACGTCGGCGACGTCTCGTCAGCTTGGCGCGCTGAATCGAGACGCTCGCTGTGCGAAGTTGCCCTTCCGCGATGGAAGAAGCGGCCTCAAGGAAAGCGTCGGCGACGTGCGAAGTATTGTAGTGTAGGGGTTTGGCACACAATGCAGACAACAACACCAAGGAACGATCTCCAGGAATAAAGCTGAATCAGTTCCTCAGCAAGTGACAGCCGGTAAATACAGCCACGTTCGCGAAAACTAGAGCAAGCATGGCACGGGAGCCTAAAATAATGAGGCAAGCACTTTAGTTTGACTCGCTGCAGTTAAAGCTCGCCTTGATGCTTCGTGGAGAAGTCAGCGGGTCATGCTCCCATTTTATGGAAGACATGACTCTAACATTTCTCGCACATTTTAATGCCATGGCCGTATACCTTTATTTTTGATTTAATTTTTAGCACACTGCAAATGTTTCCAAATGACAGTACACAGCTGCTACATCTAGATATCACATCAAAACAACAAGTATCTCATTTTAATAAACGTCAATCCAGGTCATCGGCAGAGTACCCGGTTTCATGTCGGCAGAATGAGAGTTACCTCGAAGCATACGTCATACACGGTATTGTCATGGACCTGAGAAATGCATTTCACGGTGACTCGGGCATCTTCATCTTCCGTCGTGTGGTCCACATAATAAACCTGACTAACGAGGTTCGCTCCTTTCGTTGGATTCGCTTCTCAGAAGTGCTTGTCCAGCTGAGAGATCTTTATGAAGCCGCACTGCAAGTGGTACACTCAAACCCACCGCGCGCTCTTCTCATGAGCACGAGCGGCAGTGCGTTAGCGGGAAGGGGAAACACGCAATATACATCCTTGCTTTCTGCTTTTAGGGGCAAAACTCCTTATAACGACGCTCGTTCGTCCCTCGTAGCCGTTGTAGTATGTAACTAGTATAATATTTTGACCTCCAAGGTGGTGCCGGTGAGAGATTTCTTCTGTGCATTGTTGAACAATAAAAAATATTGCTCAATGTACATGTCAATGGCTGTTGATGGGGAATAAGCGAAAGGAGCATTCGGCTTTTAGTTAACGCGCACGCTGCAATCTTTATTAGCAGTCACTGGCATGTACATTGAGCACTATCTGACAAGAAAGGGTTGCTACGTTATAATCGCTGGGTGTAACCTCCTTAGTTTTAGTAAGGTTTAGCGAGCGTCGAGCCACAGTGCCATGAATACAATGAACTAGTACATACCATGAACTCGAAATGGTTAAAGGTGGGAAGTAGATACGAAGCGCAAGCCTAAGAAAGTAAAAGCCGAATTCTTCTGTCTCTCATTACCCAATAGCAGTCATTGGCATGTATATTGGGCACTATCTGACAGAAAAAGGTTGTTACGTTATACTCGCTGGGCGTAACCTCCTTGGTTTTAGAAAGGTTTAGCGAGCGTTAGGTCGCAGTGCCATGAATACAGTGAACCATGAACTCGAGGTGGTTAAAGGTGGGAAGTAGACCCGAAGCGCAAGCTGTAAGAAAGTGTGCATGTGCCACCTCTTGTTTAGTACTTGGAATGTCTGCTGGGTGGCGGGGCTTCTATATGGGAATATATGATGAAAAGATGCGAGATGGTGGTACTTGGAGTGTTGAATAGGTGGATGAACGGACACACAGACAGACGCATGGATGGACGCATGAACGGACGCAGGGGCGGATGCATGGACGAACGCAGGGACGGACGCACGAACAGACGCACGCACGGACGAGCTGATGAATACAAGGACGGTCACACAGGCGCAAGCACGGACGGACGGAAGCAAGAACGAATAGACGGGCGAATGCTTCGCCCCACTCTCCATCATTCACTCTGTGGATATGCTGCCATTTTTATGTTGTACGCTGTCTTCTGTTATATCGCAACGGCAACTCGGGTACTTTCAAGCTGTTTATAACAGCTTTCCTCCTGAAGGAACCCCAGCAAATTACAACAAAATGTTGCAATTGATTGACTTATTTATTTATTTATTTATTTATTTATTTATTTATTTATTTATTTATTTATTTATTTATAATAAACTATCCTGTGCATTATGAGTGGCCTGAATGATTTCGCGAGTGCACCGGTCTTGATGCCTTCGGCTGAATCCTTGTGTTTCCTCGTTCTGCCGAAGTGGATCTCGGAGGTCATGCAGAAATAAGCGCGTAATTGATATCCGTTCCACCAGGTGCTGTAGCAATCCCAACTGCCCACAATTTTTCAGTGAACTCGGTGAGTTAAGGTTCACCAATTATCCCTACAGTTATTTGGTCCTTAAGTGATGCTATACTCCTGTGTCGTACATATAGGGTACAGCGTTTAACCTGACTCAGAATCATAAATGACTCAGAATGACCAAGCACGATATAATACACAATGCATAAACATTGCGAAAAGCGGAAGTAAGACCATGAGCCGAAGTCACTGGAAAAGAAAGAAGAAAGTCACTTGGCGCTCGCACCACCAGTAGAAACATCGAATGTTTTAGGCGCAAGAGCAAGCTGAAATTTTGCTTCGTGATGTGTAATTCCTTCAATAAATCAATCAATCAACGAATCAATCATTCAGTCAGTCCATCAATCATTCATTCATCTGATGAGTCAGTCAGTCACTCAATCAATCAATCAATCAATCAATCAAGAATGCAGTCAAGTTGCTTTTCTGTCGCAGGGCTGGAACGTACTTGCTCTCTTCATGCGCAATCAGCCTTGGTTCCGGGAGAACTTCGGCGTCCTCAAGAGCTCCAGTGAGTATTTTATTTTATGCAACCTCGTTTTGGCTACATTTAATGCCTTGGGCGTAGGGCGTCGTCATCGGTACACTATGCGAAACGAATTTTCATAAGTTTCACAATATGAAAGAGTTGTATAACCACGCAGCGCAAAGCTTTGAGTTTGCGTAATAAATGCATCGAACGCCATCCTCTTCCAAGCTCCGGTCAAAGGACAAACGTTGCTAACGCTACGCCCGCAAGGCGCGCCAGCTTTCCGTGCGGTATTTTAAAACTACCTATTGTGTGGCTTCTACATAGTGGCATAACAAATATGGAAACATGCCCAAGAACAAGTCTGGGTCAATACCAAATAACTGCAGCAAAGTCTACAATAGGTCAAGAAGAACTAAACTTGGCTTTTTCTCACTCCTCAGAGGATTTTAATTATGTTTTCTCGACATTTCTGAAGGAATGCATGATTTAGGATTCGCAGTTTTTGCCTGAATACCAACTGTGGCCTTGGGCGCATTTCCTGTTCATTGCGTAACATTATGTTTGGTCAGTGTACACGGAAATATAAAATGTGGTTGCGCGCAATAAGAATGTTCTTATTAAAGCCGCTGAAGTAAATTTCCTACACTCAATTTCGTACAAACACAGCGTACGTACAACCTATATCACACATAATGTGCGATCATACTCAATTGTTTTTTCCTGCTTGAGATATTCCCGTGTATAACCATGCACAGTCAAAAAACTCGATCACGTACTTCGCCTTCTTTTTTTTCGGATAACTAATAAAGGTACTCACAAATGAAGCGTTAAGTAAGTATGCTACAAGGCGAACTTGATTATGTCAGAAAACCACTGTGCGACATGCTTGTACAATTATGGGCTCGTTCGTTTAGTAAATTGAACCGAATCATTTTTTACACTAACGTAAAATGCCACGCGCTGCCTTGCCCGTCATCTACGTCACTGTGGAGGAGTGTTGTCAATCCAGGGGCGTAGCCAGGTGGTGGCACACCGGGCCCGTTCTCCACCCTAAATTTTGCTTTTCGTGGCATACAGAGCGAAAAATCACCATAATAGTCGGGTGCCCTCACCGAAATAAAGGAAGTGCTCCCCCCCCGTAAGATATTTCTGGCGACGCCCCTGCCTCAGTGCTATCACATGCAGTAGCTCGCTGATTGTCCCGCTTACGAAACTGCACATATGTGTGTTCTTTTATGTCCAAAAGATCTTTTGTAGTTTTTTTATAAACAACGTAACCGTACGTGCACCTATGAAAATAACGTAGGTTATCTAGTGCACAAAGTAAAAGATGGGATAGGAAATGTATCGTTCACTATCAAAACTCCGTACCTGAGACACACGTGTGAAAGAGCTGTGATTTCTAGAATATAAGAAATTAGAGTTAGGTATAATGCATTTTTTTTAGTCTGATGGTGGTTATGTATTTTTATTTAACAGCCAACGTGGCATAGGGGAACAGCCTTGAGCTGTCTCTACATTCATTTGTACTGCAGACTTCGATACCATCTTTGAACTTGAAGTACTTGATGACTTCTTTTTTTCTGTAGCCACAGTGGGAATCAACGTGATCTCCGACTTTGCTATCATCACCAACATAGCGAGCGACATCCTCCTGATTTGGATTATTTGCTACGTGAGTGGTTGCTTCTCATGGCGCAGGAAGAGTGATTGTTTGATTGATTGATTGATTGATTGATTGATTGATTGATTGATTGATGTGAGTGAGTGAGTAAGTGAGTGAGTGAGCATGCTGTCGTTTAGCTTTGCACTGCTGTGCCACCATTTCTTCGCTACACTGCACTGTATTTTTAGCAATGGTAGAAAGACTTGTTTTGCACTTCCCGTCTTCAACTATTCTTTATGGTCTGGTGGAATCACTTTAAGATTGCAAATTAAAATTTCGCTGGCAATGGTTCTCCATTTCTTTACGACATCCTTGAAAACCTTGAAAAATATCAGTCACGAAAGGTTATCCGTCACTTATCTTGCATTACGAAAATAAATATAGCTAGTTTAATTTTTGTTAGTAATATTTGATGTTTAACGTCGCGAATGCTCATGATTATGAGAGACAGTCGTAAAGAACAACTTCATCTAATTACAGGTCTCCGATACACTTGAGTACAACACTGCGGGTCACACCGAATAATAGGCATAACCTCCGAAACTCCGGAATTCTTGTGCTGCCCCGTGAATAGTGGAGGCCAACGAGCTGAATCAACGTTATATTTGTTTAACATCAGGCGAATACATCATCCAGTGCGATGTGATTTAATCTGTCTAAAATAAGAAGTAAACATACTTCTTTGCCGACCTGCCTTGGTAGTACAGAGAACCCGACACTCGCTGAACACGTACAGTGAACATGGTATAAATTTAACCCAGTGCCGAGATCCAACCCACTATCACGGGTTTAGCCACAGCGGTTTTATATCGGTGGCAGCGAAAGGGCCCCGTAGAGTGCTGCGTAAGAACCGCAGTTAGTCGTTTATTGACAAGCCCTTCAGTACGGCGTGACTAAACTTTATATCGTAGTATAAGGCAAGCAAAATCACAGAAATTACGGCACCATACTATTTCGTCTTTTTTCATAATATATAGTTGTGTGTCTTTTAGACACACTACTATATAGGCCACCTTCGTTGTTATTAATATCTGCGTGAGCTGGTTTGGCGCTCATTCGAAATAAATTTGTGATGATAAAATTTCAGAGCCTTATAACAACTTGTTCCGCTACCTTTCTGAAAAACTGTCGACTCACCTACTGACAACGGGTTTTTTCTTTACCTTATACAGAGCATTCGAGACACCGATGTCGATACTGACACAGCGGTAAGATATCCAGCGTTTTCAAGTTGAACTTTTTCGCTTGTGTAACCGAGATTTGTGAGCTTGGTTGGACTAAACTGGTTGTGTTTTACGGGACACTTTTACGACATTAAAGAAGAACTAGAGGCCTATACGTAGTCAAACCCTAGCTACCTCAATAGGTGCACTTGCTTATGGGATGCTCTTTAACAGAATTGATCAGCACAGCTACAAATAGCAAACAGCCAATCAATCTCCTTAACGCCACAAATGCATGTTCTAAAGAACCCAAACTATTTAATAAAGTAAAAATCAGAAGGCACAAAATAACTGAAGCCACGAAAAAGTTGCAACCGTTTCCACTTCACAGAGAACGATGAAAAAGATAGGTTGATGGCGTCTCCTTATTCTTCAGGCTAATGCGTTGCTATGTTTTGTAAATGTTTCAGATATGTTGTCGCAGTGCTTTTAATAAACACTCTCTCTCACTATAAGCTTTGAAGTTGTAGTATAGATTCATTTTATCTTGACCATACCTATCTAACACAGGTTTACAAAGAAGCTTCTGCTTAAAATGCTCTGGTATACTGCAGCACTGCTCTTTATTAAACACTCTTTGTGAAGCCTTCAGAAGGTCGTATAGCCACCACCTTTTACAACCACCAAGTATTACGCGACAATGGTCTGACTATGGTTAGCGCATGCCGTTTTTCGAGCTAAGTGCAGAGTCTTTCTTTTTTAGTAAAAGTGCATGATCCCAACTTCTGTGGTTCACTTGTTAGGCTGCATTAATAGCTGCCGTGGTTCTTGAGTAATATTTTTGTTGGGATACCATCCGAGAACCAAAAAAAAAAAACTTGCCATCAGCTATGATTTGACCCACTTCAAGATTGTAAAAAGGGGTAACGCCAGAAACTGCATGCGGGCTGCTGTCAAAGTCCTCCGTTCATGAAGTCATATGCAGTTCCAGGTGCTCCACCTACGCAGGGCTAGCTTTACCGTCGAATTTCTGGCTTCTATATATCACCGAAACTTGATCGAAGAATTGAATACCGGCAACTACACTGGCCCCAACCAGCCGGACACCAAAATGTGTCCAGGCCGTGGTTGTGCAGTGCACGACCTCTCTCACCACTTGGTGAAGGTGGCTGGGAAAAGCGGCATTTCGCTTGTTTTTTCGGCACCTGCTAAGCTTTCACATGTGTGTAGTTGTGTGAATGGGACTGTCGAGGCTTGCTGCACAAAAAAGCACGCCACAAACATCATTGACTTCAAAGTGGGCCTACCTACTTTTCGTTTGTTCTATCTTGCCACACTGGACGTTGCTTAAACGACAGACTCAGGGAGCATCGCGCGGCTGTCAATTCATTGGCCGGGGGTGGACGTTTGGCAGATCACTGCAGCAGCTGTTCTCGCACACTTCACTTTGAGGGCTCCCGTATTACGCGTAAGCTTACGAAAATTATGAAGCATACTGCGTTAGTATAGAAGCTGATAAATGTTTGGACACACTGTATCTGACATTTTCACGTCGCACCCCTTCGTAGTTTCCGCACAAGTCTGTATACGCCTGACAATATTTTCTTCGTGTTCTGTCAGTAAATTTTCAGCTGATTTCTATAGCGTGCATCCTGTTTACGTGCTTCTTTGCTTCGTATTTGTTCCGTCGCGATTGCTAGGATGCTGAACTTGTACACCCTCATACTAGCCCAAATATCTGCGTTGAAACGTAATCATGCTGATTACGCAGCCCGTACTAGGTGTCTTGCGGTTCTTCATCGCCTGGAATGCCTTCACCATCATCCTGCTCTGGCTCACGTCCTGCGCGGTGGCATTTGAAGAGAGCCAATCATACGTGAGTGGGTTTTTTCTGTTAATTTATGTGGAACGGTGATCTGTCCTAACACAGTACTGTGTTATTGGGCGTGTATACGTGGGCGCATGTTGTGACATTTAGCAAGGATAATGCCTTCAGGTGGCGTACATTTCAGTTAAAATTTGCCCTTGCAGCCTCGGAGTAAAAAGAACTGAGGTGCTGCTCAAGATTTGCCTTTACGAGTAAAACACGGTAGATGGATTCAGCAGATTTCTCATCGCTTTCTCTTTCAATTGGCACGCCTTACTTTCTGATGGGCAACCCAACGATGCCGCGAGATAAGTAACGTGCGTGGATATAAGAGTGGCTGTTTTAAATTTTCCTTTAAGAAAGAATGGACCACGGCTTTACGGATGATTCTTTCGAAGAATCTTTCGTAGAATCTTTACATAAGATTCTCTGGGAAAGATTTCCCGTAAAATTCTCCGGTACAAAAAAATGCATTAACACTTTGATTGCCAAGACGCTGGCTCATGTGAAGTCTCCGAAAGGAGGTAACCAAGTGACGCACAAGTTTATCACTTCAAGTGTTGGACTCATGTCTTATCGTCTTTAACCTTTCTTAAATAGATCTCCCCATCTCGTTAACCACCGATACGAAAATTTGTTATCCAACCCTGACTTTGGGTTGGCATGGCTACGACAATTTTTCTAGTACATCAACTGGAATAGGTTAGAAGATGAGACCCCTTATTGCTTATTGAGTAACGTCACCCTCAGCCGAAACCAAAACATAACTATTAACAACGTACTGGCAAACGCTATCACTACCGCTCATACAACTTATAAATGGCCGACTCTCACTGACTGGAAGAAAGGCATTAACACTTTGGTCATCTTCACATGCCCATTGAAAACAAAAACGAACCCCATCATTTCATACCCAGATTTCGGAACTGTACAAATTCGACTGGATAAACTTTTATTTGGTCCTCCAAAACACAGATCACTGTGTTGCGGGCCGCTCCCACGTGGGGACTGAGATGCCGAGCTCCTCAGCTGCCTCAACTGTACAAATGAACATGCTGAAATGCTATGATTAGCTCGTTACATTAGCCTGCTCTAGATAAACCAATGGCTTAGCGCGCTGGAGTGTGGGCCTATTTCCTGAGTGGAAAGTAAGAAATTATGTTTTGTTGCGATAGCAATTATATTAACATTCTCGGCTGAATTTCGCCGCCGGCGTCATGCACCGTATATGTATGCGGATCTGTAAATATGAAAACGCAAGAAAGAAAAAAAAACAGAAAAAAGACTCCGGCATGCGGAATCGAATGTGCGACCTCCGCGTTATCGAGGCGTTAACCACTGAGCTATCGAGGGTTAAAATGGCAAGCTTTTTACATCTACCACTTACCACTGTTGGCGGGCATCTGGGGGGGGAGCTATTGTGTTTTCAGCATTATCAGCAAGATGGCGCAATGATCGCGCGGCGGCTCTCACCTCTCACGCGTACTTTGGCCCGCGGAGAGGAGGGGAGTGGACGACCTCTCGCGTGGCCTTATCTCCAGGTTGGGAGGATCATACGTCTTGGCTGCTGTTGGGGATTGACTAGAACGGTTATGTTGTAGTTACGGGGCCGCACAAAGGTCACTGCGATCATTGCACAGCCTCCATTTGCGAAAAGAGCGCGCTTTTCAGACACAGCGATCAATAATGGAGGTATCGCAGCAGAATGAAGACGCCACCCGACGGGAAGACGAAGACGTCACCCAACAAGAAGATGACACAGGCAACGGGTGGACAGAAGTTCGATACAGAAAACGTGCGAAGAAAGGTAGCCAGGAACGCCGTGGTAGCCCTAGCCCTACCCGAACCCCTAGAACGCGCGGTGCAAACCTGATATCCCGGATAACCAGAGCCAGCAAAATGCCAAGACTGCCGACAGGTGACTTCAAGATAGTTATAAGGCCAAGAGGTGGACTGCAGCTATCCAAGCTCAGCTTAACGGAGCTAGACAAAGCTGTGTATGAAGCGGCCGAGATCCCTTATGAAGAAAGAAAGACGGACACGATTTGTCCGAATAATTTTCAGAACATCTTGGTCGTTAGCACCCCAAACCAAGACCATGCAGATAAGTACCAAGGCATCAAGCACATCAAAGCCAACGACAAGTTGTATGAGGTGGGGGCATACGAGACAGCCCCTGAGCTCACTGCCAAAGGTGTAATCAAAGGAGTTCCTTTGAACGAAACCCCATGGGACATCACCGCAGCTATTATTACAGCCCGAAATCCTACGGCCATCGCAGCCAAACGTCTTGGCAACACCACGACAGTGATAGTCCTTTTTGACGGCAGCAGAGTCCCGAAGCACGTTATGTACAGAGGAGTGCTCACACGCTGTTCACTATACAGGAGGCCAAACGACAAGCTATGTGCGGGTTGTGGAACGCCTGATCCGAGCGAGGACCACCACTGTCAGCCACGATGTCAGCTGTGCGGCAAGGATCATCCCACGGCTGACAAACTCTGCAAGGCCAAGTTCAAGACACCCTACATCGTAAAACAACGCCAGTGGTTCCGACAACTTCAAGAGACGCTCGAGGAGAACTACCCCCCTACCACCAAGCCAACCGAACGCGGGAGGTCCAAATTCCGGACGAGGGCAACGCCTGGGTCCAGATCAAGGTCCTGGTCCTGCGCAACGCCCCGCGGCCACACCACCCAGTCTCCGGGACCGAGAAGGCGCACTACATCCCGTTCCAGATCCCGATCTAAGCCAAAGGGTGGCAATGGCCATCAAGGGAACCCGGCATTCACGGTGAGCTGGTCAGACGTGGCTAAAGGGAAGCGCCCTGAGCCTTCGGGGGAGACTGCGCATAATGCCAGTGATATAGCAGAGCTGAAAAAAGAAAACGCTGAGCTTAGAGAATTGATATCACAACTTACTCGGGAAATTCAAAGTCTTAAAAACTGCACAAATAGAACTTCTAGTCAAATGCGTTCCGCGGCCCAAGAGCGCCTCGAAGAAATGCCAGATAACCGAATGGACGAGGACAGAACCCCGCCACCTCTTAAAAGGAAAGCTCAGGTGTCTAATGACAAAACTACGGCGCAAAGCTCGAACATTAATCAAACATTGTCCGAAATACAGAAAGCAGTTAAGGAACAGGCTGAGGCAACCAACAACATCTCGCTTGCAATATCTATGATCATGAATAGACTAGACAAACTCGAAGCTAACGTAGCCAATCTCAACCCTAGGACACCTCCGGTACTTCCAGCTACCAACCTTCCGATAAGCACTGAAGGAAATTCACACTTATCTCAGGGCACCGCATCAGTCGCTATATCAACTAATTTTATGAGGCCTGCCTCCTTTCACCCTCCTCCCTCTTCGATAGCCAACTCAAAATAGGGAAGCCGAGAAAAAGAGACTTAATTATTTGGCAGTGGAATTGCAGGAGCTATGAGGGGAAGAGAGCAGTCTTGCAACAACACCTTAGAGACAAAACCAAACCGGATTTTCTAATTTTGCAGGAAACCCATGCTTTAGCTAAGCTACCGGGATATCAGGCGATCGGCCCCTCAACAGGGGATATTAGAACACTAACCACTCTAGTAAGGAAGGGACTCGTAGCAATCTGCCACGACACCCACATCACAGAAATTGAACATATACTCGTACAACTTGCCCCTAAAAGAAAAAAATCTCCGAGCATATTTATTCTGAATTTGTACAGCAATCCCACACGCATACGACAACGCTTCCTTCTTCTCTTTAAGAAGGCCGTAGATATAGCGGGACCCAATCCACTCGTCATAGGTGGAGACTTTAACGCTCCACACAGTGCTTGGGGATACGGATACACAAGAGCCAAAGGAAAAACGCTATGGCAGGATATTCAAGAAACAGGCTTAACTCTCATCACTGACCCCGACTCCCCTACGCGTATGGGAACTGGGCTTGCAAGAGACACCACTCCAGACTTAACGTTAGTTCGTGACGCGGGGACCGCTAAATGGAAAAACACATTCGATGATCTGGGGAGTGATCATCGAATATTAGAAATCAGGATAGAAACCATGGATGCCGCAAATATTCAGAGACAGATTAGATGGACTGACTGGGATAAGTTTCGGAAAGTCAGAAACGCGAAAAGACAAGACCTTATCAGCAATATAGAAGATTGGATCAAAGATGTCAATAACGACGTCAGCGAGGCAACGCGGAGTATCACTTCAAGTCCACCCCTAGAGCAGATTGATAGCCGTCTCGCACACATGTTGGAGGCCAAACAATCACTGCAGAAGAGATGGCGGGGACAGAGGCACAACAGGCCCTTGCGCAAGCGCATAGCCAAGCTGAACAAACAGATCGAAGAACATTGTAAGCAGCTAAGCAAACAGCAATGGGACCAAGTTTGTAATAGTCTCGATGGCCAAATGAATGCTGGTCAGACATGGCGCATGCTCAAACACCTGCTAGACCCAGATAACACCAAATCAGCACACAAGCAAACCTTGTGTAAACTGGTGTACCAGTATAACGGCAGTGAGGAGGGCTTTATTGCTGAGGCTAGCAACACGTACATGTCCGCCATGCCTGTCATAGAGCACGGACCATATTCCGGAGGCCCGAACGAGCTCTTAGATGAGGAGTTTACTGTGGCTGAAATCAGGGCCGCGCTACAGAAGCTAAACACCAAATCTGCACCGGGACCAGACGGGATCACTAACAGAACACTACGGAACCTTGACGACCAAGCCATAGAGAACATCACGCAATATATTAACGAGTGCTGGACCAAGGGCACTATACCAAAACAGTGGAAAAAAGCTAAAGTAATCCTCATCCCCAAGCCTGGGAAACCCCCCGATCTATCGAATTTACGCCCCATATCACTAACGTCTTGTACTGGGAAGCTGATGGAACACGCTTTTCTAGACAGAATCAACACTTATCTTGAGGAGAACGAAATCTACCCAGATTCCATGTTGGGGTTCCGCACACGGCTCTCCACGCAAGGCGCCATGCTGCAAATTAAGCAGCAGATTCTAGACAACAAAACAAGAGCTACCCGGGTGATCTTAGGGTTAGACCTTAAAAAAGCCTTCGACAAAGCATCGCATACGGCTATCTTACATCAGATCTGCCAATTAAGCTTGGGATCAAGGGCGTATAACTATGTCAAGGACTTCCTAACAGACAGAACGGCATCTATCGTAATGGGAGAACTGAGATCTGAGGAAAGGCCTATGGGCAGTGCTGGTACCCCGCAGGGTTCGGTCATATCGCCAATGCTGTTTAATCTCATAATGATAGGACTCCCAGCGCGGCTGAACTCAATATACGGAATACATCATTCTATATATGCAGATGATATCACCATCTGGGCGTGTGAAGGTAGTGACGGAGAGATAGAGCAGAGACTACAAGAGGCCGTCACCACTATTGAGGAGTATCTTGATGGTACCGGCCTCGAGTGCTCGCCAGATAAATCCGAACTCCTCCTCTATCGCCCCACACTTAAAGGCAGACCACCCAAGGGATACAACCGGGACCGTGCTTACGAAGAGATCCAAATTCACACCAAAAACGGCAGGACTATTCCTATAGTGCAACAAATCAGAGTCCTTGGACTCATCATAGAGTCTAAGGGTACAAACGGTGAAACCGTCAAGAGGTTAGTAACCAAAGTCACCAACGCAATACGGCTAATCAAGAGAGTCACCAACAAACACCAAGGCATGAAAGAGGCTAACGTCATCAGGCTTATTTATTCATTCGCCATAAGTCACATTATATACGTAGCGTCATATCTAAACTGGTATACAGCCGAAAAACTCAAAATCAACGCACTCATACGAAAGGCGTACAAACAAGCTTTGGGCCTTCCAGATAGCACCAGCAACGAGAAACTGTTTCAACTGGGCTTACATAACACTTTAGAGGAGCTGATAGAAGCGCAACAGATTGCCCAGTTGGAGGGGCTAGCCAGCACGCGCTCAGGACGGAGTATCCTTGACAAGTTGGGGATAAATTACCATAGGCAACAAGGAAGTGAAGTGTCGATTTTAAAGGTGATCAGGGAAAAGATCCAGGTCCCCAATCTGCCCAAAAACATGCACCCCGAATTTAATCAGGGCAGAAGAGAAAGCCGCGCTAGAACTCTGCTTAAGGCCTACGGCAGAGACAAGGAAGCGTTGTTCGTAGACGCAGCGGAGTACCCTAGTCACAAATCCTACGTTGCGGTAGTAATAAACACCAACCGCAAATGCGTAAACGCCTGCTCCATACGCTCGGATAATTCAGAAATCGCGGAAGAGGTGGCTATTGCACAGGCCATAATTTCCCCAAAGTGTAGGTATGTCATCAGCGACTCGCAGTCAGCAATCCGTAACTATGCACGAGGAAGAATATCTCCCGAGGCAGCCAACATGCTTTTCCGCAAGGCAAATCTCATACCATCCGAGGAATTCGAAGAAAGGTATATTATATGGTTCCCAGCCCACACCCCGTGTGCGTCCCCCATTCCCAACCTCAACGAGGAGGCTCACCGCGTAGCGCGAGGTCTCACTTACCGCACTCGCAATGGAGCTTCACATGAGGTACTGGGAGGAGATGAGTGGTGGGAGAGCGACAGAATGTTTAGGTTCTGCGACATTATCCAATTCTACCAAAAGTCGAGGCGCAGATTTCCAACACCTAGCACCACATTGGACAGATCTCAGGAGGTTGACTGGAGGAGACTTCAAACTAGAACATTTCCCAATCCGAAGCTCCTAAATCGCATCTACCCCGAACTATACCTAGATGACTCGTGTAAACTATGTAGCATGAGACGCGCCTCCCTAGAGCATATATTATGGGAATGCACACAGATACAGGACGCCAATGCAGTCTCCCCAGAACAGCTTGGGGCGCCGTGGAGAGCCGCGCTGATCAGCTCAGATCGCACAGATCAAATACGGGCCATCGAGCGGGCACGGGAGGCGGCTGAGAGACAGGGTCTCTCCACCACCCCTGGTGCAGCTTAGGCCCACGCCTCAATCCGCTGGTTAAATAAAGTTGCTCACTCACTCACTCACTCACTCAGACACAGCAATGTAACAACTGAGACGCTTATTTGCGTCTTTACTGGTGAGTACGTTTCGTGCGTAATTTGTGCGTGAGAAACGCGGCGCACGTTTCGATCTCCTTACCATTCAGCGCGTGACCTTCCGATTGGTTTCTATCGCGTTCATTGCTTTGCTTTTGCGGCAAAGCTCTGACTTTTTTGTTTGTTTTTTTTTTCGGACCTCCGCACCTTTACCTGCTCGTTTATTTTGATATCCCCTGGCATACTTGAATGCCGGACACGATGACGTTAGAGCACTGTACCTATAGAAGCATGAACCATTTCCTTTTCTTTCAATTCAACACTGAAATTCGGATACCGAAAAATTAGACTCCACACTAAGAAATGACGATAAGAGTTAATGCCTAATTTATTATCACGCTCTGCTTTGATCTAAGTAAAGCAAAATGTGCATCTCCTCCCATAACTACGGCCTTCACACAATCCGCAGTTGCTGAACTTGAAACCGCAGCTACTTCTCAACGGCAGCCATGAAATGGCCAACGACACCAGTGTGCCTGAAGCTCACCATGGTTTCGAGGTAAAAAACATTTCGTCATCTCACATAGATAAGTTTAGTGTTATACATAAGTTGGATTAGTGTCCTGGCTACCTGCTGACGTGATTCTTGTTCGCATGCAGTCTGATGTTCCAGATGCTAACACCCGTATTCATAAACGCTTCATGACTTGAACTTGACTTCTAACCTCTTTTAATGCAGCGCGTTTGAAACGCGTCTTCGCGTTTGTGCTGCCTTGGCCCCGCTTAAAGACAGTGCGTTTGAAACGCGTTTGTGCTGCATTCAAGTAGGTGGCAAGTCAAGTTCAAGTTATGCAGCGTTTCTGAATACGGGGGGGGGGGCAGCGTCTTATGGTCGAGTTCAGTACGGTGTGCGTGCGGCGTGACCACTCCTAATGCGCATGCACGTCCCCAACCCCTCTCCCTCTATTCCAACGCTCCCCCATTGTCTCGCCTCGCGATGCCGACGCAGACAGCGTCTACTGGTCTACGATCGCTCCCCTCGCTCTCTCCTTTAGGCATCCCTCTCCGCAGAGTTCACACCCCATTTCGCATGCACGTTCCCTCCCCCCATATTTCCTTCGCTTCCCCTCTCTTGCCTCATTCGCACATTTCGTTTTCTTTTTTTTCGGTGGAGCAGCGTGGCACTCAGACGGAGGGTCCCCGCCACTCACTGATCCAAACTGCCAGAAGGCTATTTATGTATCCGAGCCTCAAGCTGATATAGACCTTTTTGTGGGAGCCCCCTATGAAACACTTGGGATTAAATATGATCACATGAGGTTTCCTTGACGTGCACCCAAATCTAAGTACATAGTTCCAAGTGTGTAGCATTTATAAGGACCCGACTTTTCACCCATGCAGGGATCTCGTGTGGGATGGTCACGCCCAAATAAACGCTCTATACGAGCCATTACAAGGCTAGCAATGCGGAAAACTGGCTTAAAATAACTAACAAGATAAAAATTTTATGGTTACGAGAAATAACTAAAAAGTATTCAGAATAATTACCATTGCTGAAAATGATTCCGAAACATGCGGCTAACGCTAGTGCCGCGCAAGAAAGCGTGCCACCACCTAGCAGAGCTCGCCTTTTCTCCTCTTACCATGTCTCTAAGGCGCTACACAAGAATGGGTCAACAACTTCACAGAAATCGCTGCATATTACGCGTATTCGAAGTGGCCGGTAGAGGAAGGAAGTAGACAAGGCGCAGCTAAAAGGAGCTAGCTTGTCGCGCACCTAGCTGGACAATCTTCCTAACAATATTCTATACTCATGCAGGGGAACATTACATACGTACATCAAACATTGCCGTTATCGAATGGATGATTGGCTGAGCGGGGCAGTTGGTTCTTTACGAACGCGTATCACTGGGTGCCCGTCCTACGCGCTTCCTCTGGTGTTACAGTACTGAAGCTGCCGTACGTTTAATTTTCTGTTTTTATTTAACAGAGAACCTGTATTGTTATACACCCCAACGATATCGCGTTCACAAAAACAAGCTTCCTGATGTTTAAACACTCAGTTTCAAGCGTGTAGATTACAATTTATTGATTGATATGTGGGTTTTAACGTCCAAAAACCATCATATGATTATGAGAGACGCCGTAGTGGAGGTTTCCGGAAATTTCGACCACCTGGGGTTCTTCACCGTGCGCCCAAATCTGAGCACACGGGTTCGTGTAGATTCCAAATTTATTAGGCGTGCTTCTCGAGAGCCTGCGCTACAAGTTTTACGTTCACTTCGAACATTTCTTGGATGAAAG
Source organism: Rhipicephalus annulatus (assembly GCA_013436015.1). Taxonomy (NCBI): domain Eukaryota; kingdom Metazoa; phylum Arthropoda; class Arachnida; order Ixodida; family Ixodidae; genus Rhipicephalus; species Rhipicephalus annulatus. The sequence continues at coordinate 24,051 of WOVY01004708.1, forward strand.
GGTAATAGGCGAAGACGAGGTCGATGGGCTGATGAATGTCGACTACTTGGGTGAACAAAGTCGGGCGTCATTATTATGAACCCATCGAGTGAGATGGTTTTATGCGCTGTCTTGTGTAATTGCTCGGGTAATTGGGCTAGTTGGTGTTCATTTATTTTAAGAATGAGTAAGGTGTTTATCCAGCTTTGAAATATTTTCTGTATATATCCGTGCGCCGCCATTTGAGGCTGTTAAACTAACGTTTTCTGGGTATTTTACATGCAATGTGAATTAATAGGATCAAGAAACATCGCAAGCGCTAATCTAACAGTTTTAATGCGTATGCATACACCATAACACCAGTTGTTTAGTTAGAAAACTAAATGGTTAACAGCCTAATTTAGTGGAACTCAGATGCATCCTTAACGTAGTCTATACAATGAAACATGCTTGGCTGGTCTTCAAAAGTATCACACTTGTCATTCGCTCGTGGTAATCAGGGGTCTATGTTAACTTTTTAATATCCTAATGCGAAAGACCATTCAGGCGACATCGCAATCGGTAACCGTTCCGAGTGCATTTTATGGCTTCGATGTCCAGTTACCTTCGTAGGGTGAATTGTACTCATAATGCTTTTTTTTTTCAAGTTCCTTGTTGTCATTCGTTTAGGAGGGGAGGGGTTGGGGCATTGCATCTTTCGAAACCGACCGTCCCGACCGCAAATATGAAGCACGTCTTTCGACTTTTTCCTTAACCACTTTGCAACCAAAGTGAGGTATGGCTGAAGTAGTTGCTTAACGTGTTGCTACAAAATGGCGGGGAAAGCAGCAGCGTGAAAGACTCAACACGAGACAATGAAAAACACATGTAACAGCGACAAGTTATACCTATTCGCCTTTGAGTGTTGTTTACAATATGATTGGTTTCTGGCCAGTGGTGTGTGAGCGAGCATATCTCGCATGCTTAACTTATCAGCCCGGCTTCACTGAAATACGCTTCAGAGCCACACCGCTCAACTCACTATAGAAGCAGATAGCTGGACAGCGTTCAGGTACGTTTTCCGCCATTTCTCATTGTATTCTGTATTAGCGTAATAACGTTCGGTCACGTGTGGCAGATTGAACTTATAACTGAACCCGCTGTTACAGGACGGTCTCACTTCCTGGTCGTCACTCGAGACTGCTACTGGTATCGCTGTGGTCCGGGTGAGTTCGCAAATGCGTTCTTTGCATGCAGATATCCCAGCGATCGCCATGATCACTTTCACTAGGACCGCTTATCGTGTCGTAATCAATTAGGCATTCCGCCGCCTTTTCCCACGCGAAACACTAAGCGACATTGTTGTTGTGACGTCAGAGAATCAACTTCTGGCATTGGGAATTTCGCATAAACGGTGCTTTATGTTTTGCAATAGTGAATTTTCGACGATATCATAAGTGAACAAATACATTGCGGTCGAATTACACGTTGCGTTATCATAGTATCTTATTGCATCATCAGAATCGCACGTAGCGTCAGTATCACATGTAACTGCTTGTTATCATATCCATGCCGCTCTTAGAACCCGTAAATTCGATCTGATGCCTGCTAACAGTAAATATTTATCTGTACGACTACAATATCTACGCGCGAGCCCTAAAGAGATCGTTTCAGGAAAATTTCGCATCCGAGTGAGGATCGAGCCCTTTTTTATTTGCTTGGCAAGCAGTTCTACCACACAGACAAGTGTCTGCTTAAGAATATAGGGGAAATAACTTCATCTGCTTGAAAATGCAGTGAAAGTAGCTTTGATTCTTTACAGACACACGCGTCTTACATGCATGCTTCACAATGCAACACGAAATATAGAAGTATAGCAATACGCGGCACAAGCCTACATTGATTGATTGATTTGTGGGGTTTAACGTCCCAAAACCACCATATGATTATGAGAGACGCCGTAGTGGAGGGCTCCGGAAATTTCGACCACCTGGGGTTCTTTTCCGTGCACCCAAATCTGAGCACACGGGCCTACAACATTTCCGCCTCCATCGGAAATGCAGCCGCCGCAGCCGGGAATCGAACCCGCGACCTGCGGGTCAGCAGCCGAGTACCTTAGCCACTAGACCACCGCGGCGGGGCGCACAAGCCTACATTACCATCGGGCGTCAGAACATGCGATTATCATAATGACTTCATAGTTTAATACCAGCCACGAACTAGAAAATGTACGCACGTTACTTCGCGTATTCTCCTAAGGCCACGTAGTGGGTGTATTGCGCGTTCTAATATGTTTCACGCGCATAATTGCCCGTTGTTTAAAGCATGCTACCTATTACAAAATGCTGCTATATGCGAAAGCTGTACTGAAACAAGCCAATTTCGATTTCATAAAATAAGCGTACACAGTAGGAATCCACAATTTAAAGTACTTGAGTAACCTCATACAATGATTAGTATGGCCTAAGTGTTTGAAGTGCGCACTAGGGACAGGATAATGCTATTGCATTCAACTTTTCAATGCGGATATTAGGCATCTTTCTCATTTTTTTCTCCGTCGTCATTGATCACGTTTTCCTCACCTTGACAACAAATCTGTGACTTATAGTATTCACATGCCGGTCACACTATTGTTGCGTAAATCTGCACATTCGTATAACGACCTGCCTATTCGACTGAGAAGGAAAAAAAAACGAGCCGATAGTTTTCACTTTCAAGTCATTTTAGGTAAATGCGTAAGGCACCGAGTGACTTTTTTAAAAGTGAAGAGCACTTCAGGGGCCCGCACTACTTATGCGGAGGCATGCTGCAGCCGTCGCTTAGCACGACGTGTAAAAAAAACCATGTGTATAACGTAGCCATCTCTAGCATATTGATCGAGCGTTCGCGCCAAGGGGAAGAATATTTCCTCGTGCTTCTAGCAGCCTGATGATGATATTAAGTGTGGGAGAACTGTAGGGGCCCGGGTTGTCGTAGGTTGCTGTCATAGGGCGTAACGCAGGGGAATCCACGTATAAAAATAGGAAAAAAATTGGCCCGAATCTACAGGCTACACCGTAAATGTCGTCGAAAGACGGTAGTCTTGCGTCTGGAGAGAGTGAACAAAACGTTTATTTGATGTTCTGCGCAAGAAAATCGGTGAATGGTATTCTGAAGGCGCTGCGTTAGAGTGCCTCGAGCATGTAATGGAGGCGAACAAGCGCATCTAGGCACGTTAGACACGAGCGCCATCTGGCAGTTATCTTCAAAAACGAAGGCATGCGTGACCGCGGAAAACGATGCGCGCCAGTCACGGAGGTGATAAGGTGTAGAATGCAAAGTGACGGGCAGGTGCCACCACCATGCCTTCGTAGCAAAGCGTTGGGAACACCTTCTTGAGCATCGCGTTGCACTGTCAGCGCAGCGCGTTAAACGCTACAGTCATTAGAGTTACTTGTGTGTGCCTTTTTTAGTATAAAAGCAGACATACAAAACATAGATATGTTGTTATGGCACTTCTGATATGCGAATTATTTGCTTGTTTAATTGTCAATCGCACAACTATGAATGCTAAACCTTGATTAATATTGGTGGGCGCTGTGGATAGAGTTGGCCGTTTAGTGCCATTTGAGGTATCGTTAAGGCAGACAAACAGACAAACGCACAGACAGACAGACCAAAATTTTTCCTTCGAAGGTCCCCAAGAAAGACTATCGTCTTTAAAAATGATAGAAAGCAAGCGAAGAATGGTAAGAGCATAGTGCCTAGAATATAGTAAGAGATAGAAAAAACATAGAAAGGTATATTTATAGAGAGAGACGAAAAAAAACGATAAAACAGGAAAAAAGTGTAAGGGGAAGGAGAGAAAGAGAAAACCGAAGAGAAACAAAGAAATGATGTCAAGCACCGCACTTCTCTCGGGCTTGGCACCACACGGGCAAAGCTGCCCTGACAATGCGTTGGCCCTGATTTTGTTGACCGATCGAGATAGTTTCTCGGAGACGCGACCAAGGGGGCGTCCACACACGAGCAGCAATCTCAGGTCAAGTCAGGCAGTACTCTGTAAGTTTACTTTAACCCCTCATTCATATTTATCACGTATCGCGCATGAAGAATTCTTCTGGAATGTTAATGGGGGGTAAAAAATGAAAAATATGCGCTTACCATCCGCAAGCCAGCCTCCTCTCCAACGTCGATTTTCTAGTGCACCATACAGTATTTCTGAATTCCCCGTATGTTTCCGTTTCATTATTTTATGTCTGGTGCTGACTGAACTTCAGGAATGCCTGCTGGCACTTTCTCCTAGTTTATTTTTTTTCCTCCATGCGAACAGTCTACCTAACCGACGTGTTCATTTCGGCAGAGGGCATTTAGTTACTCGAATACGCGACAAGCCGTGACGCCATCATGCTCCCAACTTCATCGGTGCTCCCGTCTCGCACCATAGCCACACAGAAAATTCTCAGAATTGAAGTGGGTGAAATGTACGTAGTCACTCAAGGTTTGATCAAACTTGACATGTCCGTCCTTCCACATCAGCGTGTTCGAGATACTTGCAGACGACGTGGGGCAGTGGTCTCAAATATGCGGCTCGACAACCATTCTACAACGGCCTTCGTCCTCAACATGACTCACTCCGCCTCACTTTTTTTTCACTTCTCGATAAGTATTCCTATGAGCTGCAGAGACATGGCTGGTTTCAAGCATTCTTTTCGTGACGCAGCCCATGTCGTCACTATGTGCCGAAACATTGCCGCGAAACAAAAACTACTATGAGCACCGAGAACGAACACTGGCATCGCTGCGGTCGCGGTGATGTGACCTCACGGCACGGACTCGCCTGCTCCACCGGCGCTTGTCGCCTCTTTCTGCGCTTTCCGTGTACTCGCTCTTTGGCGATACGTTGGTGATTATTCCTCAATTGCGTTACGCGAATTTCTCAACATACAAGGTGCAAGGTTTCACAACTAGTGAAAGCTTTTTAAGATGCAAGAAGTTTTCCTAATTTAGCTTACGATAGGCAGATTCTGTCCAAACGGAACATTTATTGGGAACATGGTGACGCAATAGAAGACGTTCGTTGTTTTCATCGCGTACACCACATAATGGGTGCTAGGAAAATATGCCAAGTGGTACTAACGTTATTATAAGTAGGCATAGACTTCTCACCGTTCACAACTTCCTCCAATAATACTATACTGTATATACTATACTAGACCATATTATAACATACTACAGCGTTATACTATACGGTACTGCGCTGTAGTATAATATGCCATATACTGGGGAGTAAAAGCACGCGCCCCAGTGGTATATTGCTTATAGGGCTCTACTGCTGACTCGAAGGTCGCAGGATCGATTTCCGCCCAAAGCAGCCGCGTTTTCCATGGAGGTGAAAATGTTTGAGGCCCGTGTACTTGAATTTAGGTGCACGTCAGAGATCGTCAGGTAGACAGAATTTCCGGAACCCTCCAATTTGGTATCCCTAGTAACCATACCGTGGTCATCATCATCTTCTTCATCATCATCATCATCATCATCATCATCATCATCATCATCAGCATCATCATCATCCCCAGCCTGACTACGTCCACTGCCGGACAAAGGTCTCTCCCATGTTCCGCCAGTCAACTCGGTTCTGTGCTTGCTGCGGCCATTTGACACCCGAAAACTTCTTAATCTCACATGTTCACCTAACCTTCTGGCTCCCCCTAATCTACTTGCCATCTCTGGCAATTATTTAGTAACCCTTGAAGGGGCCCTGAAACATTTTTTGAGTAATCATGGAAGTAATTCACTGGGAGAGCTTATTGGCATGGAAGTAATTCACTGGGAGAGCTTATTGGCAGTCAAATTCAACGCTGCGAACGTTTTAGGAATCAGTCCAGTATACGACTGGAGTCGCAAAGATTTGTCATGCGTTGCAATCGCATTCTCTCTTCTCTCCTCACGACGAAAGCGTTGGAAGCTAAACAGGGAGAAATGGGGGGGACGGTTGCGAACAAAAAACGTCACGCATGCCTCGTGACCTTGAGCACTTTTTTTTCTTCAAATACGCGGCTTTCACAGTTGCGCGCGCACGCGTGGACAAGTGACGGCCTGCCGCGGTGATCTCTGTAACGACCGAGCACGCCATGTTCAAATCAGCCAATGGCTGATAGATGGGCAATCTACGTGGGATTTTTGAGCATCTTCCGTCATTTGTAGAGGTAAGAGAACACAATTTTCAGCTGATATTGCGCTGCGCTTTAACATATGGCTCGCGTGTTCTCGGGAGCCTCTACTGCCAATCGGCAGCGTTTTTTTACCATGCTCAAAAAGTGTTGCAGAGCCCTTTTAATGGCCAGCGGTTATCCTGTCTACACGCTGCATGCCCGGCCCATGTCCATTTCCTCTTCTTGATTTTAACTATGATATCCTTAACCCCTGTTTGTTCCCTGATCTACTCAGCTCTTTTCTTTTCTCTTAAGGCTACACCTACCATTTTCCTTTCCAATGCTCGCTGCTTTGTTTTGAATTTAGGCTGAACCCTCTTTGTAAGTCTCCATGCAGATTCTGCTCCGTAGCTAAGTACCGGCAAGATTCAGCTGTTATATACCTTTCTCTTGAAGGATAGTGGCAATCTACCTGTCATGATTTGAGAGTGCTTGCCAAATGTGCTGCAACTCATTCTTAGTCTTCTAGTTACTTCAATCTCGAGGTTCGACTCCGCTGTTATTACCTGGCCTTTATTACCTGGGAAGTAGACCTGGCCTTTTACAACTTCAAGAGCACTATTACCTATCTCGAAGCCATATAGTGGTATTAGGACGTTAAACCCCAACAGTTGTCATAAACGATATAGGCGAAACAACAATGCGCCCTTTCACACTGCATCTCCAGAGTCGCACGTTCCCCACACTTGCGCGCAGGAGCGCGGTACCAGTTCTGGCGACGGAGCACTGGCGACCGAGCGTACGAATAGCCGCCACGCCCGAAACGGTCTCGGACACTGAAGCTGTTCCCCTTGAAGTGGTGCCAAACGCCAAACTGCGGCGCCACTCGTACGTCTTCGCGGCTCCCTTGATGCAGGCCGAGTACTCCGATTCACAGAAGCAGGGCTCCAAGGCCACCGTCGGAGACGGTAGCGACGGAGGCGCCAGTGCTTGCCCGGCTGGTACCTTTGACGCCATCCACGCCGCCGAGCTAGCGGCATTCTACCGCTCTTGCGGCAAGAGGCCCAGTTGGGAGCCTTCGATGGTCGTGCGCAGCTGTTCCCGGATATCGATGTTCGACGACCACAAGCACCTAGCTCCTTCCGCGGCGCTGACGATCAAACCGGCCTCCGCCGAAGACCAGTGCGAGAACACCAGCAGCAACAAAGCCGAGAACGCAAAGACTGTCGAGGCAGTGGGGAGCATGGAGGCCATGGTGGCTTCCATCCTGGCATCGGAACCAGCCACCCCTATTATCCCTGCCAGCCCTGCTTCACCTACTAGCCTTGCCTCGCCTGACAGCTCTACCAGCTCTGTGAGCCCTGCCTCGCCTGGCAACTCGAATTGGAGCGTCACACCGTCGGTGACGCCTTTCTTTTTTCGGTCTCGCGAGGTTCTTAGACACAAGGGCGAGACAAAAAGACAGCATGCGAAGGCATCCTCGGCGCACAACGTACGCACTCTAAACTTCGCCGCACCAAAGGTTGCCCACAAGGACGAGGCGGTTCAGGCCAGCACTCCGTAACCTTCCCAGATCTGAAGGTTGTGTACATGGATGAAACTGTTAGAGTCCCCGCGCATTACCGTATAGAAAATTACGAATGTAAAAAGTTAATTTTTTTTCTTCGAAATAAATATTCCTATTATACGCGAAAGACAGCGCCTCCTCGAAACAGAAAAAAACAGCCGTCTTTACAAGCTTCGTCTCGTTAAAACTAGTAGCATACTCAAAATGCACTTCACATACTTTTTATAGCCTGTAACAATACATCATGGCGTAGCAAATCGATCCCCATTTTCACTAAATCTGGCAGAAAGAGCGTGTCTAAACAGCTCCTGCTTCGGTCCGCGTGTGTTATGACTTCGCAATTAGAATCGCTTTCGATTAAGTTTGAGGTATGAAAGAAAAAAAAAAAGGTTCCCAGCTCTGTGCTATGGGAACGAGGAATTGAACTGCTTCCTGGTGTAACTCATTTACAATCGTTCAACCTTCGGTCTCCGCAATTAAAAGATCAAAAAGTGACACTTATTATACTCCAAGAAGTTCCTCGAAAGTTAACTTCTTCTGCGATCTTTGCATTTGCACATTTATTCCTCAGGGTCTCAAAAACGGCATATTGTGTCTTCCCTATAGATCTCGTGAAAGAAGAACTCAAGCCTGAAGCCTTGACATTGCGTTCGTAGCTGCTCAAGGTAACAATGTGTTGGTAAAAAGCTATTTTGTGTCTTTTATTTAAATTTCGTGAGTGAATAACTGAGGCTTCAAGCCCGGATGCTTTGTTCGTATGGGCTGTTCTGAGCAATGTGCTAGTTGTGTTTAGTTGGACTCACTTTGATATTGAAAAAGTATTTTGATGAAAGCATTCTTTTTGGGTAGTGATCAACTGTGCTACAAGAAAGAAAATGAGCTTGTGCAAATTGCAGTTTGCTAATCTTTAGCGTTAAAAAATCGGAGTTGACCCTTATACTTGACTTGGATATGTAATAGTATCAGTTGCACCTCGGCGTCTGCCCGTGTGTACTCCTTGGTTAACCAAGGGTCTCGTCGCTCTGCTAAAGCAGACCTTGGAGGCCACACAAAACAAAGTTCGTGGTTGAGAGTTACGCCGCCAGGTGCCTCAACATTCCCAAATGCTCGCATAAAAGAAGTCTGCCCTTTCTATGAACTAATCCAAGTAGGCGTCTTTGTCCTAATCGTTGAATGACCCTTATCGGCAAAATACTACACTCAAATTGAATCATAACCATAAATTTTGTGGTTTTATTCCTTGAAGACATTTTTTTTGCATATTCTGTGAACAGGAAGTACATGCTCGACCGGAAGTGCTATAAGAGCCAGGGTAGGGGCCATTTGGTTGTTCATAGTGTAAACTTCTTTTCAGCTACAATGAAGGAAAATTGACGAAAAAAGAATGAAAAGGAGAACACATTCGCGAACTGACAACTTTTTATTCCTACATTATCACGACACATTATATGCACACAAAGACAGGGGGTAAAAAACAACACAAAGAACCACACACATGCGTAGTAACTCCATCGCGCGAAAAATTATCCTCGATGATTCTGTAAAAATAAGCAGTCGTAAGTCCGTGCTTCTGTTGTCCTGTTTCATTCTTTTTCTTCTATTTTCTTCCACTGTAGCACACAAAAAGTTTACACTGGATCGGAAGTGCTTTCAAGAGAAAGAAGATTCACTGGTTGCTTGCGCCACCAAAAATGTACAGTTATGCCACTCATACACGCCCTCGGCTTTCGTGAGTACTAGTAGCGGATAGAGCCAGCTTTGGAGCTACATTTGCTCGAGTGTCAGGGTGTTATTGCTGTGGCTTGGCCTCCTTGAACTCAAAAGCTCCCGTTAAGTTATGGCCTCGTAAACATAACGGACAACCGCGCAACGGCCTGTTTGGAGATTTCCTCAGTCGCAACCAGGCTGGGTTGCTTTAATTGGAGACTAAAGGGCAAAGCGATTTTTCTCGTATTAGTGCATTTTTCTTTCACAGTACCAAACACCACGCTTGCAGCGAGGAGAAACTTTGTAAGCGAGAAAATCCGCGAAAGGAAGTGTGGGCAGGGGCACAACCTTGAAGTTTTCGCGTCATTCGTCGTGTCGTCATCTTTTTTGACGGTGCCCACTGAGGCCTACGTGGTTTCTGATCGGTATAAGCGAAGTAAAGTGTCTTTATGTGGAAGCCCTAAACTCAAAGGGACACTAAAGTCGAACATTAGGTCGACGTTGCTTGCTGAAACAGTAGTGCAGAAACCTGGCAACGGTACTTTTGTGCCAATAGAGTGTTCATTTTGAAATCAAAATTACGTTTTAGTTGTCCTCATTGAGTTAGCACGCCTCGAATCCTCCGACCTGAAAATGGTCGCCTCACGTCACTGCTGCCGTGCACAACGTTGCCCGGCTTCACTGCATGACCGCCGACACTAGTAGCTGCAGAGAGAAAGTAGCGGTAGCCACAGCAGCAACAACGGCCATTAAACAATTTCCCGTCATGACCTCCGAGATGACAGGCGTGCTTTGTTCAGCTAGGCCCCGCTAGATGGCACGACTTCTCAAGTGCAACCAGGCGAAAATAGAACTTTTCAACTGCTCACGTCATTCCCCATATTAACGTTTCGCGCTTCTTTTTTCCATTCATCAAACAGGTGCGGACAAGCAGCATTTCATTACGCTTCTTGATGCACGGAAGGTTCTTTATTTTGCGCAGCTAGTTCGATTTCTACTGAATAATTGTAGGTGGTAAGTCTGACGTCATCAGGATGATTTTGAAGATGTCCTAGTCGTCGCGAATATGTTACAGTGCATTTACCTGAATTTCTTGGGCACAGCTATTGGTAATAACGTCGTTTTAAACATTGTAGTACACTGAACTCTAAGTGACATAAATAGTTGTTTTCTTCTAGTGTTCCTTTAACATACCAAGTTTGAATGATTTCTTAGGAGCCGATGACGCCAGTTTACGATATAGTGTACATTTTTCTATCCGTGACACGTTGCGTTGGGTTTTTGGCGTAAAATATTAAAATAAAACTTTGAACTAGATTTTTTTTCTCTAATATAAAGCTATTATGATGAAAAAACTACAATACAGTTGTCATAGGTCTAAAACGAATCATTCTTTGTTTTTAGTATCTCTTTAAGTGCATTAACATAATGATATTGAGCGCAGCCACGAAGCACACAAACAAAATAAAAGGTGAGGTGATTAGGCTGTGTCTCAATAAATTTAAGAACAGTCAGGAACTGGCCCAGACTTTATTTCTGCTTGTGGTTTGAGCGCGTCATAACCGCGCCCGAAACGGCAACAGCTGCGGAATGATAGCGCCACGGAGCGTATCTTGTACCTCTTGCTGCCGGCTTTATTTACGACATGAAAAAAAAATAGCTATGCTAGGTATATATGGGCTCAGGTTTATTACTACTACTTCATCGTGAGAACAGCTCCAAGACGTTTAAATTATCAGAAAGAGAAAGCCTAACCAAGATGAAACATAAAACTTGACTGAACGAGACAGACTTTTTAAACGTCGTTTAAAGGATTTTTTTTTAATTTCACTCGTCATTTACACGGACGAGTTCAATTGATGTTTGCGCGATCCTGCAAGGTGGATGAACTGTTAAGAAAGGTAAATTGACAACAAGCCATTTGTAGGGCAAAGTCACGAGTAAATTCATATGAAGTGATTAGAAAGAAAGCCTTATAGGTGCCGAAAAATTTCTCTAGGGATTGAACTCTGGACCAACAAGTTTCCGGATCAGTCACTATATGAGGCTTAGAAATTTGTATAGATTTTTGTGGCTTATTGCTACAAACGTGGTTGCAAATTTCTCCTTCTTATCTATAGGAAATAGCACTCATTGCTTTAAAAAATACAAGAGGAAATAAGCTGGAGAAGACTCCAAATAAACTTCTTCCCTAGTATTTGATAGTTCTTTCGATATGTTCATGACAAAACGTTCTCCCGAAGCCACAGTGGGCGATGTAGTGAAGGTACCACAAGTCATGTGCTCCGGGTGTGAATAAAGACGCCCCAACAATCAGAACTATGCCATGTCCTGGTTTCACACGACCGAGAGACACTGCTGCGCAGACGAGACCCGCGAATCGATTGCAGGATCCTATATAGGCGCATAATTGAGGTCCGTATAGTGGGCTCGGACTGCTGGTCATCTAGCAGATTCCTGCAACCTGGTTCTAGTTCTTGGGCCAAATAAAAGTTTTCTCACTGTCTTCCCAGAACCAGCCACGGCAAGCATACTCGGCGTGAAGTCTTTCCATCTACGCCTTCACGGCAGTCTCGACCCAACAAAAAGCGCACAGGTGTGCGCAGGATCCTCCGTAAGCTTCCTCACAGCGTTCTCCCAGTTCTCGTCCCTGACAAAAGCTTCGAGGACACTTGAGCTCCGCGGTCAAGAGTAGAGCGCAATAGCGTAATCGGGCCCCACGCGCACCGGCTTTTTAAGTGCTAACTTGCCTTCGGTTTCGGTGCATACCGCAACCGGGCCACTAAGAAACGCGCGGTAACATCAGTCGTTTCAAACTATCCTATATAGTATGCCTACCGGAAGTACAGTTGTCAACTTCCCCCTGCACCAGAATATTGCTTCGTGAGAATCAGCGAAGGGTTCACTAAGCATTCAAGAGGCAACAGGTGAACCTATGCACAGCTGCTCTCTTTTTAGTGCTTTTGAAGCAAGTGAAATGCGCCCGAGCAGATAAGTGAATTTTCACATAAAGCGAAAGCTGACTGGCAAGCCGTCGTAGAAGTCTGGCCTTGTCAAGAAGCGGAATGTTCATGAGTGTTTGAAATACCCAGAAGACCTCGCTCTACAAATACCTAAAAATTAAGAAAACGTGCATAGACCCCGTCCACGGCGTTACTTCGTCTTTTCAAACTTCAGCTTATATAGATTCTATTGAAGAGCCATTGGCTCTATATGCCACGGACCAAATTATGTGTTATGGGAAATGAAACATTGTATATACTGTACACACGCGTGTACATGCGTGAGTGGGCCAGTGATTTAGCTCGGTGGTGCTTTACCCACTCATGAATATTCAATTCGTGAAGGTGCATCTTTTTTTAATGGAAAGGTGGAGGACATTACGAAAGGTTTTGACTATTTGAAGAAAGTGCCTCTATTTATTGGGGGCAGAGTCTGGTCTTTAAGCTCCCCCCCCCCCTTTTACGGGCCTGATCATGTGGTGACTTGGCACATCGACAACGACGCCGCCTGATCGGTACCCTCTGGCCCTACGAAACATCGGTGCTCACGTTTGGGCACAAATGCCATTTTTATCGATATGAACTGTGCGCCACAATGCGATGATGTGCATAAATAGACAGTTATAGTTTACGGTTAGCGTGATAGCGGAGGTTAAGGGAATGGCGTTACCGTGCAGCAAACGTTCGTTGTGGACAGCGCCCTATAGTTTAGTGGCATAGCGTTTACGGTGCCTACGTGTCCAGCTGGGACGGTGGCGCCACCTTTCGGATAGTTATTAGGTTAAAGACAGTGAAAGGGAGAATAAAACGAGAATGCTTGCCTATGCCACCACGCAAAGCTTTGTTACAAGTTTTTTTACTAATAATAAAAGCAAATAAATAAACCACGCACCAAACGTGAAAAAATAATATGTTGCCGATTTGTTTACATCGATCTTGTAGTTAGGCCTAGATGCGTTCGAAATGGGAAACTATCTCAAAAAGTACGCCAACTTATACGTACCACTTAGTCATCGGAGCTATCTGAAGACAAACGAATCCATTTTAAACAGTCGTTTGCTGCAAACAAGGTGATTCTTTCAACAACTACGCCAAGATCATTTCGAAGCGAGCGCCCGAGAGTGCCGCCATGTTTATGTACACTACGTTCACACGGTAACCACGGTAACCTTAAATCTGAAAAATACCGCGCGTACGGTAAGCGGTACAGGTAAAGTACGTATCTGCGCATGCGCACTTCGATTCCGGTATCACAGTGCGCCCGGTATACTATAACTGTCTAATAAGCAGCCGTTTTTGCCCTATAGGGAAGTGAAACCGGGCATGTATACGAGGAAAACGTATGCGGATTGTTTTGGTTCGATTCCGTCTTCAGGTGGTCATGTTAGGTACGAACTGCCTTATGGTCTCGGCTTGCCGGCGTTTAATGTCACGGTCTGTCATGTGGCCGGGGTCACTCTTAAATGGGCATGCACTCCAATTGGGTGAATCCCACTACTCGTGAACGGTCTATTGAAAATAAGGCAAGAGTTAGTTCAACGAATAGTAAAAGACGTTAGTATAACTGAAACACCCTTCCCTACATATCCTAGGGAACAATAAGTGGCCTTGTAGGGAATATGAACCTTATGGGAAGCTGCAATACAACGTAGTTTTCCTACGACGTTACTGGAGTGGAAATATCCTTCCTTACAAGTCTGGTTTCAGGCCTGGTGCCACTTTTTATTGCATTGAATATCTCTCTCAAAACACTGCATATTTCACCCTTCTGAACGTTTCACGTTAATGGAGATGGAACAACCTTCCCTAAACGTCCCGTCTTTCCTTAGTTTTTCTTCCATCAGCGTATTTCAACCATTCAAAATGCTGCCGACACCAGTACCACATTTTCTGCGACACGTGGTCCATCACGCTGTCGCGTTAAGGTTCCGTAAGTGTTGTTGCACTACACTGGTTGATACAAACTGTGAAGTAAGGGTGGCTCATATCCGCATTCCATCGGTCGTAGTATTCAGGTATTCGCCGTTCGTGATCGAGGAAAGTGGTCTCGCGACGTATACGAGAAGTATCTCGCACTAGTCAAGTAATAATCTGTTCGCCTTGTCCCATGATACGTTTATGTCCTTTTATGGAAATTTCGGCATAAGTGAAGTTATGGAAATGACCAGAAGAGGTCGTAGAAATAGGCGGCTCGGAAGGTAAACGTTGAAATAAACGGCAAAAAGTGTCCTTAATTTTCTGAGAAATTATTTGTATTAAAGAAGTACAAAAAACCCTGGCCATATACGGCTTGTCCGTAAAGGCAACCAGAAATCGTTTTATGACATATTATTTCTTCGCAATACGTAGCATGGTAAACGAAAGAGCAGCGCATTGAAATATACGATGTTGTATCAAGAAATAAACGTATAATAAAACTGTTCACGTCTATCGAATAGTGGCAGCGATGGCGCTCGATCAAACAGTGGCACTGCCTCTTGGGCTCCCACTTGAGCGCGCCCTCCGATGCCGCCAGTCATCGTGAGCTGGAAGCAGAGCATCACTCGGACTACGTGCCCTGATCCCGGTGGTCCGAGCCCGACGCCTTCGCCGCGCAGGCCTCGGTGCAGTCAGCTAGCGACGCGAAGCGGTGGTCGCCGGCCAAACACCGGTGCGCTGCCTCAAGCACGGCCGAGGTGCGCAGACAGCGCACGCGACCCTCGGGCTGCGAGAAGTGGGCGAAATACGGAAAGCGATGTTCGCTGCGGCTGCAGGCAGTCGCTCGCGGTACTCGTCCGCACAGAGCCTAGCCGTGGGCCCCGCAATGGCTGGCGCACTCGGCGGCCGTGGAGAAGAGGGCGCTGTCGTCGGAAGGACAGGCACCGGCGGGGAATCTCCACGGGCGACAGTGGTCGCTCTCGAAGTACCACCAGCTCTCTCTCACAACCTCCCTGAACGAAAGAAGTGGACGTAGTAATTGCATCGTGATCGTTACCACCTTTCAACCCTATGTCGTCATCGGCAGCGTTTTCCATATATTGGCACTCGTTTCATCGGATGTCTGAACAACATTCTTGTGTCAGAGTCAGAGAAATCATTGCACCGAGTGTGTGCACTTTTCAACGACTATAACACGGCAGCTTCTTATAAAGGACCTGCTTATGCAAGCGAAGAACATTACAAACAGGGTGATATTAGGGAAGAGCAAAGGGAGATTAACATATGGTCAGTAGTCTATCCTGGTAGTGTAGCGGTTAGGGGTGCTCGGCTGGTGACTGTGAAGTCGCTGTTTCGATGTAGGCCGCGAAGGTCAAATTTCGATGGAGGCGAGATGCCTCAAGCCCGTGTATTCGATGGAGGCGAGATGCCTCAAGCCCGTGTACTGTGCTATGTTAGTGCACGTTAAAGAACATCGAAGGCTGTAAATTTCCGGAGCCCTCGCCTACGGTGCCTCTCCATCATATCGTGACTTTTCATAAAGCCATGATTTTATTATTACTATTATTATTATCTAGTTACGAACTGCAAATGTATGTTAGCTGCGGCGCTTGTGAAACAACTTGGCAGTATACTCACGACTTTTCAGTATACTCACCACGATTTCATAATACATTGGTTCTCGTTTCTTGTCAAATCACTCGATTTAGTTACCGAGTAAAAGCTGAGAATCGAAACTTGTTCATGTTGGTTGCCACCACGGGCGTGCCTTTTATGTGAGCGTGTATATAAACACACAAACAAAATATGCAATTCTAGGATGGGCACAGAGCGTTGAATGCCCAAACTTGGCTACGCCACTGCATCCGTCTAATGGTTCCCGCCAGGGAAAGCTACAGCGCGGAATCATGGCATACTCTTTCTTGCGGATCGACTTCAGGTGAATTTGCGCCGGTTATTTCTTCACACAAGTTATTACGCTGAGAAAAAGCTCGTAAATGTCATTCGGCACAGCGTGTGATGCAATCCTCTTGCGGTTGTTAGGGAAATATTTCGGTGGTCCTCCCATGGCATAATTAGCCTATACGATTTTCAACAGTATTTCAAGTTATCCGGAATAGCTTTAGGGCTTAGGCTTCCCGCCCTCTATGACCTCTCACCCCTCTCTCACAGGGAGCAGCCAATGGGAGGTGGGCGGAAAGCCATCCGCTATACGCGCTGTGCGGACGTGCACGTTGAGGTCCCAAGTGAACCTTTCGCAGCCAGAGGACAGTGGCATGTCGAAGCAGGCGTCTTTGGGCCGGTAACCGAAGACGCAGCTGTGCTCGCAGGTGGCACGTGAGGTGAACCGTTTGAAGTCCCGAGCATACAGTTGCACCATCGGATCCAGCGCGGTGGCCAGACAGGCGTTCACCGTTGGCCGGTAGTGGAACTCGCATCGTGCCACGGGGCAGTACGTATACACGACGGCATGGCAGTTGGGCTTAGTCTGCGATGCCGCAAGATAACAGAGCACGCTTTTCGAGCCTAACGTACGACGTATATTCAGCCGTGGTCAATATATATAATAACTTGTATGCCATTATTGCTTGGTGATTTCTTTAACCTTGTTGGTCGCTGTTGTAGCTCATGTCTCTTACGCACTATAGTCACACGATTTGCCTAGCATTTGTACTGATTGTTATAATTACCGTCTACCTTTAACTTGTAGAAAGGATCTTTTTCCGAAGCAACATAAGTTCTTCTGTCACATTGTCACTTTGGATAGCCAACTTCTCTTAGCACTATGATAGGAGGTCCCCCGCGTCCCCGCTTCGACTGAGTGAGTGATCATACCATTTACTAACGTCATCGCGGAATTGTAGATGATCAATTTGTGTCACGTCTTAATCATGTAATCGCACATCTCGAATGACGCATCACATGACGACATCATTGTACATCTCGCTTCGAGCTGTCAATTTGCCCTTGGACAGTAATCAGCTAGACCATCCAACTAATGCAGATAGAAGAGAAGCTGTGTCGGAAAGCTGTCGGGACAATTTTTGTATCCTGCCGGTACATTATCGCAATTGGTCTGTAATTCCGTTTGTGGCACAGCTTCCTCTTTTGGACGCGCCACTTACTATTACCAATCCTGTGCACTACTGGCAAGAAAGAAACCACGAATGGTGCGCTAATGGTGTAATAAGCCTTTTTTAAGTTTATTTATGTCACTTTTAATTGAAAAACTTGACTTACTGCGCAATATCACTATGGTGAACAAATTATCATGTTCAAAGAGAGGTATGTAGGGTGTTCCGTTCGAAATTTAAAATAATTTGTTTAGCTTTTGAGGCATCCTTGCGGCCAGCAGGTACGCATATAATTGTAATGCGTCGTTAAATTCGGCTTACAAAAATTATGACATCAAAGACTATAAAATATAGAGAAATTATTTGCATTTTAAATCCTAACTGGACTAGGTAATGTACTTAAACTATTTTTTCTTGCTTTCTCGTTGTTGTTCAGAACATTGGCATCAAATTATGCGAATATTGCGCATTTTACACATTCGATCAGAATGCTTTTAGCAAAAAGGTAGACAACCGTAGATTGGGCTCAATAACTAAGATATATATATATATATATATATATATATATATATATATATATATATATATATATATATATATATATTGTACCGAAGCATAGTGGCGCCAGCTATGTGCCAGCGTGAAAGAAGACGTTGACGTCCGTGTGTGGCTCGTGCTTGCCGGGTTCCTGCCTGTACCAGCTTGTTGCGGCTAACGTTTCTGGAATAATAACCTGTGTTTTTACGCAACCTTGCTCGTTGCATTTGGTGGAAACGTGCTGGGTAACGTCCTGGAGCTCCGCAGCCGTAAGCTACCATCTCAGTCCACGATGACCGAGCGCGTCGATCCCCCACAAGGCTCTTCCACGCTGCCACCCGTCATGTGTTCTGGTGTACTTCGTCTGCGTGACCCACCAGTATACAACGGCACTGAAGATCAAGATGTCGAGGACTGGCTGGTAGAGTACGAGCATGCCAGCGCGATTAACAAGTGGGATGACCCTGCGAAGCTGACTCACGTCATCTTCTACTTGACGGGTTTGGCCAACCTATGGTTCACCAACCACCAAGCCGACATCCCCACCTGGTCGGCTTTCAAAGAGGCTGTCACCTCGTTTTTCGGTCGTCCAGCCATGCGTAAGCTTCGTGCTGAACTGGGTCTGCGGGGACGATTTCAGCGAAATGGTGAGAGCTTCACGAGCTACATTGAGGATGTGATCAGCCTCTGTAGGCGAGTTGATGACAAGATGACGGAGGCTGACAGAATAAAGAATATAATGAAAGGCATTGATGACGATGCTTTTCATATGCTTGTGGCCAAAGACCCACAGACCGTCACGGCCGTGATTCAGTTATGTCAAAGTTTCGATGAGCTGCGCAAGCAACGAGTTTCTACACGTCGCGCTAATACGCAAACAGCTGATATTTCGGCCTTGGAGTGCAAAAGCAGTGGCCCCGACTACAGCGTGTTAATGCCTCAAATTCAGCAGTACATCCGGGAGGAAGTTGCTAGACAGCTCTCTCTTGTCGCCACCATCAACGAGACCCCCACAACACTGGACCACTCACTTCGCCGTGCTATTCAGACGCAAGTTGCCGAGGCTCTCCCTTCGCCCGCATCCCCAATATCAGTGGCTGCACCGCTGACTTATGCAGAAGCCGTCCGCCGACCTCCTGCCCAACCGCCGCTTCCTTCTTACAGTCCAGCCACCAACTACTACAGGTCACCAGTTTCAGTTTATCCGGTAAATCGGCCCTTTCCACCACCTCGAGCACCTGTAAATTCTTGGCGTACTCCGGATAACCGGCCCGTTTGCTACAACTGCGGTATTCCAGGACATATCGCGCGCTACTGTCGTCGCCGTGGATTCTATTTTAATGATGTGCAGCATTCCGGCAACATACCTCGGCAATCAGAATCGCATGTGACACCCGATTCACATGACCCCCGTTCACGTCGACCAGACTTCAGCCGACGTCGATCTCCTTCACCCCGTCTTCGGTCTCCTTCCCCCATGCTTCGCCGTTCCAACCACGTCCAGGAGGAAAACTAACAGTCGCAGTTCCTGAGGCAAGAGCTGCGCCACCGACGAAATTTCCAAGGCCTCATCTTTCGCCCCCTAACGAGATTGCCGTGTTTGTGGACGGTTTCGCCACAACTGCTCTTGTCGACACAGGTGCCGCTATTTGTATAATCAGTGAAGTGTTATGCCGCAAACTGAACAAAGTGACGACTCCACTGGTTGAAATTTCTTTACGCACAGCGAGTTCGCAACACGTCCAACCTTCTGCCACATGCACTGCTCGTGTTGTGATTCAAGGAGTGCTTTACATCGTTGAATTTGTCGTCCTTCCGCATGCGTCTCATGAAATCATCCTGGGATGGAACTTTCTTTCCGCTAATCATGCGGTTGTTGACTGCGCTCGTGCTCAACTCGTTTTGTTTCCATTCAGCACGACATTCATAGATCTCCCTCGCTCACCCAAAAAGGTGATCGTCACCGCTGATGTCGTCATTTCTGCTTTTTCGGTCGCCGCGGTATCTCTTTTCTGCGACTCCAATTCCGATTCAACTGCCCTATTTCTGCCGTCACAAGAATGCGCTCGTCGCCGGAACCTTGTCGTCCCGTTTGCCGTCATAACACTTGCCGATGGCTCCAGTGCCGTGTACGTGTGCAATCCGTTCCCTTGTCCCGCTACCTTATTGCATGGCGAATGCATTGGGAGTCTTGACACTTATGATGACATCTTTCCTTTCGATGCCCGTTCTGATACGACACCGATGTCCGTGGATGCTGTCACAGCTGGCACCGCGCCCTCACTACCTGACGAAGACGTTCTGTTGCGCAGCGTAGACACCGGCCTTACGCAAGACCAGCGCAATCAGCTCATTCAACTGCTTGACCGTTTCCGCGCCTCCTTCGACCACGGACAACCTCCCTTGGGACGCACGTCAGTTGTCGCTCACCATATCGACACCGGTCATCATACTCCACTTCGTCAGCGCCCCTACCGCGTCTCGCAGGCTGAGCGTGACGTCATCACTCAACACGTCGACGAGATGCTGCAACGTGGTGTTATTCAGCACTCACACAGTCCTTGGGCTTCGCCAGTGGTCCTCGTGCGAAAAAAGGATGGCTCCATCAGGTTTTGCGTGGATTATCGTCGACTAAACAACATCACACGCAAGGATGTTTATCCCCTGCCACGCATTGATGACGCCTTGGATTGCCTTCAAGGTGCGGAGTTTTTCTCTTCACTGGATCTGCGCTCTGGATATTGGCAAGTGCCAATGGCTGAACCAGACCGTCCAAAAACGGCGTTTGTGACCCCTGACGGCTTATATGAATTTAATGTAATGCCCTTTGGTCTTTGCAATGCGCCTGCGACTTTTGAAAGAATGATGGACAGTGTCCTCAGGGGACTTAAATGGCACATCTGTCTTTGCTATTTAGACGACATAGTTGTATTCTCGGCGAATTTCGAAACTCATCTTTCCCGTCTGGAACAAGTTCTCCAGTGCCTTACGGCAGCCGGGTTGCAACTTAACTTCAAGAAATGTCGTTTTGGCGCCCGCAAACTCACAATTCTCGGCCACGTCGTTTCAAAAGAAGGAATATCGCCAGACCCTGCCAAACTGCGTGCCGTTGCCGAGTACCCCAAGCCTACTACTCTAAAGGAGCTTCGTAGTTTCGTAGGCTTGTGTTCCTATTTTCGTCGTTTCATTCGCAATTTTGCCTCTATAATTGCCCCTCTGACTCAGCTTCTCTCCCGTAGCGCGGACCTCTCAGGCTGGAATTGCCACTGCGATGAGGCATTCACGGCGCTACGCCGGCTACTCACCTCTCCGCCAGTTCTCCGCCACTTCGATCCCAATGCACCCACTGAAATTCATACGGATGCAAGCGGTGTCGGCCTCGGTGCCATTCTCGCTCAACGCAAGGATGGCTGCGACGAGTACGTTGTCGCCTATGCCAGCCGTACGCTAACGAAGGCAGAGTCCAACTATTCCGTCACGGAAAAGGAGTGCTTGGCTATCATTTGGGCTATAGGAAAATTTCGCACCTACCTTCACGGACGCCAGTTTGTTGTTGTCACAGATCACCATGCCTTATGCTGGTTAGAATCCATGAAAGATCCTACGGGCCGCCTCGCTCGTTGGGCTTTACGCCTTCAGGAATACGATATCCGTGTTGTTTATCGCTCAGGACGCAGACATTCCGACGCCGATGCACTATCCCGTTCTCCACTGCCTCCTGACCTTGCCTGCTTATCAACTGCCATTTGCGATTCGTCATCGTTGAGCATCACCGACATGCCATCCGAACAGCGCAAGGATCCTTGGATCAATTCTTTGCTCGACGTCCTCTCTCACAGTTCGTCAGAAACGACTTCACGCTCCCTCTCTCGTCAAGCAAGACACTTTGCTGTCCGTGAAGGCTTGTTGTATCGCCGCAATTATGTGACGGACGGCCGTAGGTGGCTCCTTGTCATCCCTCGTCATTTGCGTTCGGACATCTGCGCTGCCTTTCACGATGACCCCCAGTGTGGCCACGCTGGAGTATTTAAGACTTACTCTCGCCTTCGTCTTAGATACTACTGGCGCGGCATGTATCTATCGGCACGTTCGCCAGTACGTTCGGTCATGCACCACGTGTCAACGACGCAAGACGCCTTCTCACAGCACTGCTGGCCCTTTGCAACCCTTAACCTGCCCAGCGAGACCATTCGACCGCGTCGGAATTCATATTTATGGTCCTCTACCCAACTCTCTTCGAGGCAACCGGTGGATTATCGTCGCCGTGGATCATTTGACACGCTACGCTGAAACATCTGCGCTGCCTGCTACCACTGCGAAAGACGTTGCGTCCTTTCTTCTTCACCATCTCATTTTGCGACACGGTGCACCTCGTGAATTACTGAGTGACCGTGGACGCGTGTTTCTCTCGAACGCCGTCGACGAGCTACTCAAGGCATGTCGCACGGTCCATCGGAAATCCTCGGCATACCATCCTCAAACCAATGGCATGACGGAACGCTTTAACCGTACCCTTGGAGATATGCTTGCCATGTACGCCTCTGACGACCACACTAATTGGGACCAAGTGCTCCCTTTTGTCACGTACGCATACAACTCTGCGCCACAAACAACCACTGGCTTTTCTCCTTTCTTCCTCCTGTACGGACGTGAGCCGTCATGCTCCATGGACACCATTCTCCCTTACAGGCCTGATGTTTCCGAAGCGACGCCTGTTTCCGAAGCAGCTGCTTATGCCGAAGAGTGTCGTCAACTCGCTCGCTCATTTACCGCACAAGACCAATGGCGCCAGAAAACTGACCACGATTCCTCTGCGTCTACTGTACACTATAACCCAGGAATGCTGGTTTGGCTCTGGGTCCCGTCTACCCCTCCCGGTCTTTCCCCGAAGCTTTCGTCGAAATACCATGGCCCCTACCGTGTGGTGCGGCAAACATCTCCTGTCAACTATGAAGTTGAGCCCATTGATCCACCCCGGACCAACGCTGCCGTGGGCGTGAAACAGTACACGTATCACGCCTCAAACCGTGCTATGAGCCCCTTGTCGTGTCCTTTCCCTAGGTCGGCAGGTTGGCTCCTTTCTGTGAGGGGAGTAATTGTACCGAAGCATCGTGGCGCCAGCTATGTGCCAGCGTGAAAGAAGACGTTGACGTCCGTGTGTGGCTCGTGCTTTCCGGGTTCCTGCCTGTACCAGCTTGTTGCGGCTAACGTTTCTGGATTAATAACCTGTGTTTTTACGCAACCTTGCTCGTTGCAATATATATATATATATATATATATATATATATATATATATATATATATATATATATATTGTCACAGGTAATGGGTATGAGCCATCAACTGTAAGTGGAATTCCTGGGAAGTGAAGAAAGAAGAGGGCTTTTGCGTCCTGGTCTGAGGGCAAGTAAGACGTCGTTTCGTCACTGTCTGTTATTACGTTCGTGGCACTGGTGGAGGTGCTGGGTAAATGCGCCTCGGCTGCAGATTTTCAGCCGACACACCGAGCTACTTGGAGACAGCTACAGCTCCCACGGCAAGAAGCAGTCGCCGCCTGCGAGGACTATCTCCCGAGTACGGTCCCCTCTCTCAAGAAGAGATGGCAACTTCAACTAACAACCAGGCGAGTCCAACCACCGACGCCTATTCTTTTCTCCCGCATGTTTTTCATGCGCCGCAAACACCACGCTCATTTCATGGAGACATTTACGAAGATGTTGACGACTGGCTTGACCACTTCAATCGAGTTGCCAACATCAACGAATGGGATGAAGCTCGCAAGCTGGGGAGAGTTTACTTTGCATTAGAAGACTCTGCCAAAACGTGGTACGAAAACCACGAGGGTTCCTTTGCGACGTGGCATGAGTTCAGCCGACAGTTTCGTGACGCGTACCGCAGCACTGAAAGGAAGGAGAGAGCAGAGCAGGCTATCTCGTCTCGTAACCAACGACCCAACGAGAGAGTTTCGATGTTTGTCGAGGACATGCTGCGACTCTTCAAGCGTGCTGACCCTGCAATGTCCGAGGAAAAGAAGGTGCGGCATTTAATGCGTGGGGTAAAAGAGCAGCTTTTCGCCGGACTCGTGCGCAATCCACCGACGACTGTGGCAGAGTTCATAAATGAGGCAACCACAATGGAGCGTACTCTCCAGTATAGGTCGTCACAGTATGAACGCCATGACGTGACCCCTGCTGCATGCTTTATCGGGGCTGACAGCGAGAGGCATGCCCTCGCTGAGTTCATAAGAAGCGTCGTGCGGGACGAGCTGCGCCAACTCCAAGCAGCGGGACCCCAACCACCCGTAAGTGCTCTCACAGACATAATCCGAAATGAGATCCGACATGTGGTCACCCCACTCGCGCCAGCAAGGCCTGAGGCCCCTGTACTGACTTATGCGGCGGCTCTGCGATCTCCTGCACCACATGGCCCTGATCCCACCATGGGGAGAATGGATCAGGCTAGCCATCGATTCCAGGGCACCTCTTCGACTCCGCCACCCACCTCAAGGTTTACGAGTGCACCGACTTATCGTCCGTCTGGATCGCGGCAAAACGCCACAAAGGCCAGCGTGTGGCGTACGTCCGATAACCGTCCCCTATGCTACCACTGTGGCGAAGCGGGTCACGTCTACCGCCATTGCCAGTACCGCCAAATTGGTCTCCGTGGCTTTCACCCTGATGCTCGGTGCCCGCGTTACGGTGAGCGTCCCCGCGACATCGAAGCGTACCTTACGGGCCAGCAAGCTCCTCGCCTTGGTCAACGCCCCATTTCAAGATCACCATCACCTCGCCGCCCCACGTCACCTAGCATTCCCTCGTCATCTTTTGCTCCTTTCAGAGGCCGGTCACCGAGTCCCCACAGGGGAAACTAGAAACCGCGGCTCCTGGGGGTGAAGCCGCGTCCCAACGAACTGTCAAAGAGCCTCCTTCGACGCAAAGACCCGACGAAGACCGTTTTGACTTTCCAGTCGTTTCCGAAAGTCATCAGACTGTTTCCGCTGACATCACCGTACACGTCGATAATCACGTCGTCACTGCCCTCGTCGACACCGGCGCCGATTATTCGGTTATGAGCAGCACCCTAGCATCCCAACTGAGGAAGGTAACTACCCCTTGGCAAGGACCGCCGTTGCGCACGGCAGGGGGCCACCTCGTCACGCCGACTGGAATGTGCACAGCCCGTGTTCGAGTCCGTGCTTCGACGTTCACGGGGTCTTTCCTCGTATTACCTGTGTGCTCCCGTCCACTCATTTTGGGGCTGGACTTTCTTCGCGAACACGGCGCAATTATTGACCTAAGAGACTTGCAGGTGTCGTTCGAGGACCCGTTTCATCTTGAACCGGAAAACGCCCGCTCATCGAAGGCTGCCCTACGTGTATCTTCCGAATCTGTTACTCTGCCTCCCCGCAGCAGCCTTTTTATAAACGTTGAATGTGACCAAGACGTTCCCGATGCTGTAATTGCAGAAGGAAATTTGTCCCTACTTTTTGCACAACAAATCTGCGTTGCCCGAGGTATTGTACAGCCCAGTAGAAAGCAGGCTTGCCTATTCGTCACGAATTTCAGCGAGGAGTATCGCCATCTTACCCAGCACCTCCACCAGTGCCACGAACGTAATAACAGACAGTGACGAAACGACGTCTTACTTGCCCTCAGACCAGGACGCAAAAGCCCTCTTCTTTCTTCACTTCCCAGGAATTCCACTTACAGTTGATGGCTCATACCCATTACCTGTGACAATATATATATATATATATATATATATATATATATATAACTGTGTGTGTGTTTGTATGTGTGTACCCATATTTCTTTCCATCCATTCCTCTCATTCAAATCAGGTTGGGGCACTACATGGCACATCGGACACGCATACAGAAAGTTCGGTCACGTGACAGTGACGACAATAAATAAAATTCTCAAAACGCGAGTCATGTTTGAGGTCAAGTTTGTATCCGTGTACTTGTACTGATTTCGGGTTTACTTCTTCGCTTCTTCTTAGCTTCTGTGATGTTCAAATAAAGAGCCACAATTTACAGGTTAGCCCAATCCATGTCTGTACACAACTGCTCATGAATCACTCATAGTATACCTCGCTTTGTGCAGTACTGCATATCTAACAACTTTAGTACGAAGCCTATACGGGCTTTTCTCTCTATCACACACACTCACTCACTCAATCACTCACTCACTCACCATATTCGACTGCAATTGTCCCGAAGTTTCCGCCACCGACCTCCCGGCGTTGCTGTCATCGCCCGAAAAGGAAGTGCTGGTTTGCGGAGTTCCCGAGTGACGAGTGAGGTCCTCGTATTCGTTCACCGTGACGTCGGCATCCGTGCTAGACTCCTCAACGTCGTCCGCGATCGCGGTTGGTTCAGGGCCGTTGCCTCCTGCTTCGACGTCGTCCCGTGCGAAACCTGGCAGCAGAGTCGCAGGAAGTCCGTGTTCCGTGGCTGAAGACTTCCGGTCGATGAGTTTCGCCTGTGGTTTAAAATCAAGGGTGATTCCAACATACCCCCTATCGCAAAAGGCCAACGTCTGTAGTGCCAGAAACAATAAAAATTTATTGATTGTAATTGAGGACGACGCAACGAGCAATGGAAAGAAAAATGGTAGGTGTAACCTTAAAAGACAAGAAGAGAGCAGAGTGGATTAGGGAAGAAACGGGGGTTAAGGATATCATAGCTGAAATAAAGAGGAAATGGACATGGGTCGGGCATGTAGCGTGTAGACAGGATAACCACTGGCCATTAAGGGTGACTACGGCCCCAAGCACTTACATTAAGGCTTTTGCGAACACGGATGTACCCTACTTTGAAAATGTTACACATCATGTACCCTGACCTATACCCAAGTAATCTTTGTCCACATTGTGGGGAAATAGCCTCATTAGAACACATGCTCTGGCAGTGCACCGAATTCGCTCATATGACCTCTGCCAGATGGGAGGCGGCAATCCGCAGCTCATCATTGGCAGATCAGCTCTGGGCTGTCCACGAAGCCCGCGAGGCGGCTGAGGAGCTTGGCATCTCAGTCCCCACGTGGGAGCTGCCCGCAACACAGTGATCTGTGTTTTAGAGGACCAAATAAAAGTTTATCCAATCCAATCCAACTAAGGGTAACTAACTGGATTCTCAGAAAAGGCAAGCTGGTTAGACGTAGACAGAAGCTTAGGTGGGCAGATGAGATTAAGAAGTTTGCGGGTATAAATTGGCAGCAGCAAACACAGGACCAGGTTACCTGGCGGAACATGGGGGAGGTCTTTGTGCTGCAGTGAACGTTGTCAGGCTGGCGCTGATGATGATGATGATGATGATGATGATGATGATGATGATGAATGTAACGACCTTTGATAGAGTGTCAAACTCGCCCACCATGATACACACTGTGGTTATGGAGCTCGACTGTTGACCCGACGGTCGGGGGATCAAATCCCAGCCGTGACGGCCGTATTTTCTATGTGGGTGAAAATACTTGAAGCCCGCGATTTAGGTGGACGTTAAAGAACCCCTGTCACTTTGCATATACAATTCAGTAGGAGGCACGCATGCACGACAAGTGTTCTTTCCGTTGAATTCTGTTTTGTTGCTTTCTAAAAAATGGTACAGCAATAAAAATATACAAGCGAGAGTATGAAAGAACTGTTGTGGTACCGTCGGTTAATTATACCTACATTTATGGTAATAACTAGCACAACTAAAGAACAAAATTATTGGCAAAATATTCAATGACGACCAGTAAAACATGAGAATGTGCAACAAACAAAAACCCAAAATAAAAGTGAAAAAAAGAAAGTCGCTCTTATGACAGCCAGGATATGACTGCACTTATGGCAGGTAGTAATAACTAAGGTGATTGCTTTAGCCTTGCTAGGGAAACGGGGGATTTATTAATGACCCATAAATTATTCTGTAGCGGAATTACAGTGAACGTAGTTGTCATTTTTTCGTGATTAGTAATGAACCTTGCGTTATTTCCCTGTCTCGCGTTCCCGTCCTTGTTAACATTAAAGATCACTATTCCACGTATATTTATACCTCATTTTAGTGGCATGAGAAAACAGCTACCCTTGTTTCTCTTGTGAGAATTTCCGGTCGAGTACGATCTCTTGATTCACTGGTGACAATAGCGATGAAAGAAATCCGTAGACAGGAGTTGGGTGCTGCCGTGTTACAGATGACGACTATGGTGACACTAAATACGTGTCGTGTTGCGTCCGGCGGCTCTGAATCTGGTGAGCTGAGAATGATGCGGTTTGTCTTGGCGTTCGTGGCCACCACCATGACGACGAGCAGGGCCGCCAGTGCCCCGTCAGTCCCAACAGGCGGATGTTCGAGGGTCCGACTGGCGGGTTCCCATGCCTGCCTCCCGCAGAGAACCGGCGCTTGAAAGAAGGCGGAGGGAAAGCTAGAAATAAAGAAGTGACACGTCCGTATTATGTCAGTTCATTCGAAACTAAAAAAGTTCTTGGCGGTGCACGTCTTTCTCCGTTCACTGTGTTTAACATCAAGAATTACAGTGAATCATGGAGAAACACGGTGAGATATGTATAAACGAAGGGTTGACGACGACCAAGGGTCCGTAACCCAACTTAGGAAAAGTTGCGCTGTCCTGGCGTTTAAAATGTACATGCAAAAAAATAAAAACAAACAAGCTGTAGTGGTGGCGAATATTTTTGTTGATGAGATGCAAAAACCTGTATTTTGCGAATATACAAACATTCATACGTAATCCAGTTGATCATGCCACTTCTATAAACTGATAGAAGAGCATGAATAAACAACTTGGGAGAGAAATTTAGCTTTCAAGAGAGAAATTCGATAGCGTAATCGGGCTCCGTTCACGTCACATTGTCCGTTTGCTGCGCTTCTTTTCTCATTGGACACAACCAAAGAAAAGGCAAATATCTGCACTGGACAGTGGCCGTTAATAATTTCCCAAAGGTGCATACTGCATCTGCTAATGCTAAATGCTTACTACGTCATAATTTATCATTTGGCGAAGCAGCGAATAATCCACTACATGTGCTATATACGAGCAAGATCGCAGCATGCCCAATTCGGTTATGATGTGATTAGGAATCACGTTGAGCTGTGGTGGAGCGTTCTGTAATGTGTAAGCTTCTAGACATTCACCTCTTTCTTAAACTCATATGGCTTGCCACCTGGTGCGATTCCACACTTTGGACACGCGGTATCACATCACCCTGTGAATCTCCTGTACAGCGTTTTTATTTTTTTCTCTCTCCAAAGCTGTTTTCAGCTCTGACTTTGCTCCGTAGTAGAACGTCTGACCACTGTGAGAATTCATGGCTTCTATTTGAGCTCCAACCGCTTTTTTATTTCTTTTTGCATACGTGGCATTTGTCCCTCGTGGACAACGTGCTGACAATGCCGAGGATTGAATGTCGGGTGCTTTAACGCTATCGCGTTCAAAGTAATTCGGCATATAAATACTCATGCCAAGCACTATATTTAGAAAAGACAAATGTAGGACAGTCACACATTTTTAAACCAGTGCCAGAAAAAAAGGAGGGGGTGATGGGGGTGAAGCGGGTCTTTTTCAAAGGTTCATGGAAGCTGTCAAAACCAGCACCATTGTTTGTATTGAACAAATGCGAGGACTCATTACACTATTAATACAGGATATAATCAGACAATCGGACAGAAAGTAAGATTTCGAGCTGTGAACAATATTGCAGGTCCTTAATCCACGTCGATGTTTCCGCGCTCCAAGTTCGGCGCTTCCCGGTATACATGAAGAAAGTGGTAGAACTTGTAAATCAGGTGAATCAATTGCTGAAACTTACACACTGCATATTGACGCGCGTATGTGCCAGTGGCGAGGACAACGAAGCAGCGCGAGTGTCCTTGGCCGAGGGCAAAAAACGAAGAAGTCGTTGCAGTCTGTTTCCTGCGATCGATAAATCGTATTTGTTTGAGGCGCTTTGTGTGCTCGTCAATCTCGCGTCGTCACACTGGTGGAGGTGCTGGGTACGTCTTCATGCTTGGCACCCCTTCGCGGACCCGACATTCAAGCCCGGAATCACTACCACCCGCCGACACACCAGTCCACCGTTCCAGCCGCCGTCTGCGAGGCCTAGCTACCGAGCTCAATCCCTTTCCAGAAACTGCCAGCAATCGCTTGCCTCCTTCAACCACCATGGCCCCTGCAGCTACATCGCACATGACACTTCAGAATCCCATGATTCGTGACCGCTTTCATGGTGAGACCTATGAAGATGCACAAGACTCGCTGGACCAGTTCGAACGCTGCGCGAAGTACAACCAGTGGCTCACCCCAGAAGACATGCTCGCGAATGTGTACTTCTACCTGAAAGACAACGCCCAGACGTGGTACATCAACAGGGAAAGAAGCTTGGCTACGTGGGATGACTTCCGCAACCAGCTGATTGACACCTTTAGTAGTCTTGACAGAAAAGAGAATGCGCAACGTCTCTTGGAAGCTCGAATTCAAAAACCAAACGAGAGCGTCGCTATGTTCGCCGAGGACATGACCCGTCTTTTCAGCAGGGCGGATCCCAAGATGCCGGAAGACAGGAAGCTGCAGTATCTAATACGAGGCGTGAAGGAGCAACGGTTTGCTGGGCTTGTGAGAAATCCGCCAACAACAGCAGCTGAGTTCACGAAAGATGCCACAGCTATTGAACGGGCCCTACAGCAACGGTACCGCCAGCAGAACCCGGTCAACATTCGAGCGACTAGCCCTGTTACGACTGCGGCGAGCCTCTGCGACAATGACAGGCCTCTGCGGCAAGTCATCCGGGAGACTTTGAGGGAGGAGCTTCGGCATCTTGCTTTAATTCCAGCAACTGAACCGACGCCGGCATTGTCTTTTGTCGCTGATGTTGTCCTGGATGAGGTCCGCCAGGCTCTCTCTTCATCCGGCTATAATGGTGTGCGACGACATTTTACTTATGCTGATGCAGTCCGACGCCCCGTCGTCGCTCCTTCAGCA
Source organism: Rhipicephalus annulatus (assembly GCA_013436015.1). NCBI lineage: Eukaryota > Metazoa > Arthropoda > Arachnida > Ixodida > Ixodidae > Rhipicephalus > Rhipicephalus annulatus. The sequence goes on from WOVY01004708.1 coordinate 54,927, forward strand.
CAGCAGACCCCAATGACTGGACCACCACCAACCCTGCAAATACAGCCTCTGTCAGCACCGACCACTTTCGCAACCTCACCGGTTCCTCCGACAAGACGAATGCCGTACAACCAACATGGCCCACAACGTGGCCCCACAACGTGGCCCAATAGTGGGTGCCCGCTTACCTACCAGCGTCGGAAAACCGATTTGTGGCGTACCGCTGACCGTCGACCGGTATGCTTTCATTGTGGCGAAGCTGGGCACGTCTACAGAGTTTGCCGTTATCGCGACGCTCAGTACTCGAGATTTCCTCGCTACCCTGATTACATTGCGTACGACGATCAACGCATGTACAACTACGCCCCTGTGAACACACCGCCGCAGAATCCAGTAATGCCCAGATCACGTTCTCCATCTCCTGCGTGGCCCAGTTCACCTAATCTTCGCAGTTTTGCCGACGTCACCATGGGCAGGTCCCCTAGCCCGCGACGGGGAAACTAGACGCAGCGACCTCGGGGGGTGGGGTTGCCAATATTCGAAATTCCGAACAGCCCCCATTGCAGACAAATGACAGCTCGAAGCCATCGATACCGAAGAAGACGACAGCAACGACTAATTCGACGAATGAGACAACTTCCGACGTAACCGACGTTATCAGAGCGGACCTCGTCGTTCACATTGACGGCCTCCAAGTGACGGCTCTTGTGGGCATTGGCTCCCACTTTTCTATAATAAGCCTACAGCTAGCCGAAAGACTAAGGAAGGGGAAAATGCCATGGCAGGGACCCAATATAAGAACTGCAGGAGGTCAGTTGATGACACTGGTTGGAAAGTGCACGGCCCGACTCTTCATTGCGGGTTCCACCTTTGTCGCCACCCTCGTCATTCTCCACGAGTGCTGTAAACAGCTCATAATGGGAATGGATTTCTTGCGCGAATACGGGGCTGTGATTGACATCCGTGACAGAAGCGTAACGTTCACTGTAAGCTCGGAGACTGCTACAGATAAGGAACACCAGCCACCTCGCTTCCGTATTGCCGATGACGACGTCATACTGCCGCCACGAAGTTGTTCTCTCGTATTCGTGCACTGTGACAAATTACAAAATGGTACTGGCATCGCTGAACATATCAAGGAGCTCGCATTCACTAGCGGCATTTCTGTTGCCAGGGCTGTCATCACTGTTATTGACGGATGCGCTGAACTGCTATTGACAAATTTCAGCAGAGAACGCCGACACATAGTTAAAGGCACGGCTATTGCCTATTTTGACGAACTCTCGCAAACAGAAGATTGTAATTAAGTGGAGGAAGCAGCAGCGTCTACTATCACTACACCGACACCTGTCGACGTTGGTCCAATGTTATCTCCCATTGAGCGAGACCGCCTTCTCACGCTGATCAACAAGTTCCACGGCTGCTTCTCATCCACATCAAGAGTCTGTCAAACGGCACTGACGAAACACCGCATCATCACGGATTCCGATGCCAGACCCATCCGCAAAATCCTTATCGAGTCGCCCCAAAGGAGCGTGAGGCAATTCAAAAACAGGTGAAAACGATGCTAGAAGATGGTGTTATTCGGCCATCTAACAGTCCTTGGGCTTCACCTGTAGTACTCGTCAAAAAGAAGGATGGTAGCTTGCGTTTCTGCGTCGACTACCGAAAGCTTATTCAGATCACAAAGAAGGACGTCTACCCTCTGCCGCGTATTGATGATTCATCGGATAGACTACGAAACGCACGCTACTTTTCGTCTATGGACTTAAAAAGTGGCTACTGGCAAATTGAAGTGGATGAGAGAGGCCGTGAGAAGACCACCTTTGTTACGCCCGACAGACTTTATGAATTTCAGGTTCTTCCTTTCGGTTTGTGTTTGGCGCCAGCAACATTCCAGCGTCTCATGGACACGGTTCTGTCAGGACTTAAGTGGCAAACCTGCTTGGTGTACCTCGACGACGTGATTGTCTTTTCGGCGACTTTCGAGGAACACTTACGAAGGCTCGAAGCAGTTTTTGAAGCAATACGCTTGGCCGGTCTTACTCTAAAATCGGAAAAGTGCCACTCCGGCTTCCACGAACTTCAATTCCTCGGTCACGTCGTGAGCAGCCAAGGGATCCGACCCGACCCGGATAAAATTGCCGCCGTGGCAAACTTCCCTACGCCATCAGACAAAAAAATAGTGCGACGTTTTTTAGGACTCTGTGCCTATTACCGGCGGTTTATTGCAAATTTTTCGCGCATCGCATGGCCTATGACACAGCTTACTCGGGAAGATACCCCCTTCAGATGGGGCGAAGACCAACAGCAGGCATTTCACGAGCTTCGTAAACGAATGCAAACACCCCCAGTGCTGGCCCACTTCGATGAAGACGCGCCGACATTACTTCATACAGACGCAAGTAATGTGGGTCTTGGAGCAATGCTCGTACAGTCGAAGGACAACAACCAAAACGTGATCGCCTACGCCAGCAGGACGCTGTCCCGAGCTGAAGCTAATTACACTACGACGGAAAAAGAATGTTTTGCAATGGTATGGGCAGTCCTGAAGTTTCGTCCTTATTTGTACGGCCGCACATTCACCGTTATCAGCGATCACCACTCTCTCTGTTGGTTAGTCAACTTGAAAGATCCGTCCGGCCGCTTTGCACGATGGAGTTTTCGGCTCCAAAAATTTGACTTCACTGTTGCCTACAAGTCGGCAAAACGACACACCGATGCCGACTGCCTTTCTCGGTCTCCTGTTGAGACGGCATCCCCGGACAACCACGGTGACGACACGGCCTTTCTCGGAATTGTGGACACTGCCGCCTTTTCTCAGCAGCAGCGTGGCGATGCTGAGCTGCTACCACTTATAGATTACCTACAAGGGGCGAGCGAATAGCGTTCCGAAGTTATTTGCGAGAGGGCTGCCGTCGTACTGCTCGCAAAATGACGTTCTTTATAACAGGAACTTTTCACCCACCGGCAGCAGCTACTTGCTCGTCGTGCCTTCTTCGCTTCGCCGTGAGGTATTGCAAGCCTGTCACGATGAACCTACCGCTGGTCACTTGGGTTACGCAAGAACATTGGCGAGGATAAGGCAGAACTATTACTGACCAAGACTTGCCGAAGTTGCCGAAACTTACGTGCAGGCATGTCTAGATTGCCAGCGCCGCAAGCCACCATCCATCAAACCAGCTGGCCTGCTGCAGCCTGTCCGAGTGCCGGCGACACCGTTAGCACAAATTGGCATGGATTTTCTGGGCCCCTTCCTAAAGTCTGCCACTGAAAACAGGTGGATAATCGTCGCCACGGATTACCTGACCCGATACGCGGAGACAGGCGCTCTGCCACGCCAATGGCAGCTGAAGCGGCGCAATTTTTCATCGAAGCCATCGTCTTAAGACACGGTGCTCCCGCAATAGTCATCACCGACAGAGGTACTGCCTTCATGGCCGAACTTTTGGACACCATTTTCCGACTAAGTGGTACAGCTCACAGGAAGACAACGGCGTATCATCCCTAGACCAACGGGCTCACCGAACGCCTCAACAAGACCCTGGCTGACATGATAAGCATGTACGTAGAGGTAGAGCACAAGAACTGGGACATCATTTTGCCCTACGTCACGTTCGCGTACAACACGGCTCGTCAAGAGACCACTCGGAAGACACCCTTTAGTCTCCTTTACGGACGCGAGGTTACAACAACGTTAGACGCAATGCTCCCTCATGAAAATGATGGCAATGAGACAGACGCCGAAGAGTTTACCCAGCTAGCAGAAGAAGCCAGACAACTTGCCAGGTGGCGAATCACCAAACAGCAAAACGACGATGCCAAGTATTACAACCTCCGGCACAGACCCGTCATATACAACGTGGACGACATAGTATGGGTCTGGACACCTGTTCATCAGCATGGGCTCTCCGAAAAGCTGTTGCGAAGATACTTCGGACCCTACAAGGTTCTACGACGCATTAGTGACGTCAACTACGAGGTTGTTCCGAACGGCGTGCAGTGTTCAAAGTGGCGCAGACATTCACCAGAAGTTGTCCACGTGCTTCGAATGAAGCCCTACTTTCAGTGACTAACTGCGCAGTTTTGGTTTCGCCTTGCATCTCAAACGTTTAACATCGGGACGATGTTTTTAAGGGGGAATAATGCCGCGCGTATGTGTTAGTGGTGAGGACAACGAAGCAGCGCGAGTGTCCTTGGCCGAGGGCAAAAGACGAAGAAGTCGTTGCAGTCTGTTTCCTGCGATCGATAAATCGTATTTGTTTGTGGCGCGTTGTGTGCTCGTCAATCTCGCGTCGTCACAATATCAAGAATTTTGGACAGTCTCTCAAGGTGCGTTTAATACGACGACGAAAATGTGAACTCATAATAGAGACGTGAGCGCCCGTATCAATGGAAGATTCAACAGGTGTGCTATCAACATATACTTCAAGGGTGTTTCAGTTTAAACGTAAGGGCAAGAAATGGTTTTTGGGTAAGGTTGACAGGGTAGCTTCACCTCCAGAGTCTGCGCAATCTAGTTTTCTGAGGGCATGCGGTGGTTAAACGACGGCGAGGGAGAGCGGGAGAAGGGTGGCTTTGAGGCAGCGGCGACGACGGGGCAGGGTGGTTGTAGTCCTCAGGGGCAGTAAATGCTGTAGACTCAGTGCAGGCTGGATAACAGTGGTTTGGTGTACGGAATGAGTTACTGTAAGTGCGGTACGGAATAGAAGCCATAGATGACCACTAGATGCGGCAGTAACGAGCGATGTGTCCCGCACGACCACAGCGGAAGCAGATTGGCTTATCATCAGCTGTTCGTCAATCAGATGGGTTCCTGGTTCGAAGAAAGCACGGACGGCGACGTGTCATGTCGACATAAGCTATCGAGGGATCAGTATTATCCATGGTGGGTGCAGTGGACAGGATACCCAGGTTAGTGAATTCCTGGCGGACAACACCCTGGATCAAGGAGACAGCTGGCGTCGGGCAACGTCGGTTTCTGGCAGCCGAGTAAATGGCCTCGAGTTCATGTCGGACGATGCGTGTCACGTCTTCGGTTGTAGACGGCTATCAAGGAGACGCTTCGCAAGATGATGTTGCTGCGGTGTTGGGTAGGCGCTGGAACTAGTGCAAAATGCGTTGACTCTTCACCGGCTTGAGACGGCGGCACTCATTGATCACGGCGTCGATGGTTTGCTCAGATTTGGGTGCACGTTATAGAACCCCAGGTGGTCGAAATTTCCGTAGTCCTCCACCACGGCGTCTCTCATAATCATATGGTGGTTTTGGGACGTTAAACTCCACATATGAATCAATTGTGAAGACAAGCAGGTTGAACGCATCGTCGGCTATACCTTTCAAAATGTGCAATATCTTGTCAGCCTCAGTCATGTTGGGATCGGCCCTTTGACACAACGCTAAAACACCTTGAATAAAAGTCAAGTATAGCTGCGTGGACGTCTGTGTACGTACGGCTAATTGCTTTCGAGCATCAAGCTGTTGACCAAAAGGGTCGCTAAAAATGTCGTGGAGCCGTTGTTTAAAGGTTTCCCAGCTTGTGACTTCGTGCTCGTGGGTCTCAAACCAGATGCAAGGGGTCTTGTCAAGATAGAAAATGACATTCGCAAGCATAGTGGTTGGGTCCCAGCCATATTTCCTGCTGACGCGCTTGTACATACTGAGCCACTTGTCCACATTCACGTTGTTCTCTCCGGTAAATGTACCGTGATCACGCGGTTGCGTTATGGCGGGCGCCGGTTACCTGTCGTAGCCGTGGTAGGTGGTGAAGGCGTATCCTCACCCGGAGTCATGGTATCAGGCTTAAGGAGGCATGCACTGTGTAGCTCTGTTGTCAAAAAAGTACTCAGTACCTCCACCAAAATGTTACGTGGAACCACAACACAGCTCACCAACAACGTCAACTTCTTCACTCTGTCTGAGGCGCCCTTTTTGTGTATACCCCACTATGCCCTGTTACAGTCAGCCGAAACCATGTAACAATATGACAGAGGACGTGGAAAAAGGAAAAGCATTTCCAAAGAAATATAATATGTGGGCAGTAAATAACATCATACGAGCGACAAAGGGTGGGGCGAGCGACCAAATTTCGCAACTCAAGCGGAAAACGAGAATAGAGGTGATGGGTTCTTTCAAAAAGTAAAGAGAAACTGAAAACTTGGTATTTAGTTGCAGTTAGACATAGCAGATCTGTGATAGAGCACCTTGCGAAAACTAGGAAATAGTTCAAAGTGTGTCTTTTCTGTGTCCAATGACAATGACATCAGGGAGACTTCATGTGCGCGCCTCCGCACATGTCTCCCTGGTGTCGTTCTCACTGCACACATGAGGGCACACTCGATGTCCTGATTTTTGCAATGGTCTCTATCACAGATCTGCGCCTGCCTTTCGCACATGAATGCTCCTTAAATGTCACATGCTCATTCATTATGACCGTGCCAAAATGTGAACTTTTTTTAATTACTTGGCGTACCACACGCAAGCAACCCTTACCGCAAACAGCAGCGCCGTGCTGCGAATGGCGATTTCGGTAACGGCGCTACCGCTGGTGCCGCGATCACCGTCCAGCAGTCCGAAACCGCGCACGCCGAGGGACTGGCGCAGCTGAGCGGCGCTGTTCTGGAACGGTAGTTGCCCGAACTGCGTCCGAAGACTGCTGAACGACAGTGTCGATGACAGCGTGAAGAGGAACCGAGCAGCCCTCGGCTTTTGGTCCAGTAGAAATTGGTACTGCGACTCTGACCAAGACAATTCATGTCAACTGTGAGAGCAAACGAAACTTGTACATGGCAGTAAATTTTTCCAATGCTTTTCAACAAAAAAATCCTTTTGCGTTTGCAAGACAATGAGAGATAGACTTTCTTGAAATAAGCTGAAGTGATTATCGGGGGATCCACTACGCCTCTCTTTTCTGTCATGCGCACATAGTGACACTTATATTTCTCTTTCAAGCATATCGGGATTAGTTCATACTTCCGGTTTGTTATAATTTTCATAAGTCATCCAAAATATGAAACATCGACGACTATGCTTGATGTTGGGATTTCTATGTGAATCATATTATATTGTAATATACATGTCATCGTACATAAACATTTATACAGACGATAATTTTTAGAAAATACAAATTGGTGGGTCTGGTTCAATTAAGGATTTATATGAATATACGTATGACAATGGAGCAGAACTTTATTTAAGATAAGGGCCAGCTATCTGTCAGATTATATATATTGAGTTTACGCAGTGATTCGGAGAAGTTTAGGGTTCCTTGATGCGCGCGCCTCTTTTGAGGGTGGAGTCACTCTTTGAAGGGATGAGTGCCGCCTTCCGATCGGCGACCGCCATTCCGCTCCCCCCGTCTCGTCGCGGATGATTGTGTGAGACAGCGTGCGCGGCGTTTCTTTTTTTTTTGGGGGGGGGGGGGGCAAAATGCCTGCTTGTTGCGTGCCAAAGTGCACGAACCACTCGCAAAATGGCTACAGGATGTTCATATTCTCGGAAGATCCGAAAACGCGACTCTTGTGGCTTGTAAAGATCAAGCGCGAGAAGTGGCAACCTACGGACCGTTCGTGTTTGTGCAGCGTAAGTTATGCCATTTCAGATTTCAAGAGTTATGACTTAAAGCGCTGTCACACAGAAACTTTCAAACGCAAGAAAGGTTGATGTGATTGACTCTCTTACGCCAGATACAGAAGGGCGCAAATCATTTTTGAGCAGTTTTATTTCTATCGGGCCTAATTGCGATCACCAGTGCACCGGGTGTAATACACGTTCATTTTCATGCTGCGTACATTCGTATTTAGCTAGTTCATTTTGGTTAGCACAAAATTTGTTGTTATTAATCACTTGCTGTACACAAGGTGCAATTGCGCGAAGATGTGCGCCAACGTTGTGCGCTTGTTGCTGCCGGTGCTTTCAGCTACTTCCTTTAGGGGCAAAGCCCCTCACTTCGTGGGTTGGATGTCTTGTGCCGTCGTAGTCGTCGTAGCCATTTGCATTGCATTCATCATCATCATCATCATCGTCATCAGCCTGTCAACGTCCACTGCAGGACAAAGGCCTCTCCCATATTCCGCCAGTCAACTTCGTCCTGTGCTTGCTGCTGCCATTTTATACACGCAAACTTCTCAATCTAATCATGCCCACTCAACTTTCTGTCATCCCCTAACCCTCTTGCCTTCTCTTAGAATCCAGTTAGTTACCCTGGTGACCAGTGGTCATGCTGCCTACGAGCTACATGCCCTGCCCATGTTGATTTCCTTTTCTTAATTTCAACTATGATATCCTTAACCCCAGTTTGTTCCCTGATCCACTCTGCTCTATTCTTGTTTCTTAAGGTTACACCTACCATTTTATTTTCAACTGCTCGCTATCGTCCTCAGTTTAAGCTGAATTCTCTTTGTAAGTCTCCAGGTCTCTGCTACGTAGCTAAGTACCAGCAAGATGCAGCTGTTATGTACCTTTCTTTTGAAGGATAGTGGCAATCTACCTGTCAAGATTTGAAAGTGCTTGCCAAATGTGCTCCACCCCATTGCATTACATGTCGATAAAAACAGTGTCACAGCATATCCACGGAGTGAATGATGATGAGTGGGACGAAGCGTCCATCAGTCTGTCTGTGCTTTCGTTCGTTCATCGGACCATTTATCCGACCGCCCATCTGTGGATTCGTCCATCCGTCCGTGTGTTCGTCCATCCGTTCATGTGTCCACCCGTACGTCCATTCGTGTGTTCCTTCGTTCATTCGTTCGTGCGTTCGCCCGTCCGTCCCTGCCTTCGTCCATGCGTCTGTCCATGCGTTCGTCTGTGCGTCCATGCGTCCAACCGTGCGTATGCCCGTTCATTCATTCGTCAATCCGTCCCTCCGTTCGTCCATGCGTCCTTTCGTCCGTGCGTTCGTCCGACCATGCGTCCGTCCGTCCGTGTGTGCGTCCGTCCGTGTGGCCGTCCGTCCGCTTCGCCCCACTCATCATCATTCGCTTCATGAATATGCTGTGATTTTTCTCTTTTCTCGCGACGGCACGTATTTTTTATTCTTTTTCTCAGCCAACGGGTGTTTGACATCTTTAACCTATATAAATAGTTACCGACTAGGCCAAAAAGATGCTAATTGAAGGTGTGAACGCGGCTGGCGTCGACGGTAATTTTCTTCTGCGAACAACCCCAGCTTTAGTGTCGCTTTAAAAATGAAGAGTGGAGACTAGATATCTAAGACATTCACACTCACGATGCGAAAGCTTCGTATTTCTCTCATGTTGTTTGAGTACCACACGTTTTGACGCAACAAACTCTGTGTGTAGCCGTGCAGCACTCATTGGCTGACCATCGTGGCTAAAGGCGGCTTGCGGAGAAGGCATCGTAATGGTGTATTCCGTAGCAGACAACGCGGTTGTCTCCACTCTCCAATGTGGGGGAGGGGGGCTCAAGCATCGAGGAACCCTAGAGAAGTTAGTATTATTTTGCCATCTGGTGGACTAGATCTCAACCACACGCTTCTTTCTGCATGGCCTCTGGGACCACTGAACCAGTGCTACGAAACAATGTGATCCCATAGAATAGGCCAGGGCGAGCAATCACCGAGGTGCCAGTGCCAATACCAGACACCCCAAAATGTATTAGGGTCGCCTGTAGACGTTCCTGGTTTTCGTTCATGGTTGGGGTCTTCGTTTTATCAGGATCGAAGATGGCAAGATTACTGCTAGGGAGTAACTAAATCTCGTTACTAACTTGTTATTTAATCTTCCTTGAATGTGAATAAGGTAAGTTAGGAATTACATCCGGCCAAAAGTTATGACTTTTTTATTACTTTTCAAACCAAATTAGTTTCACATTGCTTCATCTAATGTTGACTATTTGTGCTCAGTTCATATACCAGTGCGCTTAATTTGCAGCACGTACACACTGAAATCTTGCCGATCTTAAAGCAGGATGTCTAGCACTGAGATTAGCTTCCCTTTGCTACTTTCGTCTTATTTTTCAGAAACTTTTTAATAAAAAAAATGAGGCGTACAAGCAACAATTCGGTGGAGAAGTCAGTGGGAAAGCAATGACTGATTTGCTTCAAATTACTCTTTGCAGTTATTCTTCGAATTACAAATATTACTAGACCACAGCAGTAATTCATCACATCACTCATCAAAGCAAACACTAATTTAGTTCTTGTAATTTTCTTTCTATATACCGACCAAGTCTGAGCAGAATTATCTGTACTGTCACTTTTTTCAACGTGGGTATTACCGTCGTAAGATCCATCCACGCTGGGCTCAATGTCAATTACGAAGTAGTCGCACACTCCGGGCTCCGGCAAGAGCCTCCACGACACCACGCCATGCTCGGTAGCACCACTAGGCAGCTGACTGGGGGCGGTGAGGCCGCAGAGGAGGGCATTATCTGCGTGGTCACGTGCGTAGATATTTATAAACCACCATAGGCTGCTTTCCGGCCCAACAAGCCATGGTTGAGCGTGCCACGAGAGCGGCCACTGCTAAAGGGGTCCCTGACTAGAGACTCCACCTTGTACTGTAATGAAGCTGGCCCACTTTTAAGGACGCTGGTTTTTCTTGCACTCTCTCTGTTAGATCAATAAGTGTTTAGCACCACCACCGTACACGCGGAGTGCCAGCTATCACGAGATGAAGATAATAAAAAGTGATATATCATGTTTTACAGGCCAAAACTATGATGTGATTACGAGGTGCACCGTAGAGTACCAGTAATTTCGACTAGCTGGTGTCCTTTAGCCTGCATGGCGGCGTGCCTTGATGCACGAAGCTGTATCATTTCGCCCCCATCGAAACGCGACCACCACGGCTGGATCAAACCTCGTGAAACCAGCTTCATTGGGAAACGCATCAGCATATGTCACGAATAGAGAACCTTGGAGCGTTGATCCGTTTGCACTCTGGCAAAGGGATCGGCGGAATCGTATACATATATAGCATGACAGGCTTCTTAGGCATGATGTATCTGCTGTTGTTCTAAAATACATGTAGCAGTATGTTGTTTGAAAAATCGGAGTGCTGTGAGTTGCAAAGATGTTCTTAGCTGGACTTGTTTATGTGCGTCATGCGAAAAGAGCCTGGTGAACCATGGCACATGTGAACAAAAAAAAACAAGGCAACGCACTGATTATTGAATGGTTCTTTAGTTTAGAAACGGAACAGGGTTTCAATGTATTCTAAACGGGGTGAACGGCGGCGGACGGTAGCGATACCAGTTGGATTGACCGGGAATTACGGAGGCTATTGACGTCTTTAGGAACGTGCGACAGATGATGATGATCATCACATAAAAAGTGATATGCTTAACAACACTGTAGTGGTCTAAGCAAAAAAAATATTCAGAGAACAAGATCGTTGGTAGAGAAAAACATCTCGAATAAAGAAAAACGATTGGCCGAGATATATCAACTTTATTTATTTATTTGTCTGTTCAGTTATTTATTTATTTATTTATTTATTTATTTATTGATAGTGCCTTCAGGATATAAATAGCTTGCAGAGAGGGTGGGGTCTAAATATCAAGAAAGAGCGAGAAAAGAAAAGGCATAACAATAACAGTAAAATGGGAGCCTTATACAGATTTACAAAAGCTGCGTAAAGCATATTAGAGACATCTAGCAATATATTTACAAGTAATGTAGAAGAAACACATGTGTAATCCTACAGTAGGCTTCAAAGTATACATTTCCAAATGCAGTCGTATCAGTTATATTCTTTGTGAAGGCAGGTAAATAGTTCCAATCTCCTGCTCAAGTTGTCATAAACAGTACATTGACGAAACAGGATAGCCGGTTAGTGTTGGATTGAATGGTCATCGCGTGGACAGAGCGAATAAACTGCCGAAAGCAGTGGCACATCACTTCAATATAGCAAGACACAACTTCTACGACCTTACACTCTACATACTTCAGTCAAACTTCCGATCCGCAAGAGAGAGAAAATATGCGAAGCCGCACCTTACTTGCAAGTATAGTACACTCCAGCCAGTAGGTATACACGTTTCTAAACAAACCCTTGAGTCCCTTTTGTATGGTACATACGCGAACAAAACCACTGCTAGTGAAGCCCTTCGTCTAGGAATTTCAAACCTGCCATTGTTCACTTCTGACCACCGGTTCGACAACCAGGATCCACCGACATGTATATATCCTCACCTCTCCCCCCCCCCCGCCCCCCACTATCCTTACTTTTTTTTTCATTCACGGAATACCTCGTCCTCCTTCACTCATACAATTTGTCATAACATCGCCCCCTAACCTAATCTCTCACACACACCCGCGTACGTAATAATGCCCCTATCCCTCCTCTGTTAGGACGGGCGAGGGTGTATGAAACGTAGATACGCTAGCACTAAAGAAATCAGTTCAGCTCTAACCTTAAGGAACAGAAGTCCACTTGTCGAAATGTTGGCTCGACACAACCCTGTTTACCGATATTTCATCGCAAGCTTCCATCTTCCCCATCCTACCGTTTTTTCTATTACTTATACTTTCTCATTTTCAGCAACAAAATCAGTCGATTATCAGCATTTTGTAGTGTTCGTGCTTTAATATGTCCCGTCGTTCACGTTTATGAGACGCCTGCACAACTTTGCTCTTTCAGCACTGATTCGCTTTATTCAAAGTATTCAATGTTTTATAATTGAAGAAAAGTCACTGTCACGGAAAAAAAAACGACTTCATCATTGCAACTGTCCGCTTCGTGCGGACTCCATCGCTACCTCTCTGCGGTACTGTGAGTGACGCTTGATGGGCCTATACGTCATGACGCGCCGAAACTTTCACGTGTGGGTTAGAGACTCCAGATTAGGTTTTAGGAGATATTTGTATTGTTAGGGGATTCACTGTGTATGTAATTGTTCTGTTCCAAGTCGATAAATGTGTTTCCTTGTTCATGACTTGGTTTTCCTGCATCTGAGGGCCGAAGATTACCACAGTTGGCGAGTCTTTGCCAGGGTTGGCTGTTCACATCTGCTAAGTCAATGCTCAGACGATGCGAGGATGACTGCGGATGTAGATAAATTTGTATTTCTGGCTGAAAAGTTTGAAGCCCTGTTTTGAGCATTAGGCAACCGGTTGGCCTTGCAACTGATTGCTGCAGTCACGTGTCGTGCCGACACGTGGTCAATATGAGTAGTATGCTGTAGGAATAACCTACTGTTTGCCGATGTGGCGGAGGTGTGGTAACCGTGGAAGCTATGATCTTCCAGTGTGACTCCCTAGCAGAGCAGGAGTCGTGTGCAACGTATTGATTGCAGGTGTCTTTGCTGGGTGGTGTTGAGCTCACAGTAGGTCAACCATCACAGTATACCTGAAGGTTTTCTCAATGAATGTGCGCAATAAAGGTGTCTTGAAAACGGTGCCAATTGTGTAAGATGGGCTCCTCTTTCCGCATCTTATCTCAGCCGAAGGCAACTGGCGTTCTGCTTATCTTTCCATTTTTACTGTTTCTCAAAACTCACCGAATTCAGGCCCTTGATGAGGACTGGTCGTCGAATTCAACGCTTCCAGCGTCATTCGGAGTTGTCGCGGTTTGGCGACGGGGGAGCCGGTCACCAAGGCATGGTGGACGACTCCCATCTCCGCGATCGGTGCCTCGTCAACGCTGGTTGTGGCTGCATAATGAGTTTCATTTAAAAAAAAAAACCTGTACGTATTTAATTATTTTATAATCTCTAGACATCTAATCGAAGGCGATAATGGACCATTGGTGGCGATGTTTGAAATCAATGCGAGCGCTGCAAAAATTCAACGCGTGATTGCGTCACTATATTACATCCTCACATGAAGTTATTTACATATCATACTTACCAGTCGTCGTCATGTAGCACACGATGCCTACGACGAAGAGAATAGCGAGCACGGCCGTCACAGCTATGACCTCGTCTGGGTGCCTGCGCGAGTAAGCGTCATGACAAGGTTTTGTAGCAAACGTGTGTGCGTGTGCAAGGGAGGAAGTGTGATGAATCATTGAAAGCTCATTACTTCGCACTTCACGGAACAGGAAAAAAATGGCCGAATGAACCGGATGCTAAATCATCAAAAATATAAACACAGAAAAAATAATTTCTGTTACGATAGTATTTAATTTTTTCTGAAAAATACATAACATTTGCAGCTACTTCTTCACCGAAGCAGTGTAAAACACCCACTTTTCGACATTCTGTGACTTAATCCACAATTTGACCGCGTGCACGATTTCCGTGGAGGAAGAGTCACAAACGTGTTACGCACCCCTGCCTTTACCGCCACCATCAACATGCGCTGGTGACGATAGTCTTATCGCAGTTCAAATGGGTGGCAGCTGGTGGTTCATCCGACGCAATATATCAAGCGCGTTTTATGTGAACACGCGCACCACGTCCGAAACTCCCCACTCTCACCAGTTTCGATCATGCTTAAGTTCGGGATCCATGAGCGCGTTTTCGCTCCTTCGTGCCACGCTCCACGAATCATGCTAATTCAACTAAAAGCAAATTGAGGTCGAATACTACAAAATAATGAAAGCTTGATGGCATTGAATTACACGCGTGCTTGCCAGCACAAGTGAGCACGTCCTGATTATTCGGTTTTCCGAATTAAACGAGGTTAACACGATGAGCTGTTACTCTACCACGTGTAGGAATGTTACCCTGAAGTAGTAATTTCGTTTGGCTATTCTGCATAAGATACCAAATAGAAAATAACTTAAAGTATAAATTCATCTCAGTCTGCGATTCCGTGCCAAAGCTAATTTTTAGGGGCGAAGCTCCTTATGACATGGCTTGTGCGTCCCTCGTAGTATGTAACCACCAGTGGCACATACCCGAAATAGTGGTCCTTACGCTTTTGACCTCCAAGGTGGTTCCGGTGAGAGATTTCTTTTGTGCGTTGTTGAACGATAAAGATAACGCTCAATGCACATGTTAATGGCTGCTAAGGGGGAATGAGAGACAGGAGCATTCGGCCTTTAGGTAACGCGCCCGCTGCGATCCTCAATAGCAGCTGTTGGCATGTGCATTGAGCACGATCTGACAGAAAGGGTTGCTACATTATACTCGCTGGGTGTAACCTCCTTGGTTTTAGAAAGGTTTAGCGAGCGTTGGGCCGCATAGCCATGAATACAGTGAACTAGTATATACCATGAACTCGAGGTGGTTAAAGGTGGGAAATACCCGAAGCGCAAGCCGTAAGAAAGTGTGCGTGTGCCACCTCCCGTTTAGTCCTTGAAATGTCCGCTGGATGGCGGTGCTTCTATATAGAGAATATATGTTGAAAAGATGCCAGATATGGTACTTGGAGTGCTGAATAGATGGACGAACGGACACACAGACAGATGCATGGATGGACGCATGAACGGATGCAGGCGCGGATGCATGGACGAACGCAGGGACGGACGCACGAACAGACGCACGCACGGATGGGTTGATGGACGCATGGATGGTTACACAGACGTACGCAGGAACGAACGGAAGCAAGAACGAATGGACGGACGAATGCTTCGCCCCACTCCCCATCATTCACTCCGTAGATATGCTGCCATTTTTTTTATCAACTGTGATGGTTTCATTGAGTTATACGTATCCGTACTTTGTGGTTTCGGGCTACAAAGAGGTGGATGAAACATTTTTTCGTACCATGAACACTACTATACCTTCCGGAATTCTCTAAACTTGTGCGGTATAACATGGAAGATGATAGAATGAGACACGTACATTAAACCACATTAAAAGTAGTCTTAGTCTGTTATGAAGACCTGTGCTCCTTGTTAGTATAAGCGCTTCGAAATAAAAAAAAATATATTATCGCTGGAGTTTTTTTCACGCGTTGTGCACAGAAACTTTTTTTTTCCTATTTGTAGATGATTGTTCAATCTGTCATGCACTGGTTGTATCAACAATATCAACATCTTCTAACGTTGAAGTAATCTGACACAAAATGTCTATCTGTGAATATAAATATCAGGCATATTTTCCAAGAATTGTTCACTAAATTGAACAGTAGAGAAAAAAAGGCGTACTTACGATCCGGTAGTCGCTGTAACGAGCAGTGAACAGCAAACTCATTATCGCGTAGAAGCATGGAATTGTCATTTTAAGCGTTCCACAGTCTTATAAGGGTGTCATCGAGATCATCATCATCATTATCATCATCATCATCAACATCATCAGCCTGACTACTTCCACTGCAGGACAAAGGCCTCTCCCATGTTCCGCCAGTTAACCCTGTCCTGTGCTGCTGCTGCCAATTTATGCCCGCAAACTTCTTAATCTCATCTGCCCACCTAACCTTCTGTCTCCCCCTAACTCACTTGCCTTCTCCGGGAATCCAGTTAGTTACCCTAATGACTTATAAGGGTGTATTTAACGTTACATATATGATGTATGCAATAATACCGGGAGGCGTTTGCTCCACTTATGTCATCATACTGTCTGCAAAGCATTTGGGTTTCAGAAGGAGCAAGGAAATGCTTGAAAGACATGTAATTCCTATCGCATTAAATATGCATATTGAACCTATTTATAAACCTAACCCCCGAATGCAGAGATGTTACTTGGCTCGCGACTTCAACTTGACTTGACCAAGTCGGCGCGAAGCAAGCAGCGGACTTCAAAACGCCCAAGTCAGCCTTCGCGTTTCATAGATGCTCAGGCTGTCTTGCTTGGTCAAGTCAAGAAACGAGCTTCAAAG
>WOVY01004709.1:0-52437 GCA_013436015.1 Rhipicephalus annulatus
AGAGAGGCAGTGAGCAAAATAATAATCGATGTTGAAGTTCCCGATGGATGGAAACTTAGCAGGATGAGCATGATCTATAAAGGAAAGGGGGATAAAGCTGCCATAAACAACTACCGTCATATAACAGTGACATGAGTGGTCTACAGGCTTGCGATGCAGATTATAAAGGAAAGACTGCAGGCATTGATAGAGGATCAGAGGGTGCGGGGGAACTGCAGAATGGGTTTCGGAAACACAGGAGGTTGGAAGACAATCTGTTCTCACTGACGCAGTGCATTAAAATAGCAGAAAAAGAACACAGGCCCCTGTGGCTAGCATTTTTGGATATCAAGGGAGCGTACGATAACGTGGTTCAAGAGGAATTGTGGGGAATACTGGACACACTAGGCGTGGAACATGTAGCCACTAATCTTTTAAAGGATATCTATAAAGGTAACAAGGTAGTTATAAAGTGGGAAAACAGGTATCCAAGCCTGCAGAGGTAAAACGGGGGCTTAGGCAGGGGTGTCCCCTGTCACCCTTATTATTCATGATGTACCCACAAGGATTAGAGGCCAAATTAGAGGGAAGTGGACTGGGCTTCAACCTCTCTTTAGTCAAACAAGTAAAACTTATTGATCAGGCACTACCAGCATTAATGTACGAAAATAATATAGTGCTAATGACCAACAACAAGGAAGATTTGCAGAGATTGATGGACATCTGCGGTAATGAGGGAGATAGGTTAGATTTTAGATTCAGTAAGGAAAAATCAGCAGTCATGATTTTCAATGACAACGAAGGTAGTGAGCTTAGAATACAGGAGGTCACGCTAGAAATAACAGATAAATACAAACATGTGGGCGTATGGATAGGCAATGGGATCGAGTACCTCAGGGAACACGAAATATACGATACGACTAAAGGTAACAAACAGGAATGCAGCAGTGATGAAAAATAAGGCACTGTGGGATTACAATAGGTATGATGTTGTGAGAGGAATATGGAAAGGGGTCATGGTTCCTGGGCTGACGTTCGGCAATGCGGTCTTGTGCATGAGATCAGAAGTTCAAGCAAGATTAGAAATTACGCAATGTGGAATAGGTAGGCTTGCTTTAGGAGCTCACGGGAATACAACAAATCAGGGAGTACAAGGTGATATGGGATGGACATCATTTGAGGGCAGGTAAGCTGGCACCAAGATAAAATTTGAGAAGGGATTGCGAGAAATGGGGGAGGAGCGTTGGGCTAGGAAAGTTTTCAGCTACTTGTACATGAAGAATGTCGATACGAAATGGAGGAAGCGAACCAGGAAATTGACTGCTAAATACTTAGAAAACAGCAGGTGGCCAAACCAAAAAGAACTATCGGTTAAGAAGAAAGTGAAGGGAACGGAGACTGACATGTGGAGAATGGGCATGATTAAGAAGTCGGCACTAGAGATCTATCGAACATTTAAGCAGGAAATTGCCAAGGAAAGGATTTATGATAATACTCGGGGTAGTTCTCTACTGTTTGAGGCCAGGACGGGAGTACTGCAAACCAAGACATATCGGGCCAAATACGAACGGGTAGACACAATATGCAGTGCGTGTGGGGAGGAAGAAGAAACTGCCGAACACATGATAATGTTCTGTAAAGGGCTTCACCCTATTGTTCAGGATGATGGCGCAGAGTTTTTCAAAGCACTGGGGTTTAGGTACCGGGAGGGCGAAATAGACTTTAAGCGGGTAGACTTAACTAGAAGGAGGTTATCTGATTGGTGGCTAAAGTCAAGGCACGAGTGAAAATTAAACTCTTCACTGCAAAGTACGAATCCTCAAACTCACTTTTAAAAAAAATCAATGTAGTTTTTTGTTCAATAAGTATTACGGCTTGGTGGCGCTAGCCACCGCCCGATCTAAAGGGTACAGCGATATCCATCCATCCATCCATCCTGGCAGGATTGTTAGCTCCGTGCCACTCTGCTTTCTCGGGTGCTGTTCAGTGACCT
Source organism: Rhipicephalus annulatus (assembly GCA_013436015.1). NCBI lineage: Eukaryota > Metazoa > Arthropoda > Arachnida > Ixodida > Ixodidae > Rhipicephalus > Rhipicephalus annulatus. Next base: position 1,973 of record WOVY01004709.1, read on the forward strand.
GTTGCTTGTGTTCGCGCCTGCTTAACGAAAGTTTTCCTGGAAAAGTGTTTTTTTTCGGCAGGGCTCGCAATGGCGTGAGACACGGCTCCGCGTCGGCTCCGTGAAATGACCACTTTTTCACGCGCAAAGGACAACAGCCAGCTGATAAAGTGCTGTGTGTGGTTGCGGATGTGCTCAGGATCCTGTGGCTACCATTCTGAAAACTGTAAGTAGATTTTAAAGGATTTTATTGCGCCTTCGGTGTTCGGCTACGTTGTGCGTCTCGCCAACTCCACCGTTAGGCCTAGCGCCGAGGCGGTCGGATCGGCGTTCTAGGCTCCAGGCATCGGCTCATAGAGCGTCTGCGGAGGCACTATGACGATGGAAGTGACTGTTAATGGTAGAGATGCCGATCAAGAAGAATTGAAAAGCTCGGACTGGGTGACGAAAGTGTCGGAACGTGTGGCAGAGCTCCAGGAGAGTCAACAACGGGAACGCGATGGCGCCACCAGGGCGGCGTCTACCAGCATTGGATGCGGAAAAGAAGGCAGGACGATGCCGGCCGGCTTCAATGGTGACAAGCATGGTGTAAGCGGGAGACCCTCATATAAAGCGGCGGGAAAAAAGCTCGTGGAGCGGTCAGTAGCGTCGCATCTACCGCGTCTTCCGAACGCGGATCACAAGGTTATTATCAGGCCCAAAGAAGGACTGACGCTCACCAGACACTCGGCACCTGTGATTGGTGGAGCAGTAAGGATGGCAGCAGGCATTCCATGGCAGAAAGGTCGGGAGGAGGACAGGATCGTTGTCAACGACAAGTAAGGAACATTGATATACAGCACGCCCAGGGAGGATGATGCCAAGAAAATGTTGGACCTGAAAGTCATAAAGCTCGACGGCAAGGAGTACGAAGTGAAGACATACATGGCTGCGCCTGAAAGCTGTGGCAAAGAAGTGGTATGTGGACTTGATATCAGACTCTCTGAGAGAGAATTGGAACTGGCTTTCTCACACGAAGAGAATCGTCCTATTCTTGGTGTGCGAAGGATGGGTAACTCCACTTCGGTAATCATCACCTTTGTTGACGACTACGTGCCGAGATGAATGATCTGCTTGGGGACGCCGATGAAATGTTTTCTCTACAAGAAGAGATATGAAGTGTGTTACAAGTGTGGTGAGCTGGGACATCGATCCGACGTATGTGACAGCCCGCATGAAAAATGCAGAGGTTGTGGGGTGGCCTCCCCACCCAAGGACCATGAATGTACGCCGAGGTGCCATCTGTGTGGCAAGGAGCACGTGACCGGAGACAAAAGGTGCAAAGAAATTTTTCGGACACCTTATATAGTGAAGAAGCGACAGTGGGAAATGAAGCTTGAAGAAGCGCAGGAGCAAGAAGAACGACGCAAGGCCGAAGAGGGCACGCAGCGGCACAGCAGGGCAGACGGGGTTCAAGATCGTTCGAGGCGCAAATCAGAGCATCGAAGTAAATCGAGAGGGCGCTCGGAATCCTTCCCCCGATTGCGACCGCTGGAGAAGCCGGGAGTTTCTCACAAGGCATCCCATGATGGTGGGGAGCGTGCCCAGGAGAAGTCAAAATCCACAGGACCACAGGTGGGTTGGGTAACTAAGGTCTCCCAGGATGTTAATACAGAGATTACTAATGCTCTTAAAGAGCAAAACAGGATATTACAGGAGCAAAATGCGGAATTACGTAAACAGCTTGATGAGATTAAGGCTCATCTAACCAGTAAACCAGGGAAGGCGCTAGAAACACCCCAGGTAACAAACCAACCGCCTTTAAAGAAGAAGAGGGCTAAAGAAACCGAAATTGAAGAAAATCGTGGAGTGAGAATTGAAGCGCTTGAGGTGGAAACAAAGTCATTACAAGGTATGCTCCAAGATGTACTAGAACAGATGAAACAAGTAGGCAACGCTATTGAGCAAATTAAGGGTGAATTTGCTAGCAGGGACCGACAGATAGAATGGCTATGCCAAGCGCTCAAGCTAAACCAAGATGGCTCTGCACCGGCCCTTACAGTAATACGATTTGGCAGTGGAACTGTAGGGGTTTCTTGCACAAACGTGCGGTTTTACAATCTTTTCTTACCAACACCGATCGAACGGAGGTTATTGCGATCCAGGAGTGTGGAAAAAATGCAAAATTAGCAGGTTACAAATCTTTTGCCGTGTCGGGTAATGATACCCAAGTTACGACCTTCGTAAAGAGAAACATTACGACATTGCAGCACGAGACGGGGAACTCGCAGATCGATCATGTTGTAGTCGAACTCGGGCCTCGCAAGCGCAAAGACAAGAGTTTTTTATCCTGAATGTGTATAGTTTCCCCAGGCAACGCAAAATCAACTTTGGTGATCTTTTCACGAAAACAAAGGTTATTTCATCAAACGGTCTACTATTAATTTTGGGTGACTTTAATGCACATCATACGGCATGGGGTTATAAATTCACCCAGGTTAAGGGCAGAAATTTCTGGAACGAAATTCAACAACATGAGCTCATACTTATAACAGACCCAATGCATCCAACGAGGAAAGGAAATAGCGTATCTCAAGACACGACGCCAGATCTTACCCTGGTCAGCAGTGCCACCGCCGCCACGTGGTGCAATACCGGCGAAGACCTAGGTAGTGATCTTTGAATTTTAGAGATTATCGTTGCCAATAGCCCGCTGGTGATCAATAAGAGAAAAGTTAAAACTACAGATTAGGTGACCTTTAGAAATATCAGGTCGGAAAAAGACCCCATAAATGATATTGTCACGGCGTCGTGACGTGGCCGAAGACAGGAAACTTCGTGTTGGGATTTAACTGTTTATTTAGGCGAACCTGTGCCCGGTAAAGGGAAAGTCTAATTACAGCAGCAGTCTTGCACAGATAGCAGTCTCGGACTGATAGCGGCGAACGCAGCGTCGGCCTTCGATCAACAACTGACAAGCGGCGAAGCGCGTCGGCATTTATACTCTTGCCGTCGAATGTTCTAGCGTTATCGCTGGCGGTGGCGTAGCTTCCAGAACAAACTGTACCGTTCGCACAGTGGGCGTGGTCTTATCTAAATGATCTACTACAGTCCGGAACCTTCTAGAAAACTTAAGGCGCGGTTTGCGCTGAGAATCGTGTGGTGTTTCAGGACGATAACAAAAAACTTGGGAAATGGAACGTGGCATTGCCCCCCTCTGAAAAAAGGCATCGTCCCGATGCTTTAACTAAAGATGGAAGTACAATAATAATGCAAGAAAGTACAACGAATAAATTCAGATACAACAATAATACAAAAAAACACTGGTTCAGTTTGTTAACGCGCATGAAACGGCTTGAGGCGCGCGACATGGACGACTTCAGGTCACGATCGGCGTCGTTGAGAGTTCGTGATGCCGTCGGGGACAACCTCGTAATCAAGTGGGCCGAGACGTCGAACCACCCTGTACGGTCCGAAGTACCGTCGCAGAAGCTTTTCACTTAGTCCACGTCGGCGTATCGGCGTCCACACCCAAACACGTTCACCGGGCTGGTATTCCACGAAGCGTCGTCGAAGGTTGTAACAGTGGCTGTCGGTCGTCTGTTGATTCTTGATACGGAGACGCGCATGTTGTCGGGCTTCTTCGGCGCGTTGAAGGTGCTCGCTCACATCGAGGTTTTCTTCGTCGGTGACGTTGGGTAACATGGCATCGAGCGTCGTTGCCGGGCTCCTTCCGTAGACCAATTTGTATGGAGATATCTGCGTCGTCTCCTGCACCGCCGTGTTTTATGCGAAGGTCACATACGGAAGAATGGCGTCCCACGTCTTGTGTTCGACATCGACGTACATTGACAGCATGTCGGCGATCGTCTTGTTAAGCCGCTCGGTGAGGCCGTTGGTCTGTGGGTGGTACGCTGTCGTACGGCGATGGTTTGTTTGGCTGTATGCCAAGATCGCTTGAGTTAAGTCGGCAGTGAATGCCGTTCCTCTGTCGGTGATAAAGACCTCCGGGGCGGCGTGACGTAGGACGATATTTTCGACGAAGAACTTAGCTACCTCGAATGCACTGCCTTTTGGCAGGGCTTTTGTTTCGGCGTAGCGGGTGAGGTAGTCGGTAGCTACCACGATCCAATGTTTCCGAAAGCCGACGTCGGGAACGGCCCCAGTAGGTCCATACCAATCTGCTGGAAAGGTCGGCAAGGTGGATCAATTGGCCGCAGAAGTCCCGCTGTCCTTGTCGGCGGTGTCTTGCGTCGCTGACAGTCCCGGCATGTTCTCACATAACGAGTGACGTCGGTGGTAAGACGTGACCAGTAGTACCTTTCTTGTATCCTCGCGAGCGTGCGAGAAACACCGAGGTGCCCTGCCGTCGGATCGTCGTGCAGGGCCTGCAGGAGTTCTGGTCGCAGAGCTGAAGGCACCACAAGGAGGTACTTAGCTCGAAGCGGTGAAAAGTTTTTCTTTTGTAGAAGACCGTTTCGTAGAAAGAACGACGCAAGTGCGCGCTTGAATACCTTCGGGACTTCGGCGGTCCGGCCTTCGAGGTATTCTATTAGGGCCTTAAGTTCCGGGTCGGCCCTCTGTCGTTCAGCGAAGTCGTCGGTAGTTATCGTTCCTAAGAAGTAGTCGTCATCCAGGTCGTCGGGTAGCGGTTGGTCTACAGGCGCACGAGAGAGACAGTCGGCGTCGGAGTGTTGTTGCCGGACTTGTAAATGACAGTAATGTCATAACCTTGAAGTCTCAGGCTCCATCGTGCGAGGCGACCTGAAGGGTCCTTCAAGGTGGCTAGCCAACACAATGCGTGGTGATCGCTCACAACTTTGAAGGGCCTGCCGTAGAGGTAGGGGCGAAATTTTGACGTAGCCCAGATGATGGCGAGGCACTCCTTTTCTGTTGTGGAATAATTTGCTTCTGCTTTGGATAGCGATCGGCTGGCGTAACTAATAACCCTTTCAAGTCCGTCAGCCCTCTGCACAAGAACGGCGCCAAGACCTACGCTGCTTGCGTCAGTATGTATTTCTGTCTCGGCGAATTCGTCAAAATGGGCAAGTAACGGAGGCGTCTGGAGGCGACGTTTAAGCTCCTGGAAAGCGTGTTCCTGCGGCGTTTGCCACTTAAACTCCACGTCGGCCTTGGTAAGGTTAGTGAGAGGATCGGCGATGCGGGCGAAGTTTTTCACGAACCGCCTATAATAGGCACACAGGCCCAGAAATCGGCGCACGGCTTTCTTGTCAGTGGGCGACGAGAAGTCGGCGATGGCGGCTGTTTTCCGTGGATCGGGACGAACTCCAGACTTGCTGATAACGTGCCCTAGAAACAAGAGCTCCTCATACGCAAATCTGCACTTTTCTGGCTTCAGTGTGAGTCCGGAAGTCTTGATGGCTTGAAGTACAGCTTCAAGGCGCCGAAGATGCTCGTCGAAACTCGAGGCAAACACGACGACGTCGTCCAAGTACACAAGGCAAGTCTGCCACTTCAATCCTGCCAGTACTGTATCCATAACGCGTTGAAACGTTGCAGGCGCTGAGCAAAGGCCGAAGGGCATCACCTTAAACTCGAAGAGGCCGTCCGGTGTTATAAACGCCGTCTTCTCTCGGTCTCTTTCGTCGACTTCGATTTGCCAATAGCCAGTCTTGAGGTCCATTGACGAAAAGTACTTGGCGTTATGAAGCCGATCAAGTGCGTCGTCTATTCGTGGGAGAGGATACACGTCCTTTCTTGTGATTTTGTTCAGGCGGCGATAATCGACGCAGAAACGTAGGGTCCCATCCTTTTTCTTCACTAACACCACGGGGGATGCCCATGGACTCTTGGACGGCTGGATAATGTCATCCCGCAGCATTTCATCAACTTGTCTCTTCATGGCCTCACGTTCTCGCGTCGAAACCCTGTACGGACTCTGACGGAGTGGTCTGGCATTTTCTTCGGTTATGATGCGATGTTTCGTGATTGGGGTCTGCCGAATTTTCGATGACGATGAAAAGCAATCTTCGTATTGCAGGAGCAGGGCCTTGAGCTGTTCTTGCTTATCGTTCGAAAGTCTGGGATTGAGGTCGAAAGTTATGGGAGGGGCTTGGTTCCTCTGAGCAGGTTCCGCAGAATCGGCGAGGGCGAAAGCACTGGTGGCTTCGACAATTTCTTCGATGTATGCGACCGTTGTTCCTTTGTTCACATGTTTGTACTCATTGCTGAAATTCGTGAGCATAACCGTTGCTTTGCCTCCCCGCAGCTCTGCAATTCCTCTTGCGATGCAAATATTTCGGGTGACCAACAGATGCTGACTGCTTTCAACGACGCCTTCCAAGTCAGGTGATTTAGGAGCGCCGACTGAAATAATGACGCTTGAGCGAGGCGGAATGGTGACTTGTTCTTCCAGCACATTCAAGGCATGGTGTCCTGACGGCGTGCGCGGCGGTAGTGCTTCTTCTGTGGATAACGTTATCGACTTTGTTTTAGGTTGATGATAGCACCATGGAGGCATAAGAAGTCCATGCCAAGGATGACATCTCTCGAGCAACGCTGTAGGACTACGAAGTCTGTAAGATAAATACGGCCGTTAATGGTGACTCTCGCTGTGCAGATTCCTGCAGGCGTTACGAGATGACCTCCAGCTGTGCGGATTTCAGGGCCTTTCCAAGCTGTCCTAACTTTCTTTAATTTCGCGGCGAACGACCCACTGATGACAGAATAGTCGGCTCCAGTATCGACGAGAGCGGTCACACTGTGGCCGTCGATAAGAACGTCGAGGTCGCTAGTTCACCGTCTCGCATTACAGTTAGAGCGTGGCGTCGGGTCACGGCTGCGTCGGCTTGTTACGCTGCTTCCATGTTGCGTCGTCAGGCCACCTTCGGCAAGTGAGCTTTCGCCGTCAGGGCTTTGCCTGTTTGGCGTTGTGTTCGGAAAGCTCCGTCGCGGCGTCGTCGTCGTCGGAGGATCTTCGGTAGTTCGTCGCACAGCAACCGCACCTCCACCGGTTGCTGTCCTTAGTTTCCCGGATACGGGCTAGGAGACCGGCCCCGCGTTGGGCCAGAGTACTGCCGGTGGTGCGGTGACGTGCGGCGGCTGGGCGACGGCGAACGCGAAGGGCTTCGTGGTGTCCACTGAGTTCCTGTCAGGTAGTCGGCGATGTCACGTGGTCGTTCTCCTGGCTGTGGACGCGGTGCATTGACGGCGAAGCCACGCAGTCCCATCTGTCGGTACTGGCAACGGCGGTATGTGTGTCCGGCCTCGCCGCAGTGGTAGCAGAGCGGGCGATGGTCAGGGGTGCGCCAGACGTCAGTCTTCCTCGGTGCACTGCGCTGGCCCGCTGGGGAACGGTAGGACGTCGGTGGGAGTGGTGGCGTCGGTGGCGTCTGGCGACGGAAGTGCGACGGGGCGGCGTTTTGGCGTGGACGGGGAGGAGCGTTGTGACGCACTGCAGCGGCGTAGCTTATAGTTTCTGACTCGGGCGGTGGTGTTTCGGGAATTCGAAGCGATTGCCGGACTTCTTCTCGCACAATGTCGGCGATCGCATCCACTTGAGGCTGCGCCGAAGGCAACAGTTTGCGAAGCTCTTCCCGCACGATCGCTCGGATCGTTTCACGCAGGTCGTCGGGGTCACTGGCTTGAGCAGCAGCGCATTCTGGAGTCAGGCGACGATCATACTGTCTGGTGCGCATGTCCAGCGTTTTTTCGATGGTGGTCGCCTCGGATACATATTCTTGGACGGTGTTCGGTGGATTCCTCATTAGTCCCGCGAAGAGCTCCTGTTTGACCCCTCGCATGAGGAAACGAACTTTCTTTTCCTCAGGCATGTCTGGGTCAGCGTGACGGAATAGGCGGGTCATCTCCTCTGTGAAAATTTCAACCTTTTCGTTTGGTAGCTGAACCCGGGTCTCGAGTAGAGCAGCGGCCCTCTCTTTGCGAGCGACGCTCGCGAACGTTTGCAGAAATGCGCCGCAGAAGACATCCCACGTTCGGAGCGTGGACTCCCGATTCTCTAGCCAGGTCCTTGCGGTGTCTTCCAGGTAGAAGTACACACGACGGAGCTTTTCTTCGTTGTCCTAGTGGTTGAGGGCGGCCACACGGTCGTATGTTTCTAGCCAGGATTTCGGGTCTTCAAACGATGAGCCATGGAACGTTGGTGGTTCCCTGGGTTGATGAATGACGATCGCGGGCTGGGACGCTCCGGTTGTCATTGTCGCTGCAGTCGAGGTCATGGTCTTGGTCTTCCGCGCCTTGTCTTGTAGAAGGCCGTACTCCGGTGGGAGACCTTGCTGTCGGCGGCTCGTTCGCTGCTCTTGGTTGGCGTCGGTGTCTTCTCCGCGACGGGGGCTGGTTTCACGGCTTGACGGGGGCGTCCGGTACATGAACGAAGCAGCACCTCCACCAGATGTCACGGGGTCGTGACGTGGCCGAAGACAGGAAACTTCGTGTTGGGATTTAACTGTTTATTTGTGCGAACCTGTGCCCGGTAAAGGGAAAGTCTAATTACAGCAGCAGTCTTGCACAGATAGCAGTCTCGGACTGATAGCGGCGAACAAAGCGTCGGCCTCCGATCAACAACTGACAAGCGGCGAAGCGCGTCGGCATTTATACTCTTGCCGTCGAATGTTCTAGCGTTATCGCTGGCGGTGGCGTAGCTTCCAGAACAATCTGTACCGTTCGCACAGTGGGCGTGATCTTATCGAAATGATCTACTACAGTCCGGAACCTTCTAGAAAACTGAAGGCGTGGCTTGCGCTGAGAATCGTGTGGTGTTTTGGGACGATAACAAAAAACTTGGGAAATGGAACTTGGCAATATTAATGATTGGAGTAAAGGGGTGATCCAGTCGGTTCAGCACGCTACCGAAGAGATTGACGCTGGCGATGAGGAAGTTGTTGATAGACATCTTGTAAGCATGTGGAAGAAAAAGAAAAACCTAGAGCGAAAAGTCAGTCAGAAAAGAGGAGACAGGAATCTCCGAAAGGAAGTTGCTGCACTAAATAGAGAGATCGAAGATTATGCATTGGAACTTACCAAGCAAAAGTGGGGTAGTATCTGTGATCAGATGGATAGATTGGCAGTGCTAAAACATGGCAGCTACTACGGCATCTATTAGACCCAGAGAAAACCAAGTCGGAGGCCCGACAGCAACTTCAAAAGCTTGTGTATAAATATGTAGGTCAGACGACGGAATTATTAACGGAGGTTAGGGATCGATACCTCTGCTGCGCAGAATCTCAAAAGCTCCCTGACTACGCTGGTTCAGAAAACCCGGACCTAGACAGCCCCATCACTGTTGGAGAAGTCAGGGCTGAAATTAACTGACTTAAAACAAAAACGGCTGCCGGTCCAGATAAAATCAACAACAGAATGCTCAGGAATCTTGACGATGGCTCCATTCGTCAACTTGCAGCTTATATGCAAGAATGCTGGGACAAGAGAGAAATACCGCAAGCTTGGAAAACGGCCAATGTAGTCTTCATTTCTAAGCCAGGGAAAAAGCTCAGTCTTGAACATCTCAGACCCATTTCCATCACATCTTGCGTAGGAAAATTGATGGAGCACGTCATCGAAACAAGACTGACTAGGTTCATGGAAGATAAAAACCTGTACCCTGATATTATGATAGGCTTCAGATCCCATCTATTGACGTGCGATATTATGCTACAGCTAAAGGAGGAGATAATAGACAACAAGACTGTTGACACCAAAGTAATTGGGGGTCTGGGCGTCTCCAAGGCGTCTGACAATGTCAAACATGAAGCCTTACTTAAGAACCTTAGTGCGCTAAACGTAGGCGTCAAGACATACAACTACGTGAGGGGCTTTCTCTCAAATCGTACAGCCACTATCAGCATGGGATGGCAGTCGCTCGAAAACATTAGATTGGGGAATAAAGGGACGCCACAAGGGTCTGTACTCTCTCCGACTTTTTTTAATATAGCGATGATTGGACTTCCTGAGAAGTTGGAAGGAATCGAAAATCTGCACCACACAATATACGCAGACGATGTGACGCTGTGGATAAACAGGGGTAGTGACGGACATATTGAAAGCGCACTTCAGGCGGCTATAGATATCATCGAACAATATCTCGATCCACTAGGGTTAAAATGCTCGGCAGAAAAATCAGCGGCTCTTTTTCTACCATCGCAAAAAAGGAAAACAAACAATCCCCTCGGAAGGGGTTGTGACATCGCTTTGCGAGTGAATGGTAATGCTATTCCAACCGTAGACAGTATTAGAATTCTAGGGATGCGCATACAAGCAAATGGAAAAAACACTGAAACTATCCGGAGACTCGAAGCTAGTGCGAACCAGACGTGCCGCCTGCTTAAGCGCATTTCTAACAAGAATGCGGGGATGAAGGAAGCCAATCTTTTAAAATTAGTTCAAGCTTTCGTGATAAGCCGTGTACTATACGTTGTCCTTATCTTAAATTAAGTAGAGGAGAAAAAGATAAAATTGAAGCCATTATAAGGAAAGGCATCAAGACTGCGCTAGGGTTTCCCCCGAACACCTCTACGGTTAAACTTCTTAAGCTGGGTGTCTCCAACACTTTAGATGAACTAATAGAAGCCGCCATGATGTCAAAGCACCAAAGTCTTCTGAGAAGTAGAACCGGGAGGAAAATCATGGAGCGCTTGGGGTTCGAGCCCACGGAGTATTCTAGGCAGACCGCTAGCATGCCTAAATCAACTAGGGCAAGACTGAAAATTATACCGCTGCCGAAAAACATGCATCCGGCGTTTCATGAAGGCAGACGCAAAGCTAGAGCTGTAGCCCTGCAGGCGAAACTTGAAGGTCGATCTGGCGTGCTTTACACGGACGCTGCAGAATACGAAAGAAAAGAAGCACACACAGCGGTAGTGGTTCGCGAGCACGGGTACCTGGTCTCGTGCTGCATCTCTAAGAACACAACCACCACAGAGGCAGAAGAACTTGCGATTGTTTTGGCGATAGCTCAAAAAGGCACTCGAGTGATTATTAGCGACTCTAAGTCAGCCATTAAAAACTACGATATGGGCAGGATCTCTGCTACAGCCGTCAAAATTCTAAGACAAGGACCAGTACCCGCAGAGCTAATCTCACTAGTATGGTCCCCGGCCCATCAAGGTGTGAAGGGGAATGAGAAGGCGCACGCGATCGCCCGAGGGCTCACTTTCCGGTCGATCGACGCTGACCCGCCGCCTTCGCGCGAGCAGCCCCTCTCCACAAGAGACGAACTACGAACGTTTCAGGGAATCACCGCACACTATAAACTCCACCGTAAGATTTATCCAGAGGCAGCTAAACAGCTGAGCAAAAAGGAGGAAATTCTGTGGCGAAAATTGCAAACCGGGGTGTTTCCAAACCCTCACCTGTACAGTAAATGGCACCCGGAAGTGTTCAGCTCCAGATGTGCGCACTGCAACAGCACTGTGGGTTTAGTGCACATGGTATGGACCTGCCCATCCTACAATGATCCAAGTAGAAACGTAGAATCCTGGGAGGCCTTATTACACAGCCGTGACGCCGAAGAACAGCGTCAAGTGATCGGTCTCGCCCTGACCGCCGCCGAGTCCCAAGGGATTCCGGCCGATGGCTAGGGGGATGATTGGGGGCAGAGGCCGAAGCCTCCTTCCCCGTCATTCTAGACGGGCGCAATAAACGTTATTTCTCTCTCTCTCTCTCTCTCTCTCTCTCTCTCTGGAAAAGTTAATGTTTTTTTTTGCTGGCCACGCGACAGTGAGGCGATGCCGAATCACCGGCGGCAACGACACTGCTGTGCACCTAGGTGCGAACAGGTTGCACCTTTGGAAAAAAGGTGAGCAGCCACCGCTTTTTGCTGCACCCAAAGACGAAGCGCGGAGGAAGGTTTGGGAACAGAATTTACATCGAAATGATGGGATTAAACTTCGAGTCTACATGTGTTCTCGGAGACTACGTGCACGTTATAAACGGCGAAGAAGTTCGCGTAGCACGTAGGAAACTAGAGCTAACGCCGGACGCCATGCCGATGTTACTGCCTGATGCTCCAAGCTACTTATCGAAAAAAACGCCGCATCTGAGACCTCTGAGAAAGCGGAAGAACTCGGCGGTCGAATCTACCATCTCCAAGAAAACTGCAGCACCCTGTGTTGACGGTGAGGCCACTGATTCAGGTTCATCGATGGACCTTCCTGCTGACTACGAACCCGAGGTGGCGAACGCTACAGGGACGGCAGCTTCGCTGGAACGCTTACTCAAGCTTTGTTTACCTTGAATTTATATGAGCTCGATCGCACCGCATCTCGTGTGAAAGAGCGGTAATTTACGTGCTGTCACGACTTCATTTTTTCGTGAAGGGTATCAACCAGTCTCGAGAGGCGAAACGAAAAAAAAAAGCTGCACGCGAAAATCAGTCAGTGTTCATTAAGGTGCGACCTTGATGAAGTAATTATGAACTGATAATTCCATGGAATGGCGACGAATTTAATTGGTGTTACTGCTCACTGCAGTATGAGGGCTCGTAAATCAAGGGTTTCTTCATAGTCTGACAGTGGTGCCAAGTGATGTTTCCTTTTGACTGTACAGTGCAATATTCCGGCCACAGCAGCTGTATTTCGGCAGGCGCGTAGTCGTTTAAAGACCCAAGATTGACTAAATTATTGCCAAGTCTTCAGCTACGGCGTGTCTCTCAATCAAATGGTAGTTTTGCCACATTAGCGAAATAATTGAAAATGGATTATGCAACTATTGACAAGAACGGTGCCGCGCGCGTAACGAAGGAAGTCGAAGCTGTTGAAGTGTGCAGACTACGACTCTATAACAAGAAACTTTCGGGTTTATAGATGCTTCTTCGACACCACAATGTTCCTAATTCTTTATTCGTTCACCAACCGAGCTTTAAAAACTGCAGGCAGTTTCCCCAGGGATGACTGCTTCGCCGTCATTTGTTATTACCTGCATTTGGACCCTGTGTTGAGGCTTTGACATTTTGTTTTGTTTTGAATGCAGTACAAACAAATACATTAGAAATCTTTTCGCGGACGTGTCAGCAATTACGTATGCAAGCGCATATCACGGAATCGAGTCCCGGCCATGGCAGCTGCATTTTCAGTGGAGGCGCAAATACTGAGGTGCGTGTACCTAGATTTAGGTGCACGTTAACGCACCCCAGGTGGTCGATTTCCGGAGCACTCCTCTACGGCATCTCTCATACTCGTATGGTAGTTTTGGGACGTTGCACCCCTATTTCTAATATCAAAGCACAGAAGCGCATAAAAAACAAAGCGTGAGGTGACAGTTTATGCTAAGGTGTCTTTACCTCGCGGTAATCGATACCTACTGCGTCAGCCATGGTTTCTCCCTGAACACACTACTTCATAAACTAGTACACTATACTTCGGGTACAGTGTACTAGAGAAAGCAGTGGAGTAAACGAGGTGGCCGCGCCGCATCTCGCCTTATTCTCCGGCGGGTGACAGTAGCGGCAGCGCTGTTGTCCTATGACACTGAAGATCTCAGGAGCGTCTGCATTGGGAGCGTGCGCGCCGTAGCCTGCGAAAGCGTGTAATTGCTCGTTTTTAGCGCGTTTGATGTGTTTGTGAGCCTTTATAAGAGGACTCGCCTGTACGCACCATGGTGCACGAGTAAGTAAGCAGGCACGCCGAAATTGTGTCGATACATTTACTTTTTCAAGAGCCTGCCGATCCAGAAAAAAAAATGTCATTCGAAATTTGCACGGATCCGCCTAGCTCCTTACTTAATCAGCGCTTTGAGCTGCTTTATTTTATAGGTGGCTACTGGTGAACTATAAAGAGCTGAGAAATATCAAAACTATGGTTAAATCATGTGCTCGTTTTGTCAGCAGTCTCTACGATATCCAGAGCACAGTGTTTCTCATATCAGCCTACATGCGCTCGATTGTTTCACGAGAAACCCAAGTGTAAGTAACGTTGTCACAACATTAATTAGTGACGACTCTCTTTTATCATGCCAGTTTTGTGGAAGATAATAATTAGTGCTTTCCGAAAGGCTTATTACATATTAAACTTATTAAAAACAACACTCAAACATATTAAAAAGTACCAATTGTATATCTAGCCTGTCTGTTAACCTGCATGAATTCATGGTAACCAGCCCTCATTTTATTGGCGTAACGTTGTTGCAAGCGAGCAATTTCATGACGATGTGTTGTATTATAAGTGTAGTTCTATCATAAGCGTCAAAAGTGTAGGCAGGCACTGGTGCATTTTGTTTTGATAAATTTAGCTTCCTTTTATATGTACACAGTAAACACACGCACACACACACATATATATATATATAGTGACACGTGTGTATATGAAAAAGAACGATGATAGGAATGTTTTGTAGATTCCAGCTAGTGGGACAGGCGGTTTTCGGGACGACCACGAAGCAGGCCTCTTGCTGTACAGCTGATCCTGAACAAGCTCTTTTCGCTGCCGTAAACCGCTGTCATCATTTGTTCGCGTTGCACTGCGGCAATATATATATATATATATATATATATATATATATATATATATATATATATATATATATATATATATATATATATATATATATATATATATATGTGTGTGTGTGTGTGTGTGTGTGTGTGTGTGTGTGTGTTGTGTGTGTGTGTGTGTCCACAAGTACACGCATATAAGTCACACGTCACCGCCCCTTTCACAATATCCATGCAATGCCCCTTAGCGCAGCTACTATTTTTAGGAGGTGCATTTCTCATACTACGTTAGACTTGAACTAGTGTTAGGACGTTATACTGTCGAAAAGGTAAAATTTACAATGCGCATTTGTAGAGAAACACGCTATATTCAGCGTTGCCCACTGTAAACCTTCAGCGCAAAGCTAGCGCCCAGAATTTTTTTTTTTTAAAGGTGGGAGTGCAGCAGAACCACTAACTTTGGCTATTGGTGGTCGCTGTGAATGCGTGTAAATATTTTAGTATGCCCTAAAAAATTACGCAAAAAAAATTCGTGATGGAGAGGGCTGAGGTTCCCTCCCTCTCCTCTCTCTACCAACTGCGTCGTGGTTCTGCGTGCGTTTGAAACGGTATTTTTTAAATCTCACAGCTTTCTGACTGCAGCTAACTTCCTTTGAACCGGCTCAGTTATTCTGTATATTGTGGACGACTAACCAACAAAGGAAGAGTTAACACAGAAGAAATGAGTATAAGACATTTTCTTTCTGAATTATTTTTTATCTCCACAAGGGCTCTTATGAAGCTCAAGCTCAGTAGATTGGCCTGTCATACTTCAAGGGCTATGGCGTCATGCGCAAGACATGAATGACGGGCAGGTACGAAGAAATCTGAATCGAGAAAGCGTGATGGAGGAGCCGAAGCGCTTAGCAGTTCCTGCACGCGGCGCGCGGCTCTTTCTGTACTATTCGACTGCAGCGCCGCCGCTACAGGCAACGCGGAATGGATCAGGCGGCGAGGCGCGGTCATGCCACTCAGCACATTTAGTACACTCTCCTTCGGGTAATTTGCGACGGAGGCGGCTGTCCCATGTAAAGGTGTCGGCAGCGGCGGCGCGCCGACGCCAGCTGATGGGCGCGCCGCAGCCGCCGATGTGTTTTTTGGACGCGCCGATTAATTTTTTTTTAGTAAACCTCTCTTTCTTTGGCAGTTTATTCTGTCACCAACAATTATCGGTCCTTTTCTGATCCAGTTAAATAACTGGATCAGAAAAAATGTCAGGCCTGCGCGGAAGGCGCAGCACAGTCACAGTGAGAGCTAGAAGAGCGGCCTTTCAGAGCCTTTTCTAAACACTCATTGCGTAACTGCTGCAAGCACACTTGCTTGATACCCACTACGGCATTAATAATAAAATTTTTTTTGGTAGTGGGCCGGCATTCACTCCACTATTTTTCGACGTTTTTCTGAGAAGTGTGGTATCCGCTAAACACTTGCAAGGAATTTTGTGCCAATTGTTCATGCAAGGCTGATGACGATTAGGAATTATGCCTGAAGTGGGTATGCGCTACAGTTAAGGGCTGAACAAGAACAATCTTTTGTAATGGGTTGGAGCATTAAATGACCCACATGCTACGCTATTGGCGTCGTGCAACGTCTGGTTAATTGTTATTTCGCTGTTTTAAAACGCTTTATAAGTCGTATTATTGCGATTGCTTTCCCGACATCAACCTTGCCTAAGTCAAGCTTGCCAAAAGTCCTAAGCACGGGTGTGGCTCATTGGTAGACTTTAGGGGAGGCACTCAGCGGACCCGGGTTCGACCACCACTGTATCAATAATGTTCAAATTTTATTTTCTCATTTCATGCAATGTGGTTACGGACAACAGCGGCGGCGGAAAATTGTGCTTGACCCGAGTTGTGATGTAATACAGCTTTCGCTGTAAAACTTGTTCAGTGCTCCTATAATAACGTAGGAAGGTAGTATTGGACCTAAAATAAACGTTAATTTTAAGCTATTTTCAAACTCACTTCAAGCTAATACAGGTCGGTGACAGCGCCGACAGCGGTGTTTGGCGAGGACTATATGCCAACATATTCTTGCTGACTATCGAGTCTATATGTATGAATAAAAGGTGTGGAAAGCCAGTGTTGGAATAACAATCAATGCTACTGTGAAAGCGAGTGATGAAACATTTACATTTCAAAAGGGAAGATCGGCGCTAGTTAATGTAGAAGCCCCTTTATGTAATGCACTTACAAGAAAGGGGGACCATTAACGTAATAAACTGAACTGAGCTGAATGCGTAAGAAAGCAGTTGCTTATAGTTGCTTATAAACGGTCAGGAGCCAGCTGTTTGCGGCATGCGTATTTAGAAAAAGACCATAAAGGAATTGGAACACAGCCTTTACTGAAGAGAGAAAGAGACGATCAACACAACAGATGAAGTATGCTCTATCAAACGATCGATCCAGTTGGCAGGTTCGGCAAGGTAGACCATTGGGCGAGATTAGGATCACCATCAACTTCGTGCGAAGTACTACACAGAACGTGAATGCACGCGGATAAAACACTAAGTACATAATGTCTTGTGTTTCTTCCACTTTGTCATGTTCTCGTCAGACAATCAAACCGAGTAATCTGCGCCTTACTTCACCCGTGTTCTATCTTCGACTAAATTCGACTAATTAAATCTAGATGCCGATTTTTCTCAACACCATTTGAAACAGTACATTACTAACGCAGCTTGTTGTGCGAGTTGCTTCATAATATTCGGAAGAAGAATCCAACGAAATACACGAAGACAACAAAAGAGAACAGCCACAGAGAGCAAGCATTGGACTTCAAACACAATGTTTATTGCAGAAAGCCCACCCACACACAACCCAGCAACGCGTGCACAAATTATGCTATCTGAGTCGTTTCGCAGTTTCACACATGTCAGTGCACAGGTGTTAAGGTGCTACAAAGAGCACATTTTCATGAAACACTATAGAGTCGACGCTACCATGCAATCACTAAGTAGCAGCGCGAATTTTCTATCTGTAAGGAAAACTGATGGATGATTTATACATGACGCTTTGACTTGTTTTGTTTTATTTTGAAGGCTTTATAGACTTTACGTTCGAGCTTATTTTTTATTCCTTTGTCAATGACACTTATTGATTTGAAATCAGGGACGTAGAGCCATTGCAGTGCAGTGGTCAGTTTCCACCAGTACCTGTAGGGAGTAGAATGCGGTGTTCACGCAGTCTGTCATTGAAGCTGATCGGTTTTTTTTTTCTTTTTTTTTCTTTTTTTGATGTGAGAAGAGTTGGAGCATATGTCTCACGCTCGTGCAATGGAGCAAAAAAATGGCCCCGTATCTGCATGTAATCTGCAAATGTCGTCGAAAGATGATAGTCTCGCGTGTGAAGAGAGTGAACAAAATATTTATTTGATGTTCTGCGCAAGAAAATCGAATAATGGTATTCCGGAGGCACTGCGTTAGAGTGCCTCGGGCGAGCAGCAGAGGCTCACGAGCGCATCAAGTCCTACGTGAGCCATGAGCGCCATCTGGCAGCATCTTTTGGAAAACAAAGCGCAAGGCCGTGCGCGCCCGTCTCAGAGGTGATAAGGTGTAGAACGCGAGGCGATGGGTAGGTGCCACCACATCTCGTCTTAGCAAAGCGTTGGAAACACTTCCCGTTCCGTGCGAGCGTTGAGTGGTAAGCGCAGCGTGATAAGCGCTGCGATGCTTAAAATTACTTATGTATGCGTTTTCTAGTAAGAGATGCATATGCCGAATATATGCGTGTTGTTATGGTGTCGCAGACATGCGCAATAATTGCTTTTTAATTGACAATTGCACAAGCATGAACGCTCAACCTAGAGCAACATTGCAGAAGGGTTGACAGGCGGGATAGTTGGTACAAATTCATAATGACATAATTACGAAAATTCATAATCAAAAGAATATTGATAGTTGTGTTAGTTCACCGCCTATATCACTTTTAGATTGTGAAATATCGTTTCTGTACGACACCTGATCAAGGTGGAACTTTCTCCCCAGTTGTTTCCCTTTCTCTTCTTTCTGGTACATAATTTTTTCTCTGAATAAACTGAGTTTCAGTCTGCGCTTGTTTGCCTCTTCTCTTGTGTCCCGTTGGTTTGCGCTTCCGATTACTTCATTATGAATTGAGCAACATTGGTGGTGGCTGCGGATGTTGTCGGCCGTTTCAAATACCCGATGCCGGTGAGAGTGGACAAACAGACAAATGTACAGACAGACGGACCAATATTTTGGCGTCGAAGGTCCCCAAGAAAGGCTATCAGCTTTAAAAAAGGACTGCCGCTCGCCACGCTCAATTATCGAGGCTGCATGGTTGTCATCCGCCGTGACACCGCTCTCCTCAAGCAGGGCGGTGTGGCCGGGAAGCCAGGAACCATTGCAGTAGTTTTCGTCGAACTCCTTGCCTCGTCGTTTGCATAGCACCCTACATTTGGACGGCCATCAGCAGGCCCATAGCCCTCCGGCGACCTGTTTCTTGTATTAGGAGGAAAAGGAGGAGGAGAAAGGGATCACCACTTTTCCCGTGACTTATGCTATACAAACTTTACGTACACCCAATTCTGAAGTTTGGTTGCGTTCTGTTTTCCGGAAGTGCCGAGTACAAATTAAGACCTCTCATATTGCTAGACAGGCAAGCTCTGCGGCTATGTCTCGGCCTACCAAGGTGTGTTGCAAATAGCGTGCTTTATTTGGAAGCTCGAATCATTCCACTTGATGCTTGATTTCGACAGCATACTGTGCAAACATTTTTAAAACGACGATACGCCCCTTTTCTGTTCACAGACAGTTTTCATCATATATCCAGTTTTTTTTTTCTTTAAGCGTCAGTGGTGTCGTTATCAAAGATCCCAAGTCATTTTCGACGAGTCTCTGTTATCAAATCTTCACGTTTCCCTCCAGCATTTAACTTCCCGAATCCTATGCTCGGTGCCAGTTGACTTAATTTTCGATGATATTTTTCCGAAAAATGCCATATTACTTCCAAAGCATGTTCTGGAGGGCCTCTTTCAAGACCATCTCAGTCATTTTCCTAAATACGTAGTAATTTCGACGGACGCAACGCAAAATCTTCAGAAGGCTGGAGTAGGTATTTTTTCTCATCAGCTTAATTGGTCTTTTGCGCTCCGATTGCCTGACTTCACACCAATATATTTCGCAGAATTCCTGGCTATTACATTGGCTCTTCGAAAACTAAATTATCAGCAATCAAAAGCTATTATTATTTCGGGTGCTTTGTCTGTATGTACACATCTAACGTCCGCAAAGCAGTCTCCTCTTCTCAGTATATTTTGGTCTCTCGTACCGCATAGCCTATCAAAGTTTGGTTTATTTGGTTCCCCGGGCATGCTGGAATTGTACTAAATGAAATTGCTGATTTGCTCGATTCAGCATCTTTAATTTTCCCGGTGGTGCTAATAACTCCACAGTTTTCTTTTATTACTGCCGAACGATTCAAACGCCTCGCTGTTAATCTTAATAATCAACGAAACATCGCTCCTACAATCTGAAGAATTTCGGCACTTGCAATTCACATGGAACATCGCAAAATGCCTTTCCCGTCAATGTGAGGTGACCCTCACAAGCTTTCGCTGTAGAGTTCCTCGGTTAAATTTTGATCTCCACAAATCAGGATTTTCATTAACTAACCTATGTGCAGTTTGCGATGAAACAGAAACAATATATCACTTTCCTCTCACATGCCGCCACTTCACCTCACTGCGTGGAATAATTCTTGAGAGACCAATTGGTATGCTCAAATTGCCAGTTAATGCATTCACCATATTATCGCTTAGAGCCAGTCAGTTGGAGGCGGGCCGCAGTGCTATTCTGGCAGCGCTACATAAATTCATTCAGGCAACCGGAAGGATACGCTGCTAGTGGTACTGCCAGATAGATCCAATTATTTATCCCCCTTCCTCATTCTTGTTTATTTGTTTTATATATTCTGGTTTATCAAATTCTGCACTTTTTCACGTTTCTTCAAAGGAACAATATTATTGTTCTTATCTAATTTCTTTCTTTCTTAACAAGCATTGTACAAAAAAATATCTATTATAAGGTACAGTGTGGCCAATCCCCCTTGTGGGTATGAGCCAAGATCTCCTAGGCGACAAGACAAGACAAGACTCGGCGCCAGACCAACCCAACAACGTGTTCCGTGGACAAGTATATGTGTGCGATTCCATAGCCACTACACTTTAAGAAAAAAAAAGATTAAAAAGGTGGAAAATTTCTTTTGACACTGACAATGTAAATATCTGTTTTGTAACCCCTGCCCCCCCCCGCATCCCCCACTTTTTTGGTTGTTTGGAAGGACTCTTAGTAGAAAGAACGTGCATTTTTAGGGGGCCACGCATACCTACAATCGCGGAGGGAATTAGTTGGCACTTGGACAGCCTTCGTTGAAAAGCTGCAGCGTTTGAGTCACTCGTTGTAAGGCCGCATGGTTGAGTTGAAACGAAAAGGAAGTTAAAAAAGAAACAGATGGAACTTCAGGTACGCGTGAAAGTGGGTATAGTAGGCGAGCGGTAGTACACGATTTCTAACAGCGTGAAAAAAAGTTTCCGAATTCTCAGCATCATGCAATGCTTTCGCGATTTTGTGGAATCATCAAATCTGAAAATCAAGGAGCAGGTACAACTGACCATGCAATATATTAAGCGAATTACTCGTAACCGTGAGGAAAGAAGCGTACATTTAAGGGCTCATTATTTTGTTAGATGTCATACGTATCTTATACCGTTTCCTTGTTGTATGAGGAAAAAGAAAAGGACAGAATTTTAGCCATTCGTTGTCGCGATTTTAGCGATTCCGCGTGGCTCTGTTCCTTCAGACCTTTTCGAATTCCTGTTCAGCTGTCTTCGGCGTCTGGGTGCACCCTTCCGGGGTGTGCGGCTAATGCGGGCGGTGCTGACTTGAGCTCAGCAGAATTATGTCTGTCGCGTCTCCCGGCCAGGCAAACTCTGCCTGGTCGGCATCCCTCACTAATGATAATTTACCCATTGATCCGTTGGCTCTGGTCCCTACAAATGTGGCTTCTATTCGCATGAAAAACCTCAAAAGCATCCAGGAGGAGCTACGGAAGGTGACCGAACACTTCCAACTCATCACCGAGGTGCGACAGTTTGGTCGTGGAGGCATTCTGTGCTGTTCCCCTGATCAGGCCTGCGTATGAGATCTGCTAAAATGCACATCGTTTCCCTTTTTCCCGGTTCTTCCTCACTTGGCCTGTGTAAAAGGTTTGGTTCGTGGGGTAGACTTGAGGCTGTCTCCGCCTGAAATTCTAGAGATGTTTTCTGCTGCAGGCGCGGTGGCAGTTTTTCGCTGTTCCCGTAGCGCTGACAAAAATAAGATCCTGACCGAGTCGGTGATAGTTACATTTGCTGGAACTACTAGACCAACAAAGATCAAAGCGTAGCCACTGATATATTGGATCGAAGCGCTAACTCCTCGTCCACTGCAGTGTCATAGATGCTGGCGTTTTGGGCATAGAATAAAGGGATGCCGATCAGTAGAGTGGTGTCAAAAGTGTGCAGGGCAACACAACTCTAAAGAATGCACAACTCAGAAAAGGTCTTGCTGTCTCTGCGGTGGCCCTCACCCATCTGATGATGGCCCATGCCCTGCGAAAGCTCAGGAGATTCAAATTGTGGAAATAATTGAGCAAAAACGTTGTTCAAGATGCGAAGCTCGAATCGCCATCGCAGAGCGCTTTCGTGGGTACGTAGTTGCTGCGATCCGTAATAACTATGTCATGGACTCGTCACTCTCAGACTGGATAGCCTCGACCGTTGAGAAAACAATGACGAAGCTATTGGAGAACCTTTTTTGTGACGCTGACGGAGTCACTTGCTCAAATATTAAATGCATAAATCGCTCAAGCCCTCATGAATGTTAATCATCCACATGCAGCCTCTATGCTTTCTTCAGCTCAAGAGGTGAATGCAGGATCCGTAGAAACAGGGCCTTCTATACCCAGCCTACCGATAACAACACCTCTTGAAGGGTTATATTCATCAAGAGCTGGTTCGTCGAACTGCGGCCGTAAAATAATTCCCATTGAACATCTGGATTGGAGCCCTGATTCAGGTTCGCAGAACTCACAAATGGAATTCGACACAAAGAAAATAAAACGGCGAGCGTCGCCACAAAAAATGGATCTCCAGTGAGTCCTAAAGGTAAAAGTAAAAAAAAAATATCAGAAAGAAAGAGCATCAAAAGAAGATTTTTTGAAAGATAGCTTATTGCAGAAGGCAGTGAATGCTGCCGGCATATCCTCAAAATAGGTGAATTATAAATCTTGCAGTAGAATTTCCGGTCAATTTTTTTCCGCAACTACTGATTTATTTTGCCTTTGTAATCAGAATTCCCCACATGTTATAGTTTTGCCAGAAACTTGGCTTTTCAAAGAAAAAACCTTTCATCTTATAAACTACTGAACATTTCGCTTAGGCCACCCCTCTCGAGAAGGTGGTTTAGCAGTGTTTATCTTTTCAAAAATTGCACATCGAGGAAAAGTTACAGGTCAAATAATGAATTTAGAAAGTGAAACTTTAACATTAGATATCGCTCTTCGGGGATACCTTCCCTTTTCGTTAGTAAATGCTTATTTTTCGTCTTGCAGAAAAGACATATTAATGGTAGGAGACTTCAATTCTCATCACGCTTCTTAGGGATTCAGAACAGATTGAACATTGGATCGCAGCAGTGATGCCGGCGGCTGACAACCCCCTTTGTCTTTTTGTTCAGCTGGCTGCAATCCTTGGAACGTGCCGTGCTGCCTGCGCGGATCGACTGCGACTGCCTCCTGAGATCGACGCATGTCCCTTGTTTGACTCGTCGCCTTGCGTCGACCATGGTTGGCCGCCTTACGCAACATTGAAACCCTACTACGCAGAAGAAGCCAGTGTGACATCGTCATCAAGGCAGACGGACCATATAACCGGCTGGCGGAACCCTTCGCCCTTCAGTGGGCATTGGATCGCAGCAGTGATGCCGGCGGCTGACAACCCCCTTTGTCTTTTTGTTCAGGTTGGTCCCGCCCCACCCCTTTTTTCTAAACGCTCAAACAACCTCTTTCTGCTGCTGTTCCCATGCCCAAGTGTTCTTGCCTGCACCGTTGTGGAGTGTGTTTTTGTTGCTAAAGTGTTTTTGGTCAGCGGAGACGTCGAGCTCAACCCTGGTCCCCCGAAACAAGACCCTAGCAAACAGAGCAGTGACGTTCTTCTGGCTATTCAAGATTTAACAAAACACCTTGACCAACGGCATGACACCCTCATTAAATCCATAGACGAAGTGAAAGAAAACCAAAAGTTACTTGAGTCCAAAGTGTTAGCTTTTACCACTCGGCTAACTGATCTAGAAAAACGAGTCGATTCGTTTGAAGAATTTCTAGACGGCTCTCACGTGCAGGAAATGATAGCGACCGCCGTTCGAAGTGAACAGGCTTCGCTCCGAGCGCGTCTGGATGAGTTCGAGGATAGGTCTCGTCGTGAGAACCTGATTTTCTACGGAATTGAAGATTCAGCGTCAGAAACTTGGGCCGATTCTGAAGAAAAGGTCCGATTGATTCTTACCTCTACGTTAAACTTGCAGCTACCTGACGATGCTATCGTGCGTGCTCACAGGCTAGGAACGTTTTCGCGGCATAAATCTAGGCCCGTGATAGCACGTTTCACTTCTTCCAAAACTAAAGATAGTGTTTTGTCCCATAAGTCTAAGTTTCGTGACACAAATACATCAATCTGTGAGGATTTCTGCAAGGCTACACGCGCCACCCGGAAAAAACTAATCGACTTCGCCAAGTCAACTAGTCACAAATTTTCTCCTAAATACAATAAAGTGGTCATTGGCAATAAAATATACACCTACTGCGCATCTTCAGATCGCGTGTGCGAAATAGAAACGGACTCGCGTGTCCCCTCAAATCCTCCTAATCGCGACGATCCTGTCATCAGAGGCCCATCTTCTCCACTGTAGCTAGATGCTAACACAAGTTGTAATACCTCTAACCCTGACTGTTGTTTTTTGCTTTGTAATATCAGAAGTGTTATCAACAAGCGTGATGCCTTGTCTTCGTTAGTAAACACGTGCCTTTCTGATGTGATAGTTTTGACCGAAACCTGGCTGTCGTCAAAAGTTGAAAACCGTGAGATCCTGCAATGCGACAAAAAATTTTCCTTTTTTAGGTGTGACCGTGGCTCGCGTTCTGGTGGCGGTGTCTTGATCGCTGTTTCAGAGGAATTCATGTCTTTTAAAATTCCCATTGTATTTTCCCTTGAACTGGTGTGCGTTCGAATCTGCATACGTCACAAAGATGTCATTGTTTGTGCCTGCTATCGCCCTCCGAATGCACCATCTGGTTTTTCCAATGATTTTCATGACGTCTTGAGTGACTTGCACGTGAGGTTCCCTGCCACACCATTTTTAATCCTAGGTGATTTTAACTTTCCTGATATTTCGTGGAACAACTCCCATTTATCGCCTGGCTCTGGCTCCTCTGAAAGCGCCTGCTTCCTTAACACATGCGCGCAATTCAATTTAACGCAGCTGGTTATGTGCCCAACTCGCATTACACATTCATGTGCTTCAACTTTAGACTTAGTTCTGACTTCTCACCACGATCTCGTGCAATCGCTTTCTGTTTTGCCAGGCCTCAATGATCACAAAGCAATCGTTTTCAACCTCCCCTGCGCATCGCCCCGTAAACAAAAAAGTAAAAAGCGATTCAGGGACTACAGTAGAGCTGATTATGGAACCATTAATACCGAACTTGAACATTTCACCTCCGTTTTTCTAGAAGACTTCAACCAAAGATCTGTCAACGATAACTGGATGGTGTTTAAAAATAAAGTTGCCGAACTCGTTAACAAGCACATACCACTACGCGAAATCGCATGTAACAGTCCATCACCGTGGTTCACACCAACATTGAAACGCCTGTCCAATAAAAAGAAGCGCGTTTACCGCCAAGCCAAGCGTTTTAATTTATCTGAAAGATGGGAGGTTTACAAAAAGGTAGCCGATGAATACGGGCGTGCTTTATCCGCGGCAAAGGAGTCCTTTCTTCAGCAAACGCTACCGTTAATTCTGCAAAACAATCCCCACAAATTTTCGCAGGTCGTTAATGGGGGCGATAGGAAACAGATTGAACTTACCACTGACACGGACGAAGTAATTTCCAGTGAGAACGTTTCTATCACCCTTAACCATGCATTTTCTTCATTCTTTACGAACACTACTCCTGCCGTCTTTTCAGGTGTTCAAGCTCGCGATTTCATTGTGATGAATTCTGTACACGTTGACCGGGCCGGCATACGCAAGTTGATCCAAAATTGAAAAATTTCGTCGTCACCAGGCGTCGATGGCATTTCTTCAAAATTTTTGAAAAACACTGACTTTCATTCCTCAATTATTCTGTCGAGACTTTTTGATCAGTCATTAGAAGAAGGTGTTCTCCCAGAGGACTGGAAGGTGGGGAAGGTGGTTCCCTTGTTTAAATCAGGAAACACCATAGTCCCGGGAACTATCGCCCCATTTCACTAACCAGTGTACCATGCAAACTTCTCGAACATGTAATTTACACCCACGTTGCGAGTTATCTTGAAAGTAACGCCTTCTTTAGCATTCACCAACACGGGTTTAGGAAATATTATTCATGTGAGACACAGCTTCTGGCCTTCACTAACGATTTATTCTCTGCTGCTGATCGTTCATCTACTGTTGATTGTGTCTTAATAGATTTTTCAAAAGCCTTTGATACCGTCTGCCACAAGTTACTTCTTCTGAAACTAAACGCGCTAAATATTGATGCTAACGTCTTAAAGTGGATTGAATGTTTCTTATCTAACCGCACCCAGTTTGCAACTGCTAACGACCATTGTTCCCCGACTAGCCCTGTAACGTCCGGCGTTCCGCAAGGTTCAGTTCTTGGTCCCCTACTATTTCTTATCTACATCAACGACTTAGCTAAAGACATCTCATCATCCATTAAACTATTTGCCAATGACTGTGTAATTTACCTTGAAATCCGGACTATCGCAGATAATCTTGCCCTTCAAACAGACCTGGATCACATTTCATCATGGTGCGACGCATGGTTAATGAAGCTAAACGTTACTAAATGCAAGGCTATGCGAATTTCCCGTTGTATTTCTCATAATGTACCGTGCGACTACACACTTAACCACAGCAATCTCGACCTGGTTTCGTCCGACAAGTACCTAGGAGTATATATTTCTAACAATCTCTCTTGGAACACGCATGTCGATTATATTACAAACAATGCGAATCGCACGTTAGGTTATATGCGCAGAAACTTTTCTTTGGCTCCTACTAACCTTAAACTTCTACTTTATCAAACATTAGTCCGACCCAAACTCAAGTACGCGTCATAAGTCCGGGATCCACATACCAATTACCTCGCTGACTGCATCGAGGCGGTTCAAAATCGCTCGGCACGTTTTGTCATGTCAAACTACCATCGCACGTCCAGTGTTACCTCGATGAAAGCCAATGTTCACTTACCCACTCTCTCACTGCGGCGTAAAATATCTCGCCTTTGCCTGTTCCATAAGATCTTTCATTGTATTTCGTCTTTTAGCAACACTCTTTTCCAGCCCCCATCGTACGTTTCCTCACGCAACGATCATCAGTTTAAAGTGGGCGTTCCTAGCGCCCGCACGAATTTATATTTTGAATCATTCATCCCGAAAACTGCAAATGAGTGGAACCACCTTCCCGCCCCTATCGCTGCTATCACTGACCTCACTTTGTTTAAAAGCGCCCTCTCTAACCATTTTGCGTAAATTCGCCACTTAAGTCACGCCGTGTTTTCTCTTGTTAGTTTTTTGTGTGCGCGTGTTATTCAAAGACGCAACCATGTTGAACGTTGTTGTTACTTGTTTGTTTGTTTGTTTGTTTGTTTGTATCCTTTGTTGTTAAACCACCCTGCCTCTTCGTCACATCACGCAGTCTTTCTTTTCTTTTATGGTTTTCAGATCGCCATTGTGCGCATATAATTTTGATTTGCTGTATTTCCTGGTTTTCTGTATGATGTATACCCGCTCCTCTCTGTAATGCTTCGGCCTTGAGAGTAAATAAATGAAATGAAATGAAATGAAGATAGGTGGAAAGCGCTTGTAGGATATTGTTGGTAAAAATATTTTAACATGCATTAACTAGCGAAACCCCCATCTGTATGCAATCAGTCCCATTCTGCGATTGATCGGACTTTCTGTAGTCCTAGCCTCTGTATATCTACATGGTCTACTTTCAACTCGGGTAAAAATAGCGATCATTTTCCTATATTATTTGAGCTTGTATGTCCCGTGACTTCAATCGTCAGGCAGCCCACTTCTCACATCATCTTTAAAACATTTGAACAGACACTACGTGTGGCTTTGGCAAAACGAACCGAGGTAAATAAAGAGCGAAATGTTATCAACTTTACGGATGTAATAAAACAATCTTTAAATAAAAAGCTAAATTCACAGTTCAGGTCTTTAAACAATGCCCTTTGCATGATCGGTGGAACTCTGATTGTTCACGTCATTACAGGCTAAGAAAATCAGCGTAGCGAAAACTGCTCTATAATCAGTGCCCTAGAAACTGGAGTGATTGCAAATACGCGGCTGCAATTTTTAAGCGAACAGTTGCCGCTGCGAAGGATAACTATGATAGCCAACGTTCGAAGTTCCTTTCAAAGCCTGGCCCCAGGAAATCACTTTTCAACTTCCTTAATACTCAAAAAGTAATCCCACCATCAACAAACCTCGAATCGATAGTTTCAATGTCACGTGAGTTGCCTACTTTTCTGGATAATATTGCTCAAGGGCTTGAAAGCCGCTTCACGGCTGCTAACTTTTACCACTCGCCGTGCCCTGTTAACAGCGATGACTTTGAAGAGGTTACAGCGTCGTAAATAGCACAAGTAGTGAAAATATTGCCCAATTCTGCCCCAGGTCCCGATATAATAACTGAATCAGTAATAAAAATGATCCATAAAGTATCATCTCAAGATTTACTTGCAATAGTTAACCACTCCATTAGACATTCGTGGATTCCGCCTGAGTGGAGAATCGCGAAAATGATTCCTTTATTAAAGAAACATGGAGCTGGGTTTACTTTAGATAACATTAGGCCTATTTCACTCACATCTAATCTGGTGAAACTAATCGAAAGACTTTTACACAATAGAATAGACAACTGGTTGGACGAAAATGCAATTTTAAGCCCATGCCAAATTGGATTCAGGCGTGGCTGCTTCATTTGGTGTGCCCATGTTGATCTGGAAAGCATGCTACAACTAGCTCGTTCTAAGAAACAGGTTTCCACCTTAGTAACTTTAGATATTGCAAAAGCTTATGGCAGTGTGGAACACATTAAACTAATAAATTCGCTAACGCACATCTGGTTACCAAATTACTCCGTGGCATGGGTTTACTCCTTTTTAAAAGATAGAGAATTCTATTGCTCTCAACCTGGCATGTCGGGTCCAAAATATAAACAAACTAGAGGTCTCCCCCAAGGTTCGGTATTTTCACCATTATTATTTATATTTTATTGCCCACAATTCCAGTACAACAGTATGTACAGGTGTATGTATACGCTGACGACATCGCATTTTTTGCCACAGCTACACATTTACATACATTATATCAGATGCTAGAGTTTTATATGAACGCTCTGGACACATGGTTAGACGACATTAATCTATCATTAAACATCAGCGAAGGTGCAGTCGTACTTTTTTCTATAAGTGTTCCAGTGCAGATTTCCGTACTTTACAGACAGGACTTTATCCCGCAGGTGACGTCGATTACATACTTAGGAGTGACTTATACTGAAAACCTAAATTAGAGTCCACATATAAAAAATATGGCAGCTAAAGGAGCACAGGCGCTTGGGATGCTTCGTAGACTCAGCAATAAACGCTGTGGTTTAAGTCGTGATGTGCTAGTAATGATATATTGTATGTATATTCGCCCAATATTGGAGTTTGGCTGTATCTTGTTTTCTGGAGAAACCGCCTACAAAATTAGACCACTTGTACTACTAGAACGCGAAGCGCTACGTTTATGTCTTGGGCTCCCTAAATTTGTCACAATTAATATTTTATATAAGGAAGCGCGCCTGCTTTCTCTTCGTGCTAGGTTCCAAATACTAGCAGTCCGTACCTTCCTAAAAATATACGCATCCCCACATAGGAGGTCACAATATGTTTTCATTAATGAGCCGACGTCCTTTTTTAACCAACAGTGGTCTAGATTAAAGTGTTCTCAAGTCATCGTCGTACAGAAGCTGTTGGAAACATTACAAGTTAACCTTCGTGAAGTACGGGTACTAAGAACACCTATTCAAACAATGAAAATAGAATTTGACAATATTTTTTCCTAATCATTGCAAAACTCTTCCCAGTAGATATCTAGATGCCATTTCGAAAGGCCCCCCAGGCAAGGTTAGACATAAAGATTGTAATGGCAACTGATGCTTCAGTTCACGAAGAGAAGGCAGGAGTCGGAATTGCATCTTCAGTGTTGGATTGGTCTTTTTCGATTCGTTTACCCGATTTTACACCTATTTATCAAGCGGAATCACTGGCAATTCTCTTAGCGTTACGAAAGTTACCTCAATCAATAACAGATGCTATTATTCTTTCAGACAACTTTCTGTGTGTAGTTCATTAACTGCGCCTAATATGTTCAATGCTTTAAAAGCATTTTATGACCTTGCCCCAAGACATTTACGACTCATTCGCTTGGGGTGGATACCATGGTATAAAGGTTTAACCCTCAATGAATATGCAGATGTACTCGCAGTGGCCTCAAATAATTATTCCATAATTTTTATATTGCCCACGCTAGCATTTATCGCCGTGGAATGCTTTGAAAAATTTGTCATGTCATATCAGTTTGAAAAATCTCGCTTGGCAACATCGTATTTTTCCCATCTTCAGTACCCTTGGAAAAATCGATGGTGCTCCTCTAGAACGGCAGAGATATCAATTAAGAGACTAAGATGCCGAGTTCCCCCCCCTGGACTTTTATCTACACAGGTCTGGTCTGGCAGTCTCCCCTATGCCTCCACTGCAACGAGAGTGAATCCCTTCACCATTTTCTCATAACATGCAGGTTATACACAAACCAAAGGAAGAGACTGTTAGAAGAACCTCTCCGTACGTTGGCTCTGAATTTATCCCTTCCGGTGGTCCTCTCCTTTGGAGCAACTGAAAAGGGATTTAGCCACAGGAATGTTTGCGAGGCCGTATGCGATTTTCTAAAGGCAACAAAACGATAAGAATGTTAAGCTGAGGCATAAATTCACTTTATTTCAAACCGTATTAGCCTGTTCGTTCTTTGTATTACCTCTATTTTATTTCTAATCTACCGTTTACCAATTGGTTTTTTGTTCAAACGTCGTTATCTAAATAATCAGGGTGGTAAAACAACTCCACCTCACAAATGAAGCACCGTCCGTTTCATGGCCGATCCCCCGTGGTGGGTTTGCTGAGGAACAACCAACCAACCATTCCTTGTTTTGTGGTACAGTGTGCACAGGCAAGGCGGGACGCTTAAAAAACCTGACATTTCCGTCACATCATCGGTAGGAGATTAGCCTGCTTGACTGCAGAAAGTACAGTTGCTCAACAGTTTTTAACAATACCCAGCAATGAAATAAATGCAAGGGGGAACTCATGAAAGCATATATAAAATGTCACCATATGCGATAGTGAACTGACTGAAGCATATAAAATGCAAAAAAGGAACATAGTCCTGACCGTGTACCTCCCGTAGCGTTATCACGAAAAGACGCTGATCATCTTTTTAGAGAAATATAATTTAGAGTACATCATGCCCTGGGTTAAATCTTTATAGTTTTCACGGCGCATGGGCATGTGTTGGTTATTTATTATGTGATTGCCTCATGCATAGTGTTTTCATCTTTACTAGCTGAATTACGTGTAGCACATGTTCGTCTTGGTTTTCTTTTCGAACCGTGTTGCTTCATTCAAGATACTGACGTCCAAGCTTGCGTGTTGAATCTTGTTGTGTGCGCGCGTCCTTCAAGGGTGGGTTTGTCATTCTTTTAAATGATATGCCGTCGGGTTACCGCCATGAATCTTCTGAGACATATGCAAAGACAGTACCCCCCTCCCAAAAAAAACAGCATATCCACGGAGTGAATAATGATTGGTGAGGCGAAGCGTTCGTCAGTCCGTTCGTGCTTTCGTCCACCCATTCGCTCTTGCTTCCGCCTGCCCATTCGTCCGTCCATGCGTCCGTCCATCCTTGTGACCGTCGGTGCATCTGTCCGTCTGTGCGTCCCTCCATGCATCAGTATGTTCGTTGTTTTGTCTGTCCGTCCGTGCATATGTTCGCGTGGCCGTCCCTCTGTCTGTCTGTCCGTCCACGCATCCGCCTCT
Organism: Rhipicephalus annulatus; assembly: GCA_013436015.1. NCBI lineage: Eukaryota > Metazoa > Arthropoda > Arachnida > Ixodida > Ixodidae > Rhipicephalus > Rhipicephalus annulatus. The sequence goes on from WOVY01004709.1 coordinate 33,782, forward strand.
TTGTCCGTCTGCGCGTCCATCCGTCTATCCACTGCACACTCCCAAGTACAGCCATCCCACATCTTTTCATCCATGTATTCATCATATAGAAGTGCCACCATCCAGCGGACATGTTAAGTACCGCTCTTTCGGGTATCTGGCACCGGTGGCTGCATACACCGTCAGAAGATGGACAGACCCACACTCTAAGGAGTTTTGCCCCCTAAAAAAGAATTCTGCACATTTGTAGAAGCACTAAAGAGACATTCAACATACGTACCATGGTGACACGGTGTTCTGATGCGTTTTCGATCCGAGCCGCGGTAACCGCTATTTGACAAACGCTAACCGGGTGGTAAAAACGTCCCCAAAAATAATAATGTACTGTACACGACTTGAGATAAGTACCCCCTCCCTCCCAATTCCCCCCCCCCCATTTTCAGTATGCATGCTCAAAAACAAAGCATTTACGAAACGTTTGCCAATTCTCTTCTAGTAATCTCATATGTCGTATTTTGCAGTTAGTGCTAAAAGCTCAAAATTTAAGCCAATTAAGCAAAAAACGCAATAAAGAGCTTTTTGAACTTTTGGTTTCGGTTTTCTACGCCGCCGGCGCCACCGCCGACGACGAAAAGGGCCCGTGCGCCGCTGTCGATGATTTTACCCGGCCTGCGCCAACGACGACGCCACCACTGACTCAAAACGAGCCCCACGCCGCCGCCGGTCGAAACCGCCTCGGCGCACACCTCTAGCCTCATGCAGGATGGGTGGATGGATTGATATGGCTCTGGACTCACTCGCTGAATTCCGTGCCGACCGGTTGTGCCCTCGCGATCTTCGACTACAATGTACTGGAATAGTACACTATAGTACACTGTACTATTCTAGTACACTGTACTCCGACGTCAGCGTAGCTCTGGCCGACTGGGCTCGCCCTACGTCATCTCCTGACACCGACCTCCGATGGCAGTGACGGTATGACCGACTGGACTTGCTCTACGCCATCTCCTAACGCCGACAAGAGCTCTCGCAAGTGCTGCCCCGTCCTCGGAATCCTGTGACCGTGTTTCCATCTTTCCTATCTCTCCTATACCCTCGACGCCCCGCCGCGGTGGCCTAGTGGCTAAGGTACTCGGCTACTGACCCACATGTCACGGGTTCGTATCCCGGCTGCGGCGGCTGCATTTCCGATGGAGGCGGAAATGTTGTAGGCCCGTGTGCTCAGATTTGGGTGCACGTTAAAGAACCCCAGGTGGTCGAAATTTCCGGAGTCCTCCACTACGGCGTCTCTCTTTTAATCATATGATGGTTTTGGGATGTTAAACCCCATATATCAATCAATCCTATCCCCTCGACATGTCGTTGCTCTCTGGCTTATCACCTCATGCCTCTTTCTTTCTATCTCTCTACAGGCTTTATTCCTATCCTCTTAATCCCTCCTCACCCCCATCCCTTCTCAGCTACCGTTAAGGTGTCGCTCGCTGAAGCAGACAGTTACGGGCTCACTTTTCTCTGCCTTTCTCTCTTAGAACCACTTTGTGTGTGAAATGGCTCTACCCTTTAGATCGGGCCGCGGCTAAAGCCACCAAGCCGTAGTACTTAGTAAGCCAAATACTATATTTATCATTTTTTTCTTAAAATAGTGAGGTTGAGGACTCGCACTTCGATATGGCACGGATGGGATGGATGGATGGATGGATGGATGGATGGATGGATGGATGGATGGATGGATGGATGGATGGATGGATGGATGGATGGATGGATGGATGGATGGATGGACGGACGGACGGACGGACGGACGAACGGGTGGACGGACGGAAGGGTGGATGGACGGACGAACGGGTGGACGGACGGACGGGTGGATGGACGGACGAACGGGTGGACGGACGGACGGACGAACGGGAGAACGGACGGATGGACGGATGGGCGGACGGACGGATGGACGGATGGACGGATGGACGGATGGATGGATATGGCTGCACCCTTCAGATCGGGCGGCGGCTAACGCCACCTAGCCGTATTACTTAGTGAACTAATCACTACATTTATCCCTTTTTTTCCTTTCAATAGTGAAGTTGAGAACTGGTACTTTGCAGTGAATGGATTAATTTTCCCTCATGCCTTGACTTTAGCCACCAATCAGATAACCTTCTTCTAGTTAATTCTACCCGCTTAAAGACTATTTTGTCCTCTCTGTCCCTAAACCCCAGTGCTTTGAAAAACTCGGCGCCATCATCCTGAACTATAGGGTGAAGCCTTTTACAGAACAATATCAAGTGTTCGGTAGTTTCCTCCTCCTCTCCACATGCACTACATACCATGTCTACCTCTTCGTATTAGGCCTGATATGTCTTGGTTCGCAATACTCCCGTCCTGGCCTCAAACAGTAGACAACTACCCCGAGTATTATCATAGATCCTTTCCTTGGCAATTTCCTGCTTGAAAGTTTGATAGATCTCTAGGGCGGACTTCTCAATCATGCCAATTCTCCACATGTCAGTGTCCGTTTCCTTCACTTTCTTCTTAACCGATAGGTCCTTTTGGTTTGGCCACCTGCTGTTTTCTAAGTAGGTACCAGTCGATTTCCTGGTTCGCTTCCTCAATTTTGTATCGACATTCTTCATGTACAGTAGCTGAAAACCTTCCTAGCCCAACGCTCCTCCCCCATTTCTCTCAATCACTTCTCAAATTTTATCTTGCTGCTAGCTTCCCTGCCCTCAAATGATGTCCATCCCATATCACCTTGTACTCCCTGATTTGGTGTATTCCCGTGAGCTCCTAAAGCAAGCCTACATATTCCACGTTGCTTAATTTCTAATCTTGCTTGAACTTCTCATCTCATGCACAAGACCAGATTGCCGAACGTCAGCCCAGGAACCATGACCCCTTTAAATATTCCTCTCACAACACCATACCTATTGTAATTCCACAGTGCCCTATTTTTCATCACTGCTGCATTCCCGTTACCTTAGTCGTCAGGTATATTTTATGTTTCCTTAAGTACTCGGTCCCATTGCTTATCCAAAAGGCCAGATAATTGTATTCATCTGTTATCTTTAGCGTGCTTTCCTGTATTCTAAGCTCACAACCTTCATTATCATAAAAATCATGACTGACGACTTTTCCTTACTGAATCTGAAATCTAAACTATCTCCCTCATTACCGCAGATGTCCATCAATCTCTGCAAATCTTCCTTGTTGTCGGCCATTAGCACTATGTCACCTGCGTACATTAATGCTGGTAATGCCTACAGGATGGGTGTATGGATGTGGCTGTACCCTTCAGATCGGGTGGCGGATAACGCCACCTAGCCGTAATACTTGGTGAACTAACCACTAGTTTTTTTTCTTTTTTTTCATTAAAAAATAGTGAAGTTGAGGGCTGGTACTTTGCAGAGAAGGGTTTAATTTTCACTCGTGCCTTGACTTTAGCCACCAATCAGATAACCTTCTTCTAGTTAATTGTACCCGCTTAAAGTTTATTTCGCCCTCTCTGTTCCTAAACCCCACTGCTTTGAAAAACTCTGCACTATCAACCTGAACTATAGGGTGAAGACCTTTACAGAACATTACCAAGTGTTCGGCAGTTTCCTCCTCCTCTCCACATGCACTGCATACCGTGTCTACCCCTTCGTATTTGGCCCAATATGTCTTGATTCGCAATACTCTCATCCTGGCCTTGCAGGATGGATAGATGGATGGATGTGGCTGTTCCCTTTAGATTGGCGGTGCCTACCGCTACCTAGCCGTAATACTTAGTGAACTAACCATTAGATTTATCTTTTTTTACCTTTAAATAGCGAGGTTGAGGATTCGTACTTTGCAGTGAAGGGTTTAATTTTCACTCGTGCCTTGACTTTAGCCACCAATCAGATAACCTCCTTCTAGTTAAGTCTACCCGCTTGAAGTCTATTTTGCCCTCCCGGTCCCTAAACCCCAGTGCTTTGAAAAACTCTGCGCCATCATCCTGAACTATAGAGTGAAGCCCTTTACAGAACATTACCAAGTGTTCGGCAGTTTCCTCCTCCTCTCCACATGCACTGCATACCGTGTCTACCCCTTCGTATTTGGCCTGATATGTCTTGATTCGCAATACTCCCATCCTGGCCTTGCAGGATGGATGGATGGGTGGATGTGGCTGTACCCTATAGATTGGCGGCGCCTAACGCTACCTAGCCGTAATACTTAGTGAACTAAACATTAGATTTATCTTTTTTCCCTTTAAGTAGTGAGGTTGAGGATTCGTACTTTGCAGTGAAGGGTTTAATTTTCACTCGTGCCTTGACTTTAGCCACCAATCAGATAACCTCCTTCTAGTTAAGTCTACCCGCTTGAAGTCTATTTTGCCCTCCCGGTCCCTAAACCCCAGTGCTTTGAAAAACTCTGCGCCATCATCCTGAACTATAGAGTGAAGCCCTTTACAGAACATTACCAAGTGTTCGGCAGTTTCCTCCTCCTCTCCACATGCACTGCATACCGTGTCTACCCCTTCGTATTTGGCCTGATATGTCTTGATTCGCAATACTCCCATCCTGGCCTTGCAGGATGGATGGATGGGTGGATGTGGCTGTACCCTATAGATTGGCGGCGCCTAACGCTACCTAGCCGTAATACTTAGTGAACTAACCATTAGATTTATCTTTTTTCCCTTTAAGTAGTGAGGTTGAGGATTCGTACTTTGCAGTGAAGGGTTTAATTTTCACTCGTGTCTTGACTTTAGCCACCAATCAGATGACCTCCTTCTAGTTAAGTCTACCCGCTTAACGTCTATTTTGCTCTCCCTGTCCCTAAACCCCAGTGCTTTGAAAAACTCTGCGCCATCATCCTGATCTATAGGGTGAAGCTTTTTACAGAAAATTATCAAGTGTTCGGCTTCTTCTTCTTCTCCACATGCACTGCATACTATGTCTACCCCTTCGTATTTGGCCCGATATGTCTTGGTTCACAATATTCCGTCCTAGCCTCAAAAAGTAGAGACCTACCTCGAGTATTATCATAGATTCTTTCTTTGGCGATTTCCTGCTTAAAAGGTCGATAGATCTCTAGCTCGGACTTATTAATCATGCCTATTGTCCACATGTCGGTCTCAGCTTCCTTCAGCTTCTTGTTAACCGATAATTCTTTTTGGTTTCGCCCCCTGCTGTTTTGTAAGCATCTACCAGTAAATTTTCCGGTTCGCTTCCTCCATTTTGTATCGACATTCTTCATGTACAAGTAGCTGAAAACCTTCCTAGCCCAACGCTCCTCCCCCATTTCTCTCAATCACTTCTCAAATTTTATCTTGCTGCTAGCTTCCCTGCCCTCAAATGATGTCCATCCCATATCACCTTGTATTCCCTGATTTGTTTTCCCGTGAGCTCCTAAAGCAAGCCTGCCTTTTCCACGTTGCTTAATTTCTAATCTTGCTTGAACTTCTGATCTCATGCACAAGACAGCATTGCCGAACGTCAGACCAGGAACCATGTCCCCTTTCCATATCCCTCTCACAACATCACTCCTATAGTAATTCCACAGTGCCCTATTTTTCATCACTGCTGCATTCCTGTTACCTTTAGTCGTCACGTATATTTCTGTTCCCTTAGGTACTCAGTTCCATTCCTTATCCATACTCCCAGATATTTGTATTTATCTGTTATCTCTAGCGTGACCTCCTGTATTCTAAGCTCACTGCCTTCATTGTCATTCAAAATCATGACTTCTGGTTTTTCCTTACTTAATCTAAAATCTAACCTATCTCCCTCATTACCGCAGATGTCCATCAATCTCTGCAAATCTTCCTTGTTGTCGGCCATTAGCACTATATCATCTGCGTACATTAGTGCTGGTAGTGCCTAATCAATGAGTTTTCCTTGTTTGACATAAGAGAGGTTGAAACCAAGTCTACTTCCCTCTAATTTTGCCTCTAATCCTTGTAGGTACATCATGAATAACAAGGGTGACAGTGGACACCCCTGCCTAAGCCCCCGTTTTACATCTGCAGGCTTGGATACATGTTTTTCCCACTTTATAACTACTTTCTTACCTTTATAGATATCCTTTAAAAGATTAGTGACTACATGTTTCACGCCTAGTGTGTTCAGTATTCCCCACAATTCCTCTTGAACCACGCTATCGTACGCTCCCTTGATATCCAAAAATGCTAGCCACAGGGGCCTAGCTGTGTTCCTTTTCTGCTATTTCGATGCACTGCGTCAGTGACAATAGATTGTCTTCACTCTTTCTGTGTTTCGGAAAAACATTCTGCAGTTCCTTTAGCAACCCCTCATCCTCTATCCACGCCTGCAGTCTTTCCTATATAATCTGCATCGCCAGCCTGTAGACCACTGATGTCACTGTTATAGGACGGTAGTTGTTTATGTCAGCTTTGTCCCCCTTTGCTTTATAGATAATGCTCATCCTGCTAAGTTTCCATCCATCGGGAACTTCACCATCGATTATTAGTTTGCTCACTGCCTATCTCAAAGCCTGCTTAGACTTCGGACCTAATGTCTTTATCAGCCATCTGGGCCTGTTGATGTACTACTAGAAACCCTTTTCTCAGCCCTTTCCCACTGTCGTTGTGAAAATGGAGTCATTGCGCCACTTGATTCATCCTTGCCTATTGTGGTGCATAAAGCACTCTTGTGTTGAAATTTTTCTGTCACCCTTCTTCTTATATATTCAATAGCTTCGTCCCCTTCTAGCCTAGCACCTTGGGCTGTAGTTTTAAACCTCTACTCTAGGCTCGTCTCATTTCTTAGTGAGTTTAGATGGTTCAAAAAGTTCGCAGCTGCCTTTCTATCTTTTTCATGTACTTCTGCCAGCCACTGAGCTCCCTTTCTTCTAATCTTTTAATTGATCAGGAGAGCTGCATCCCTTCTACAGCTTAGAAAGATTTCCCATTTTCTTTCAACATCATCTGTCGGTTCACCCCGCTGCTTAGAATGTCTGTGTACCCTAGAGGCTTCCTGACGTTTTGCTATGGCTCTCTTAACTTCCTCATCCCAACAACGTTTGGGTTTGTGTCTTCTTTTCCGGGGTGACTTGTCACGCGTCTTAGCTAGCTCTAGCTGAAACAGTCTAATTAGATTCGTGTATATCCACACTGTTTTATTATTCTCTGTGATTACTTTCTCAATTTGTTTAGTGGCTATTTCGATTTGCCTTTCTGGATAAAAATTTTCCTGTAGTTGCTCATCTTGTCTCCTTCCCACTTTCACTGCTCTTCCAAAACTTTGCTTGATACGTTTGTGATCACTACCCAGACTTCTGGAGCCACCTTCATCTATGTGCATTCCCCTGACCTTATCATACATACTATGTGACATCAGTGCGTAATCTATCGTCGACTGCAGCCCTTCCTACTTCCCATGTTATTTGCCTTTCACACTTCTCGGTACTGTTGCGAATGATCAAATGAAGCCTTTCACACATATCCATGATCCTTTTGCCTGTCGGGTGGGTATACACATCTATATCTTCTATGTGCGCATTCATATCTCCAAATATAATTATCTCGCACTCTCTTCCTAACTCCTGAATGTCCTTTGATATACACTCTACCATTGCCTGGTTTTACTCTCTGGCCTTTGCTCCCGTCCACAAGTACACGAAACCAAGGAGTGTGATTTACCTGCCACTTTCCCTTTTAGCCATAAAGTTTCCTTGCACTCCTGCTTGACCCTTTGCCAGTCTATACTTTTATGAATGAGTGCCCGAATACCACCCCCTTTCTGCTGCCTTCTGTTCTATTACATATTCCCATGCGTAGTGCGGATTGTTCGAAGGTTGTTTCATGTCCCAGATGTTTCTACAAAACCGTATACCATCGGCCTCTCTTCCCTTAGCTGTTCTTCTATATCTTCCCACTTCAGCCTGTTCCTACCACCCTGCATGTAAATATACCCTATGTCTGTATTGGCTCGGCGCTCATGGCTACGTCTATTTATGCCCCGGACTCTACCTATCTTAGATACTGGTGCCACTTTGGAATCGTATCTTTCCATACCACCTGTCAAAGAGTCTCCCTGGTTGTTTTCCTCGTTACTAGCTATCCTGCACCCCGAAGGGCCCGCTTGCCCCTCAAAAAAGCTACTGCGCGTCCTGCAAGTCGCCAACCCACCTCATGACCCTATAGCCGCCGATCGAAGTGAATTCTGTCTCGTTGAAAACCACCCCACCTATGCACCTTTCTGTTTATTTCCACCACCTCAAAGCCTTTCTCTCGACTCATTCATCAGGCTGGATGGATGGGTGGATGGATGGATGGACGGACGGACGGACGGACGGACGGATGGATGGACGGACGGATGGACGGACGGGCGGATAGACGGGCGGGCGGGCGGGCGGGCGGATTCATTTATTTATTTATTTATTTATTTATGAATTGATGGATTGATTGGTGGATTGATTGATGGATTGATGGATTGATGGATTGGTTGATTGATGGATTGATGGATTGATTGATGGATTGATGGATTGATTGATGGATTGATTGATGGATTGATGGATGGATAGGGACGCTGCATGGATGGATGGATGGATATGGCTGTACCCTTTAGATCGGGCGGTGGCTAGCGCCACCAAGCCGTATTACCTAATGAACCAAAAACTATATTTATTTTTTTTCCTTAAAAAGTGAGTTTGAGGATTCGTACTTTGCAGTGAAGAGTTTAATTTTCACTCGTGCCTTGACTTTAGCCACCAATCAGATAACCTCCTTCTAGTTAAGTCTACCCGCTTAAAGTCTATTTTGCCCTCCCGGTCCCTAAACCCCAGTGCTTTGAAAAACGCAGCGCCATCATCCTGAACTATAGAATGAAGCCCTTTACAGAACATTACCAAGTGTTCGGCAGTTTCTTCTTCCTCTCCACACGCACTGCATACTGTGTCTACCCCTTCGTATTTGGCCCGATATGTCTTGGTTCGCAGTAGCTCCCGTCCGGGCCTCAAACAGTAGAGAACTACCCCAAGTATTATCATAGATCCTTTCCTTGGCAATTTCCTGCTTAAAGGTTCGATAGGTCTCTAGTGCGGACTTCTTAATCATGCCCATTCTCCACATGTCAGTCTCAGTTTCCTTCACTTTTTTCTTAACCGATAGTTCTTTTCGGTTTGGCCACCTGCTGTTTTCTAAGTATTTACCAGTCAACTTCCTGGTTCGCTTCCTCCATTTTGTATCGACATTCTTCATGTACAAGTAGCTGAAAACCTTCCTAGCCCAACGCTCTTCCCCCACTTCTCTCAATCTTTTCTCAAATTTTATCTTGCTGCTAGCTTCCCTGCCCTCAAATGATGTCCATCCCATATCACCTTGTACTCCCTGATTTGGTGTATTCCCGTGAGCTCCTAAAGCAAGCCTACCTATTCCACGTTGCTTAATTTCTAATCTTGCTTGAACTTCTGATCTCATGCACAAGACCGCATTGCCGAACGTCAGCCCAGGAACCATGACCCCTTTCCATATTCCTCTCACAACATCATACCTATTGTAATTCCACAGTGCCCTATTTTTCATCACTGCTGCATTCCTGTTACCTTTAGTCGTAACACAGCACAGCACAGCGTGTGCTGTGCGCGCCGATGCCGCTAGGGGCGCTGCTGCAAGGGGGCTGCAGCAGGGGCGCTGCTGCATGGATGGATGGATGCTATGAGCGTCCCCTTTATAACGGGGTGGTGACAAGTATGCCACCAGGCTCGACAATAAAAAAAACCTTTTTTTCTTTTTTGATGTTGGCCTAATGCCTCTACTTCGATAAATTCTATCTTAATGGAAAAAAAGGTAAATTTTCAGCTTAAGTTCTCTGCCATTTACGGCACACTGTCCATATTTTATTTTTCCAATATTTATTTTTGTCCTTTCTCTCTAATTTTCTGCCACCAATACTCTAACCGTCTCTTACTTATTTCAATCGCGGGTGCGTTCAGCTTTCCATTGCTGTCCCTAAAACCCAAGGCCTCCTGTAGGCTCGTGCCCAAACGTACACCTGGGTGGATATCTCCACATTCAATCAGAACATGCTCCGCCGTTTCCTTATCTTTCCCGCAGCATGTGCATTGTTCTTCTTCTTTACTGAATCTTGCTTTATAACTACGCGTTCTAAGGCAACCCGATCTCGCTTCAAACAGTAAAGCGCTTCCCCTTGAATTATCGTAAAATGCCTCCCTCCTTATTTCATTTTTGCCCTTTCGGTAGTTACTCAAAGCCGGTTTTTTCTCCATAGCTGCCATCCAGTAAATCCTCTCCGCCTCCCTGACTTTTCCCTTAACGCTCTTTGTTGACATATGGCTTACAATACCAGCCGTATATTTACTAGTGAGTCTTCTAGTTCTTTTTCTCCACTGTGTGTCCACGCTCTTCCTATACAAATAACGGAACACCTTCTCTGCCCATCTACTCTCCTTCATATTTCTTAGCCTTTCTTCGAACCTTATTTTGCTCTGCGCTTCCCTCGCCTCAAAACCTGCCCACCCCATATCGCCCTTTACAGCCTCGTTTGTCGTCTTCCCGTGAGCACCCAACGCGAGGCGTCCCACAGTCCTTTGATTTACATCCATTCCCGATTGCACCTCTGCCCTCATGCACACCACTGAGTTCCCAAAAGTAAGCCCTGGAACCATTACACCCTTCCACAGACCTCGAAGCACCTCATACCTATTGTATCCCCACAACGCTCTGTGCTTCATTATTGCCGCATTCCTCTTTCCTTTTGCTGCCGAGGCTTTTTCCTGTACCTCCATGTATCTATCACTCTCATTTACCCATACTCCAAGGTACTTGTATTCACTTACCCTCGGTATTTCTTGGCCTTGTATGGACACCGTCTGATCACAGGGATCATTGAATACCATCAATCCACACTTCGTTACACTGAATCCTAGTCCAAGAGCTTCACCTTCCCTTCCGCATATATTCGCCAGCTGCTGTATATCATCTCGACTGTCCGCAAAGAAGACGATATCGTCCGCATAAAATAAACCTGGAAGCTTCTGCTCAATCATCATGCCGCCCTGTTTGTGTGACAGATTAAAACCAATGTTGCTACCTTCTAGCGCTTTTTCCATACTCACCATGTACAGCATGAATAACAGCGGGGACAAAGGGCATCCCTGTCTCAGACCCTTGCTAACCTCAACGTTCTCTTTGCTACGCATTCCTTCCCACTCTATGCAAACTGTATTTTCTCGGTATATCTCCCTCAAAAGCTGTATACAGTCGTCGCCCATGCCCATTCCTTTCAATATATCCCACAAAATTTCCTGATTAACGTTGTCGTATGCCCCAGTGATGTCTAGAAAAGCCACGTACAAGGGCCTATTCTCTATTTTAGATATTTCTATACACTGAGTGAGAACAAACAGGTTATCGTCTAACCGCCTGTCGACTCGAAATCCGTTCTGAAGTTCTCCCAAAATATCGTTATGTTCGGCCCATGTTTCTATTTTCATTTTTACTGCTTGCATCGCCAACCTGTATAGTACCGATGTAATGGTTAGTGGTCTATACGAGCGAATCTTGTCCTTTTCTCCCTTGCCTTTATATATTAAGTTCATTTCTACTTTGTCGCCAACTGTCCGGTATTTGTCCGTCCTTTAAGCTTTTTTCTACTGCTTTTAACAATGCTTCTTTAGTGTTATGTCCTAGTTCGTTAATGAGGCTAACGGGAATCCCATCTAAACCCGCGGCAGTGCGCTTTGGAATTTTTCCTTCGGCCTTTTTCCAGTTGAAATTATCAAGTACTAGCTCTTCCTCTGTTGCTTTCTCCGCCACACTTTTACTCACCGGGGAGATCCCCTGACGCTCTCTTTTAAACGAATCGGCTGTTACCTTTTGGATGTAACCTAGCGCTTCGTACCCTTCCAATTGATTTCCTCCTTCGTCTAGAATATGTTGCTGCGTTGTGACAGACTTCCTACCTAGCGCCTTTATGTGGCTCCAAAAAATCCTAGGCGCGGCCTCCTTTTTTTCGTGTATCTCTGTCATCCAGCGTTCACTTTCACCTTTAATTTTTGCCTCTACCAATTTCTGTACAAGAGATTTTTTCTCTAAATATATTTCCCATATTTTTTTGACTTCGTCCTGCGGCCGCTTCTCCTTTTTTGCCTTTCTATGCTCCCGTGATGCTTCGCGTCGCTTCTCGATCGCCTCCCGGACTTCCTTGTTCCACCAACTTTTTGGCTTCCTTTTTCCTTTCCAGCAAACAGTTTTCTTCTCTTTCCCTATCTCCTTCGTCATTAGATGTAACAGCTCACTATACTCCCAGTCCTTGCCTGGTATTTCGCCTACTTCTTCCTCGACTCTTGAGGCTATATTTATTATTTGTTTGTCATTTAAATACGAGCTGCCAGACTTTGATTCCATGCTCATATTTTCAGTTTCGTATCCCATTTGTAATGTTATTCGTTTATGATCACTACCCAAGCTGTTAATGCCTTCCTCGTCTATCCTCATTTCTGTCAGTTTGTGGTAAATTCCTTCAGTCATGAGACAATAATCAATACTTGATTGCTTGTTTCCGACTTCCCATGTGATCTGGCCGTCACATTTAGGCCCCGTGTTAACTATCTCCAGACTATGTTGCTCGCAAAAATCTAGTAATAACTTCCCATTGGTGTCTGAATATCCGTCAAGGTCATGTATGTGGGCATTCATGTCCCCTAGAAGGATGATTTCGGCCCCATTACCAAATTCCTTAATATCCGCACTCATGCAATCCACTATCTCCTGATTCTTTTCTCTGCAGCTATTCCCCGTCCACAAGTAGGCTACCCCTAGCCACGTTTCCTTTCCACCTACTGTGCCCAGAACCCAGAGGTGCTCTGAACACGTCTGTTTCACTCTAACCCATTTGGCTCCGCGATGAATTAGCATTCCTACACCCCCCACCTTTCCTTTCCGATATGGTCCTGTTACACCCTTCCCAAACATAATTTTCAATATGTGGTGGCTCTTCCAAGTCTCTAAGGTGTGTTTCTGTAACCGCATACACGCCTATCTGTTCTTTGTTTAACTGCTCCTCAATCTCTAACCATTTTGCCTTCTTTCTGCCACCCTGCATGTTTATGTAACTAATTGCAACACGCGCCTTTTTCCTTTTTCTTTTACCTTTTTTCTGGTTTTTCGCAATTCTACCTGTCCAAGCGTCCTCCTGGTTGTTTTCCCTGTTACGAGCTACCCCGGACTCCGAAGGGCCCGTGAGCCCCCCAAAAAAGCTACTGCGCGTCCTGCCAGTCGCCAGCCCACCTCGTGTCCAAGCCTCTTATCGAAATGAATCTTGTCTCTTTGGAATCCACCCCACCTGTGCACTTCCCTGTTTAAATCCACTACCTCGAAACCCTTCTCTCGACTAATTCGCCATATCTCTTTGTTTGCGTCGACAACCGCTCTTTGCAGGTTGACGTTGCGCACTGGTACTTCCGGTACTGTGCATACTACAATTTGCACCTGGGGGGACACGGCGCGCATGTCATCCACCCCTTTCGCCAAGGTCGTCGCTAGTCCTGACGATTCTTCTTTCAGGACGTCATTTAGCCCTCCCGCAATTACAACGAGGTTACGATTGTTAGCTTTAGCTGCGAGTTGTTCACCCGCTTGACTCATTACTGTCCCCAGCGTTTGTCCTAGGAACGTCCCTATCGCAACTCTCTTGTCGCCTTTCACCCTTTCTTTGATTGCCGCTGCGCATCGGACTAAATTTGAGTCACCGGCGATGATGACCTGTTCAGACATTCCTTCTGAAACCTGCACCTGGCTGCTGACTAGGTGACTAGCGTGAGTCACGGCTGCTGGTTTGCTCCCTCCCTCCCTCAAAACTACTTCCCGGTAGCTGGGCCCTGTGACCAATGTATCTGCCTTTGTCATGCCTGTTTTCTTCATCTCTCCCGCACGGGGGGTCGTCTCCATAATGCTTCCGCCGTCACCTGCGTCTTCGTTCCCTTTCACGACCTTCGATAGGCCCTTCTCGGCTGACCGGAGCCTTTCTTCCACGGCTGACGTTTTCTCTCGCTCCTTCGCCAATGCATTCTCCAGCTCTGCGATTTTCTCCATGAGCCCACTCTGGACCGCCATCATATTTTTCATTTTCTCCTCGAACTCGCACTGTCTACACTTGGCGTCATCTTCTGCTTTCTCCTCCGCACTAACTTCCACCTTCCAACCTAACCCGCACTCTGAACACTTTACGGTCTTTTTGACCATGGCTAGCTCAGTTTACCGATGCCCACGTGTTAGAAAACTGTACTAAAATACACTGGTCTAAGCCAAAAAGAACCACAATAATAAATAAATACGCTACACTTCACAGCACCTGCGCATGCACGTGGTCGGTCTACGCGCAGACCTCAGCCACGTGGTGGCTGGAGAAAAAAAAAGACACAGTACAAAATACTAAAAAAACGTACATTGTAATAGACCTAATCAAGCTTTACGCTAGCGCCTTACGTTCTCATAATGCTACAGACAGAGGCAAGCTGGAAACATGCAAAAACACTTATCTGTAGCTGTCATTCCGGAGCTCTCCAAAAACACGCCCGTCCGCTGGGTGGCGTCTCCGCTTCCCCCTTGCTTCCACGGTTCAGCCGGAGAGTGTGGTAGAGGTCGGACGTGTTTTTGGAGAGCTCCGGAATGACAGCTACAGATAAGTGTTTTTGCATGTTTCCAGCTTGCCTCGGTATGTAGCGTTATGAGAACGTAAGGCGCTAGCGTAAAGCTTGATTAGGTCTATTACGGTGTACGTTTTTTTTAGTATTTTGTACTGTGTCTTTTTTTTCTCCAGCCACCACGTGGCTGAGGTCTGCGCGTAGACCGACCACGTGCATGCGCAGGTGCTGTGAAGTGTAGCGTATTTATTTATTATTGTGGTTCTTTTTGGCTTAGACCAGTGTATTTTAGTACAGTTTTCTAACACGTGGGCATCGGTAAACTGAGCTAGCCATGGTCAAAAAGGCCGTAAAGTGTTCAGAGTGCGGGGTAGGGTGGAAGGTGGAAGTTAGTGCGGAGGAGAAAGCAGAAGATGACGCCAAGTGTAGACAGTGCGAGTTCGAGGAGAAAATGAAAAATATGATGGCGGTCCAGAGTGGGCTCATGGAGAAAATCGCAGAGCTGGAGAATGCATTGGCGAAGGAGCGAGAGAAAACGTCAGCCATGGAAGAAAGGCTCCGGGCAGCCGAGAAGGGCCTATCGAAGGTCGTGAAAGGGAACGAAGACGCAGGTGACGGCGGAAGCATTATGGCGACGACCCCCCGTGCGGGAGAGATGAAGGAAACAGGCATGACAAAGGCAGATACATTGGTCACAGGGCCCAGCTACCGGGAAGTAGTTTTGAGGGAGGGAGGGAGCAAACCAGCAGCCGTGACTCACGCTAGTCACCTAGTCAGCAGCCAGGTGCAGGTTTCAGAAGGAATGTCTGAACAGGTCATCATCGCCGGTGACTCAAATTTAGTCCGATGCGCAGCGGCAATCAAAGAAAGGGTGAAAGGCGACAAGAGAGTTGCGATAGGGACGTTCCCAGGACAAACGCTGGGGACAGTAATGAGTCAAGCGGGTGAACAACTCGCAGCTAAAGCTAACAATCGTAACCTCGTTGTAATTGCGGGAGGGCTAAATGACGTCCTGAAAAAAGAATCGTCAGGACTAGCGACGACCTTGGCGAAAGGGGTGGATGACATGCGCGCCGTGTCCCCCCAGGTGCAAATTGTAGTATGCACAGTACCGGAAGTACCAGTACGCAACGTCAACCTGCAAAGAGCGGTTGTCGACGCAAACAAAGAGATATGGCGAATTAGTCGAGAGAAGGGTTTCGAGGTAGTGGATTTAAACAGGGAAGTGCACAGGTGGGGTGGATTCCAAAGAGACAAGATTCATTTCGATAAGAGGCTTGGACACGAGGTGGGCTGGCGACTGGCAGGACGCGCAGTAGCTTTTTTGGGGGGCTCACGGGCCCTTCGGAGTCCGGGGTAGCTCGTAACAGGGAAAACAACCAGGAGGACGCTTTGACAGGTAGAATTGCGAAAAACCAGAAAAAAGGTAAAAGAAAAAGGAAAAAGGCGCGTGTTGCAATTAGTTACATAAACATGCAGGGTGGCAGAAAGAAGGCAAAATGGTTAGAGATTGAGGAGCAGTTAAACAAAGAACAGATAGGCGTGTATGCGGTTACAGAAACACACCTTAGAGACTTGGAAGAGCCACCACATATTGAAAATTATGTTTGGGAAGGGTGTAACAGGACCATATCGGAAAGGAAAGGTGGGGGTGTAGGAATGCTAATTCATCGCGGAGCCAAATGGGTTAGAGTGAAACAGACGTGTTCAGAGCACCTCTGGGTTCTGGGCACAGTAGGTGGAAAGGAAACGTGGCTAGGGGTAGCCTACTTGTGGACGGGGAATAACTGCAGAGAAAAGAATCAGGAGATAGTGGATTGCATGAGTGCGGATAGTTAAGGAATTTGGTAATGGGGCCGAAATCATCCTTCTAGGGGACATGAATGCCCACATACATGACCTTGACGGATATTCAGACACCAATGGGAAGTTATTACTAGATCTTTGCGAGCAACATAGTCTGGAGATAGTTAACACGGGGCCTAAATGTGACGGCCAGATCACATGGGAAGTCGGAAACAAGCAATCAAGTATTGATTATTGTCTCATGACTGAAGGAATTTACCACAAACTGACAGAAATGAGGATAGACGAGGAAGGCATTAACAGCTTGGGTAGTGATCATAAACGAATAACATTACAAATGGGATACGAAACTGAAAATATGAGCATGGAATCAAAGTCTGGCAGCTCGTATTTAAATGACAAACAAATAATAAATATAGCCGCAAGAGTCGAGGAAGAAGTAGGCGAAATACCAGGCAAGGACTGGGAGTATAGTGAGCTGTTACATCTAATGACGAAGGAGATAGGGAAAGAGAAGAAAACTGTTTGCTGGAAAGGAAAAAGGAAGCCAAAAAGTTGGTGGAACAAGGAAATCCGGGAGGCGATCGAGAAGCGACGCGAAGCATCACGGGAGCATAGAAAGGCAAAAAAGGAGAAGCGGCCGCAGGACGAAGTAAAAAAATATGGGAAATATATTTAGAGAAAAAATCCCTTGTACAGAAATTGGTAGAGGCAAAAATTAAAGGTGAAAGTGAACGCTGGATGACAGAGATACACGAAAAAAAGGAGGCCGCGCCTAGGATTTTTTGGAGCCACATAAAGGCGCTAGGTAGGAAGTCTGTCACAACGCAACAACATATTCTAGATGAAGGAGGAAATCAATTGGAAGGGTACGAAGCGCTAGGTTACATCCAAAAGGTAACAGCCGATTCGTTTCAAAAGAGCGTCCAGGGGATCTCCCCGGTGAGTAAAAGTGTGGCGGAGAAAGCAACAGAGGAAGAGCTAGTACTTGATAATTTCAACTGGAAAAAGGCCGAAGGAAAAATTCCAAAGCGCACTGCCGCGGGTTTAGATGGGATTCCCGTTAGCCTCATTAACGAACTAGGACATAACACTAAAGAAGCATTGTTAAAAGCAGTAGAAAAAAGCTTAAAGGACGGACAAATACCGGACAGTTGGCGACAAAGTAGAATGAACTTAATCTATAAAGGCAAGGGAGAAAAGGACAAGATTCGCTCGTATAGACCACTAACCATTACATCGGTACTATACAGGTTGGCGATGCAAGCAGTAAAAATGAAAATAGAAACATGGGCCGAACATAACGATATTTTGGGAGAACTTCAGAACGGATTTCGAGTCGACAGGCGGTTAGACGATAACCTGTTTGTTCTCACTCAGTGTATAGAAATATCTAAAATAGAGAATAGGCCCTTGTACGTGGCTTTTCTAGACATCACTGGGGCATACGACAACGTTAATCAGGAAATTTTGTGGGATATATTGAAAGGAATGGGCATGGGCGACGACTGTATACAGCTTTTGAGGGAGATATACCGAGAAAATACAGTTTTGCATAGAGTGGGAAGGAATGCGTAGCAAAGAGAACGTTTGAGGTTAGCAAGGGTCTGAGACAGGGATGTCCTTTGTCCCCGCTGTTATTCATGCTGTACATGGTGAGTATGGAAAAAGCGCTAGAAGGTAGCAACATTGGTTTTAATCTGTCACACAAACAGGGCGGCATGATGATTGAGCAGAAGCTTCCAGGTTTATTTTATGCGGACGATATCGTCTTATTTGCGGACAGTCGAGATGATATACAGCAGCTGGCGAATATATGCGGAAGGGAAGGTGAAGCTCTTGGACTAGGATTCAGTGTAACGAAGTGTGGATTGATGGTATTCAATGATCCCTGTGATCAGACGGTGTCCATACAAGGCCAAGAAATACCGAGGGTAAGTGAATACAAAGTACCTTGGAGTATGGGTAAATGAGAGTGATAGATACATGGAGGTACAGGAAAAAGCCTCGGCAGCAAAAGGAAAGAGGAATGCGGCAATAATGAAGCACAGAGCGTTGTGGGGATACAATAGGTATGAGGTGCTTCGAGGTCTGTGGAAGGGTGTAATGGTTCCAGGGCTTACTTTTTGGGAACTCAGTGGTGTGCATGAGGGCAGAGGTGCAATCGGGAAATGGATGTAAATCAAAGGACTGTGGGACGCCTCGCGTTGGGTGCTCACGGGAAGACGACAAACGAGGCTGTAAAGGGCGATATGGGGTGGGCAGGTTTTGAGGCGAGGGAAGCGCAGAGCAAA
>WOVY01004710.1:0-22500 GCA_013436015.1 Rhipicephalus annulatus
AAGTGTCCAGAACTAATGCGCCGTTGTTCGAAGATTGAAAGAAAGCGCAAACCAAAGTGACTCCTATCGTGAATCCCTGAAAAAGTCAGATTTACAGCAGCTCTGTGAGGTTAATTTCAATGCATTCGAAGTGAAGCGCTGGGACTTCGCAATGAGTCCGTCGATGCGTTCAAAGTGAAGCGCTAAGACTTCGCAATGGGTCGCCCGTGGACAGCTTCTGTCTTCTAAGTCCTTGCTAAGTGCATTACCGGGTACGTGGATCAAAGTAGTGCTCCGGGCACGCAGCGCTGGTAGACGCGTCGATTTTTCATGTTCCCTTTCATAATTCCACGCGCCGCCGGCTAAACAGGACGATAGCCTAAGAACTCAGACGTCTGATATTTCACGTTTTAATCGGTTTAACATACCGGAGATTCGTCCTGCGTCATAAATTCGGGGCCTTGAATCAAACTGCGTCAGCAATAGGGAAAACTTGACTGCGTTTACCTCTCTGACATACGAGATTCAATGTAGATGACGAAAAGTAGGTTGGGACGTTCAGCAAATAAAAAAACAGCTTTTTTCTATTTAACTCCTCTGACACCTCTTACACCTGTCAGTCAGACCGGCGTCAACGGAGAGGCTGCCCATATGCATAAAAGAGATGGTACTGAGTCGAGCATATCTTGGGTGGAAACCTAATTGATATCCAAGCTGCCAGAACTACAATATTTATCCTACGTCACTAAGGAGATATCTGTTTCATGCCTTCTAATCACGGGATTGATTACCGCAATAATAGGCGTCTTCCTATCACGTAATAACCATCCGTCACCTAGAGGTCTTGAATTCTAATGATGTCTTCACCTTATCTTATAATTACCCTGTGCGTGTTAGACACGCCTCGCGAGTCCTCGGCTCTTTGCTACAATAAAGCTTTCCTGGGATTCCTCTGTGATTTTGCCAACGCCGACACCAGCCCTTGAGAAAAGTAAGACCCGTTCAGGGTTGGCGTTGGTGGCTACGTCGCGCCAATTGGCGACTGTTTGGTGCTGTTTTTATAAGCGACTGTGCTACTACTCTCGCACTACCCTGAACATGTCTTGATTGCTCTTTGAACGCTTTTACGTGAGCTGGCACACATCGCTACATTTGTTTCCTCTTCCCTCTTTTCTGGTTAATCCTTTAGTGCACTCAGTACCGCCAGCACCAACAGACGTTCATGCTAGTTGCGTTTCGTAAAACTGTTTTAACCAGTTGTTGAACTGTGTTACGTGAACGGTGAACGGTGTGAACGGTGTACGGAATATTACTGCAGTCAGATATATGCACGCTCAAGTACACGTTTATTTGGAAATAAGTCGCGGTGTTCATACGAAATAGTAAAACGCTCGTTCCTTCAACCAGTGAGGGAGCATGTCGCGGCTTCGTAAAAGGGTGCCGGGTGATCGGGTTGGGAGGGGGGGAGGAGGGTAACTGAAATAATTGAAAGTGGCTCTGGCAATGAAGCTTTTGCATTTGCCTGCTTTCTGTGTAATAAATGGCATGCTTCAAATGACGAGCAATTATGCGTGTGAAATGTTTTCGAACATGCTGTGCACCCACTACGCGGTATTAGGGGAATACGCGCAGTAACGTGTGTGCCTTTGTAATTGGGGTGGCGCCTTTAAACCACGCAGTATTTATGATAATCACATGTTCTGACGCCCGATGGTAATGTACGTTTGTACCGTGCAGTATTAGCGTGATATTAGTGCGGTATTGCACGTTGTATCGGGATGCCTGTATTCAGGACGCGAGTGTCTGTAAAACATGGATGTTAATTTCACTGCGTTTCCAAGCAGAGGAAGTTAACGACCTGAGTTTGACCCGCACTCAGACCCGGAATTTTTAAATGCGAATGCATTTCTTAGTCGGTCTATCTTAGGCATCCGGCGTGATCCGCCGCGGTGTGCCCGTGCTGGCGGGTGTTATCTCTCCGCTCTCACTCCCTCTCCCATTGCAACAGCTGCGGACGCGCGCGCTTATCGTCGCCCTAGCAACCTGAGCATGTGCGAGAAAGTGGAAGAGGGTAGGTGCAGTGCTTCGCGGCTTCTACCGCCGTTCGCTCGCGCCTCACCCTTGACCCTCAACTGTCTGGGCGCCTCGCAAGGCGACTGGCAGAAGTCGGCGAAGGCGAATGTCTGACGGCGACACATTCGCATTTCCTCACGATTACCTTCGGGGACGTGAGGGCATTTTTAAAGACGATCTTTCTTGGAGACGTTCGACGGAAAAATGTTGGTCTGTCTGTCTGTCTGTCTGTCTGTCTGTCTGTCTGTCTGTCTGTCTGTCTGTCTGTCTGTCTGTCTGTCTGTTTGCCACTCTTACCGGCATCGGGTACTTGAAACGGCCGACCCCATCCACAGCGACCACTAACGTTGCTCAAGGTTGAGCGTTCATGCTTGTAAATTGTCAATTAAAATGCAATTATTGCGCATGTCTGGGACACCATAACAACACGCATATATTCTGCATATGCATCTCTTACTAGAAAACGCATACATAGGTAATTTTAAGGACGTAGCGCTTATCACACTGCGCTTACCATGCAACGCTTGCACGGAACGGGGAGTGTTTCCAACGCTTTGCTATAAGACGAGATCGTAGTGGCACCTACCCGTCGCCTCGCGTTCTACTCCTTATCACCTCTGAGACGGGCGTGCACGGCCGCGCGCTTTGTTTGCTAAAAGAAAACTACCAGATAGCGCTCATGTCTCACGTTGTGGCATGACTTGATGCGCTCGTTTGCCTCCGCTGCACGCTCGAGGCACTCTGACGCAGTGCCTGCGGAATACCATTCACCGATTTTCTTGCGCAGAACATCAAATAAATGTTTTGTTCACTGTCTCCACACGCAAGACCATCGTCTTTCGACGACATTTGCAGATTACATGCAGATATTTATTATTGACTTCATTTGCGTCTTTCTAGCTTTTTTGCTCACGCATAGGATGGTGAT
This sequence comes from Rhipicephalus annulatus, assembly GCA_013436015.1. Taxonomy (NCBI): domain Eukaryota; kingdom Metazoa; phylum Arthropoda; class Arachnida; order Ixodida; family Ixodidae; genus Rhipicephalus; species Rhipicephalus annulatus. The sequence continues at coordinate 2,981 of WOVY01004710.1, forward strand.
TTTTCCCTAATAACCAACGCCGATGCTCACGTCGGAACCAGGCTCTTTGACGTTATCGCGTTAAAATCGGTCCAGTGTGGCGGAAAGCTCTGCGCTATGATGAAATTAGGAAACTTCGCATGACTATAGGAGAGTATCGTCCGGATTTGGTTCTGTGTAGCTGAAACAGCCACACGGTCGCTTGTGCACATGCTTAAGACGACTTGAAGGGGACAAATGTCTCCACTCGGTCAATAATATTGGTCCATCCCTCGACCCCGGCAGCTTACACGTAACGTGGTTTCGCGCTGCCTCCAGAATGGGAGGCATTGATAGATATGTGGGGTTTAACGTCCCAATATAACCATGATTATGAGAGACGCCGTAGTGGAGGGCTCCGGAAATTTCGACCACCCTGGGGTTCTTTAAGGTGCACCAAAATCTGAGCACATGAGCCTACAACATTTCCGCCTCCATCGGAAATGCAGCCGCCGCAGCTGGGATTTGAACCTGCGACCTGCGGGTCAGCAGCCGAGTACCTTAGCCACTAGACCACCGTGGCGGGGCGCATTCCTGAAAGGAGCTGACGCGTCCATTGGCCTTGTCCGTCCGGCTTCCTTTCCTAAAACAGCGCTTGGTTAATCGTTAATGTAGTAGATAAGGAAAAGAACAGGGCCTAAAACTGATCCTGTGGCACACCATAGTCTTGAGGGTTAAAAGATGTATGGCCATTTGATTCAATGGACACTGACCGATTTAAAATGAATGTTTGATTCGATCAAAACCTATTACATGACCTAAGCAATCCCTAATTGTTCTCTTGTTTTCTCCACCTTTTTATGATTATGCGGCTTCCCCTTATCCTAGTGCAGGGGACAACAACAAACCAGCTCATAAAGTGCGACGTTTTTTTGTCACTTCCATGCCTTTCCTTTGCATTTTATGACGGCTGCGGGATGATTTGACTACCGCGTGACGAACTTTTGTACGAGTTTCACTCTGGGAATCGCTGTCTGCATCGAAATTAATGACGGGTAAGTGTTCTTGGTTGAGCAGTGGATGAGATCATAAGGTATAACTGGCATCACATATGTCAGTTATGGGCGTTGCGTGTGACCGCGTGTTTGGCTTCTTGGCCGATGCTGCAGTTATGAAGGTTATGTGGCGTGTAGGAAACGTGACTCACTGTGTTGAAAGAAACGTTCTTGAGGTATATGAAAAATAAGAATGGGGTAGAGCACATTTGGCAAGCACTTTCAATTCATGACAGGTAGATTGCCACTATATCTCAAGAGGAAGCTATATGACAGCTGCATTTTGCGGGTACTTAGCTACGTAGCAGAAACCTGGAGACTTACTAAGAGGGTTCAGCTTAAATTGAGGACGACGCAGCGAGCAATGGAAAGAAAAATGGTAGGTGTAACCTTAAGAGACAAGAAGAGAGCAGAGTGGATTAGGGAACAAACCGGGGTTGAGGTTATCATAGTCTAAATCAAGAAGAGGAAATGGACATGGGCCGGGCATGTAGCCCGCAGACAGGATAACCACTGGTCATGAAGGATAACTAACTGGATTGCTTTAGTAGGCAAATCGGTTAGGGGGAGGCAGAAGGTTAGGTGGCAGATGAGATTAAGAAGTTTGGGAGTATAAATTGGCAGCAACAAGCACAGGACCGACTTGACTGGCGAAACATGGGAGAGTTCTTTGTCCTGCAGTGGGCGTAGTCAGACTGATGATGATCATGAAACATAACGAAAAGAAAATGTACCCAGGTCTACCCAGTGATAAATCGACAGATTAACGTAGCTGCTGTTCCCCCGTGTCTCCCTTGTGATTTCCTGTGAAGTTTTGCTATTTTGTGTTGGTGACTGTGATTACGGTACCTTTAGCCCTTTCAGTCACGATGTGTACAAGTGGAGAGGCCGACTTCAATGGCATGTCACGCACAGCTTGTTTCATTAAATGGCTCAAAGCTTAGTGTGCACATTCGTGCAGGCCTCCTGAGTGATCGACTGGCGATTATTCAACTTCATCATGCTGCGTATTGCTGCAGAGGATCACTTTTCTGCATGCACTACCATGTTGGACGATTGTTCGATGTGTCGCATGCAAAGACCAACGTAAAAAGCATTTTTTTCCGTCGCTCCAAACAAATACAACTGACAAACGAACTTTGCATGCGTTTCGGGTCTAATAGCTGATTATTTTTTTGCAAGTACCGAAGCGGGCTGATAGCAGAATGATTAGGTAATTATCTACGCCCTCATTAGGTTTGATCACTAGAACTTACACAGAACAACGCTTTCCTTGATTTTCTTTTTTAGAATGTAGTACAGAGTGTCTTGGAATTATGCCACGCGAGTTTGACGCGTTTTTGACAACGCGTCATAATTCGTCACTTACAGGGTCGCTCGGAAACGAGACGTGTCAAGGCCCCGGCCACACCTGCTACAGTGACCTTGAGCCTCATTCAAATTTTAGCCGGCTTTCCCAGTTGCACTGTTACTGATTCGTGCGCGACCGAGTCGGCTTGGCCATTTAGGGGTGTATCCGGGTAAAGGAGCGTGGTATTCGATGCTCACGCTCTTTTGTCGTCTGCTCTATAGGCGGTGCTTGCACAGCTGCGTCCCGACAGTCGAGTACACTTGAAGAGTTGGTCGATGTCAATGTGGTGTCTGTAATGAATCTCGCGCAGAAACGGCAGGGGCGTCACGCGTTTGGTGCCAGTGAGCACACCAAGTACTTCCTGAGTCACAGAAGCAGTCCCGCTTTTGGAGGAGAGTGACGCCACGGTATTTCACGCCTCATGCATCCTGGTGGGGCGAAGTCACTTATGGAGGCACGGGCTAGCCTCTGAAAAAACCTCGAGTAAAAAGGGTGTCTTTTTTGTGGCACACACACACACACAAAAAAAATAGTACGCCCATTCATGGTCCCACGAGGTCGCAGATCCGGCGTCGGCGGCACTGTCCACGCCTCCACTGCGCATGCTCGCTCCCCTCCCCTCACTCCGGGTGAGGGGGAGGGTAGCGACAGTGCCAACTGTCTTACCCTTTCCCTCACTCGCCTCGCAATGTCGACGCAGGCAGCGTCTCCTAGTGTAACGTCTCCCCGAAGGAAGAAGCCCTGATGGGACGCGAAGCAGCAGCGTTGCCCACGGCTGGCGTCATTCAGGGTGTTCAGGGTGTTCAGCGTCGCGGGTTGAACGGCGCTGCAACACTGCTAGTACACTCTAACGGCGCTAACACAGTGAGCGCTGCAAGATTCGTTTGAAGCGATGGCTGTCGTAGGCCTTGTAGTTGACACGTACAGACACGCTTCAACGCGTACGTTAAGGCGCGCCTCTGGTTTACTGAGCGTGAACCGACGAGTCGGCGGTGTAGCGAGTGGTCGTCCCGGCAGGTACATGGCGATAGTGACAAAAAAAAAGAACGCAGGATAGATGACGATGATTGTTTTGGGATAAATAAAATGACGCCCCCCTCGTTAACTCAATTTTATCTTCAAGTGTTCGTATTGCAATTTACAGAAATGCTCACGAAAAAAAAAACGTGGCAAGTAGTAAAAAAAAGGTACTAGGTCCCGGTATTTTGACTGGGCTACCACTACGTCACCCATTCACAGGTGCTATCCCACTACTGTTGAGCGTGGGAGCTTTTGCCTGCTACGTTTCCGCCCTGGGCCGGTTCGCTCCTCCTTAGGCGACCTGGTCACCGCCGGGTTCCCCCGGGGTCACCATATCGACGCCCAGCTTAGCGCGGACACCCGATCAACATGGGTCAGCGTAAGGTAGGACTCCCAGCCTCAACCCGTCCTCTAGTACTGGGCTCCAGGTCGCTGGATTACAGAGGCACGCCACAGCCCCCGCCCCCGCTAGTGGATGAAACAAGCGGGGTTTTGTATCCACCAAACACATCATAATTGCGATATCCCGGTGACTTTTCTATTCCTTTTTGAAAGTTGCTTACAAATCTAAATACAAACTTGTTTTGTTACTCCAATAATACTTTTTTTTTTACGATAAACGATTACACTTCTTCGACGTTTGTTACGTGCAGCGACATCTCGTGGTGATTGTAACAGTATCAAATTTCATGAAATAGCGTGCGCGCTATCTTCCGGGATCTGACCAAACCAAGTTTCAGGCCCCGTGATTGGGGGCGCTTAGGTCTGTAGTCTCAAAGTATTGACTGGGGCTACTAGGCCTACTAGGCCTAAGTTCTGGTGCTGTTCCGCGCATGGCCACGTTAACGCCTCTCGCATCTGTCATTTTCGTTCTGATTTCTTTGAGGAGCGCGTAATCAGACGATTAATCTGTAATAAGGAAAAATCGAACGCCGCGTATGTTTAAGAAACCAGTTTCGGAACAAAATTACGTTTTACATCTTGATTGCACACATCGTATGAATCGCGTTATTAGAGTCTGAAAAGAAGAATAAGGAGAAGATGGTTTTCGCATTCGGGTCGTCGCGTGCAAATGTACCAGTGGCTGTGTCGGCTTTTTGTGTTTCGCCATGCAACAAAGGGCGGGCTGGCAGCTAACGAAAATAATCTACGAACCGCTATAGTTAATTTCAGCGGTGGTCCTATCTGAATATTCAATGACCGCTTTACTGCCGCCACATTGTTTGCTTGTGAACAAAACAGGGAGCTCAGTCAGTGCTCGTCGGACGGCATCTGTGCGTTGGAAGCGTCGAGTCGTGATGCGGTGGCCCCGGCACGCGTTTCGGGTGGGTTTTTGCGAATTTAGTGCACGCACACGGCCCTCGAACCGCCTGGGTCACGGTCGACGCAGTTTTTGTGGCGTTTGCCGTAAACGTGATTCATGCTGCTGTCGTTTTGTTTGTGTGCCACATGCGTTGTTCAGCGTTTTGGATGAGGTGGTGTATATTGCGCTGCTGCTGTTGCTGTTTCGTAATGTGTTCCATCATTAGAGGTGGCAAAGTTGGAAAATTCTGAGTATTCCGGGAGTTGATGTGTTGAAAAGAGAGTGGTTAATGCTCGCTAAATATTTATTAATTATAAGTATGCATTGATGCGGTGCAACATTATCTGAAAACACGTCGAACAAGGGACCGATGCGAAAGAAGACCTTGAAGAGCATTGGCATAGCCAGGCAAGACGGAGAGAAAATTGTAGGGTCAAGTACCGCTCCCCCCGATTTTCCTAAAATTTGCATGCGTAATATACACGCACTCATACAAACACGTGCACGGGCATGCGTAAAATGTGTACGAACCCGACCTGCAAGAAATAATTTTTAGCTGCGCTCCTGATTAAAAGTTGCAAGCACCATGTTGATCATTGGCCGTGCTCTTATCAATGCTTTCTGTGAATGGTGTTAATTGCCTGTATCTCAGAGCACGCAACAAAAAACCTGAGAGGTACGTGTAAAATGTAAGTAGGTTGAGCGCTGAGCTGTTGTCAATGCGTAACCGATGGAGTCCAGCAATAATGACTAAGACAAGGACTGGGAGTAGGAAGTTAAATTCAGGGCGAGATTGGTCACCTGGAAGTCACCTGATTAACTGGAATTGTTTCAACACTTCTTTGGCGTTAAGCGGAAGTCACGTTGCCGAAGTAGGCAAAGCGTTCAAGAAGACAAAGTAACGTGGAGCTCGGCGCAGTGATAACCCGTTTTTCTCGCTTTGATAACTGATTTGTCACAGAATTTCGTCAGAGATGTTCGTGCTATCAAGGCGTCGAATGTTATTTCGACAGGTGCCGTCTGTTACGTCCTACATTTCTCCTTCGCTACAACCGTAGCCGCGCTGCATAGAGTAGCCGCAAAGGCGTTTACCTCCTATATATAATATACCGCGAGAGGTTGCTATATCCTTTTTTCCAAGCCATAACAAGTTCGCTTTCAGCTGGAATTACTAGTACAGCAGAGTGGCGCAGTGAAATAAAGAAAAAAAAAAGCAGAGTGGCGCAGTGGAAGCGTGCTGGGCCCATAACCCAGAGGTCTGTGGATCGAAACCACGCTCTGCTAGTTTTTTTTTTTTAATGTCCCTTTTCTATTTCTTTTTGCCCACGTTCACATAGCATGATATGTTTTGTCAAAAAAAAAAATTAGACGATGCGTTTTCCGTATACTTCTTTCTTTATGCGACAATTCTCGTCAGAGAGTCAGAGAAGCCACAAATGGCGTCATACCAGCCTTGCAACAAAGTTACACAACTGTGGTTCAGTGGCCGTTGTAGCTCTGGGACAGGATGAGAGGTCGTATGTTCGACTCCCGGTGCTTGTGCCGCGTACAAACGTTCGTCGTGCGGGACCCAAGACCTAGTTGCAAACAATCTTCGTCACGGTGTTTCCGTAATACTCTGTGTAGTTTAGGAAGTTTTATGTCCCGCAACTAGATTGTATGATGAAATGACAAAGACAAACAGTTAAGAGTCTTTGCGCTGCCTGTGCTTAGTTTCGTTTTTTAAAGGTGACGCATTTGTTAGCGAATTTCGGACTTTCATCTATCTATCTATCTATCTATCTATCTATCTATCTATCTATCTATCTATCTATCTATCTATCTATCTATCTATCTATCTATCTATCTATCTATCTATCTATCTATCTATCTATCTATCTATTTGGTTTATGGTATCGATACCAAATTTGGTTTGGCATAAAATGATTGTATGACGAGCATAATGGATTAGTATTAACAATAATATCATGATATGTATGTCATGAATGTCATGATTTACATTTTATGGTCTTGCTGCTCTTGCGGTTGTTTCGTTCACATGATATGTTGCGAAACTGGTATAGCATGACATGATTGCATGGCGAACACAAGTGACAGACCCTACCGTGGGAATCATGGCATGCATGTCATGTAAGTCATGAGTCATGGCTACACGTCACGCTCATGGTGCACTCGCAGTCGTTTCGCTAGCTTCACATACACCAAATTTGGTATTATGGGACGCCAATGCAAGACGAACGTATATGACTGGTGCAAACATGATAGTCTTGAGATGGCTGTCATTTTTCTACAATCCACGATCATGATGCGGTCGCGGCCGTTCAGCTAGCTTCACAAACTACAAATTTGGTAATATGGGTCTTGAAAAGAAGACGAAGGTATGTGATTGAATGAGTGTCTTAAGAGAGAGAAAGGAAAAGTGAGCCCCGTTATTGTCTGCTTCAGTGAGCGACACCGCCACAGTAGTTCACAAGGGATGGGGACGAGGAGGGATAAAAAGGGTAGGAGTAAAGGTTTAGAAAAGAGGAAGAAGAAGCAACAACAAACTGAGGGGATATGAGAGTCAGGAAAGATGGAAGCACGGTCACTGGAGTCCGAGGACGGGGCACACTTGCGAGAGCTCTTGTCGGCGTCGGTAGATGGCGTAGAGCAAGTCCAGTAAGTCAGAGCTACACTGTCGTCGAAGGTCGTCGGTGGCAGGAGGTGACGTAGGGCGAGCCCAGTCGGCCAGAGCTACGCTGACGCCGGAGATCGCAAGCGCGCGGGCGCACAGCCGGTCGGCACGGAATCCAGCAAGTGACTTAAAGGTATGTGATTGGTTCAAAGGCGATAATCATGAGATGTGTATCATGTGTCCACAAGACTACATGCCACACTCATGATGCACTCGGGACCCTTTCGCTAGCTTCACATATACCAAATTGGGTATCACGTGACGCGAACGGACGACGAAGGTAACTGACACGTCCATTCATAATAATGACGACATGCGTGTCATGTAAAACATTTACACTTGCTATGCGCTCATAGCGTTATACCAAATTGGTATCACGTGACGAGTACAATGACGAAGATAAATGATACGTCAACACATGATAATCATGACAAGGTAGTCATGTACGACATTATTTACGTTCACATCGTAACGTTGTGCTGATTTTCAAGTGACATATCAACTGTCTTCATTCGTGCTTCGCATATCATCGATTCCCACTTCACGTGGGATCTGCCAATTTTTTTTCTTTGCGTAAGATTTCTCTAAAGTGTTGCACGAGAACTGTCGCCCAAGACGCAACCCCTTTAATTTGAAGTGACAACAATATCATGACTATTACAACTCAATATTCCATGACTGGCTGTACAGTCTTGATGCTATACGCAGCTTTACATCGAAGCATGCACTTAACGATGGTGTACCAAAGGCGGAAAGAACAATGTTGTTACGGGGTTTGTAAGCGACTTTTATTTACAATGAGCTTTACAATGAGCTGGACGGTGAGTGTCAGCCAGTACTGGACATCGTTCTTGTCTTTCTTCAACATCCGTTGCTGTTATCGTCGCTACTCTTTCATTATAGACTAGACCCGCTAACAATAAGTAGGAATACAAATGCAATATGGTGCAGGTCGTTATGTTTTGACGAAAAACACGTGGTATGGTCCTAAATTTACGAAGAAGTGTTTGCGAACATTTGACGTAACCTAGTTTCCGATGGAGGTGTTCTCCAAAATTATTGAAGAAAAAAAGACGAATCAAGAAAGTTGTCATATTTCCGTCTAACGATTGCCTCAACACCGTTTCTTTAAGGAGCAGAAAAAGGTGCAGGCTTCATTTAATAATACAAACTGAGTTAATACTTACCTTTGTTATATTTAACTGTCTTATGTTTATCTCGGATCTAAGAGATGATGTAGAGAACGATTTCAACTGAGCACACCGTATAGCCATCAATGACGTGCCTATTTTTTCATTGCAAGATTCGTCGACATATCGCGCGGAAAAGTTTGATGGCCACCGCCTTGATGAATTGTACGAAGCAACAAGTTTTCTGAAAACGTTGTTTGTGCCACCACCTCGACATCAGCGTGATATTCCGAAAGCGCTGACCAGGTTTTTACAAGAGACAGAACTCTACGGGAGACTATGAAATAATCCAAGGTTTGACTTCGTCGTCACCTTCCTCGTCATCAACACCTTATCTACCTCTTTTCTTTTCCACCCCCCCCCCCCTTTCCCCAATGCTGAGCAGCAGGCCAGAAAATGGATTCAGGCTGGCCTTTCAGCTTTTATGCTGCATTGAATAGTAAAGAAACGCCATTGCAGAATATTTACTGCTTATTCGCCTTCGTTAAGAGCAATTTTCTCCCACATAAAGCAGCCATGAAATGAGTCTGACTGCCATTACAATAACCTTCATTTCTCAAAAAAGCATACGCTATTGAAGACATATGTTTGGAACCAGTCAATTTATTTCGCCGTTTGACGTTTTCGCATCGTGACACCCCGCCCCCCTCTGCTTGTCCCCAAAGAAAGAAAAACCCAGATGAAAACAATCTTTTAAGTTGAACCGTCACCGACTATCCATCATCCGTTGAAAATTTTGAGGAGGGCGACAATCACGAAACAAAGAGAGAGGACCATACTTCGTAATGCTCCGGGTTCTTAAAGGAAAACATTTTTACGTCTCTCCAGCCGGCATTAAAAGTGCGCGAAGAACTTTACCTGTTTTCTTCGTTTCTTGCTTCTTCTGGGCCGTGTTCTTGTTTTTGTATTGGAGCCGAGGAAATGGTCAACGTTGTTACGGGTATAAATCAAAGTTGGAGAAAGCTCAATTCATCTCTTTCGAAAATAATGAAACATTGGGGCCCCGGAAACGGAGGCACCTCGAAATATCAACTCTGAAGCCTTGCGGAATCTCACGATATCTCTCGGTGACTCGGTGCTTACATTTTTTTTTTACCGTGTTCTCCACCTTATGCAACGCTGGTTTGATGCAACCTAGAAATATACGTGAGAGTTTACGAGCAGATGAAGGAAAAGGGTTGCTAGTGGCAATAGTTTCCTAACTAAGATGAATGGGTCTTGCCATTGGAACGGGAAACCTTCGCGAACAAGAAACTCTATGCTTTGTTTTGATCGATTGGTTTTACCTTGACGTCTCTTGTAGCGAATCAAAGTGCTTGAATGTGTAGCGCTGAAACACATAACGCTGGGCACTTGAAAATAACTATGCCCGGAGCAACTAGACATCTTACGATGGCTGCCTTGGTCGTGTTGGTAACAGAAGAGTCACATAGCTAGAACTAGAAATAATAAGAGTGGCTCACCGACCAATACCGTTCACATATTCTTGTGACGTCACGTGCAGGGAGGGACTGCTCTTGCATAGCGAGGTTTTCCTGAGGAACTCTGCGCGTCCATTCTTGTTTGTTGAGTGTATGCAACGTGTACTCTGCATTTTAGTGCAATGAATGGAGAGGGGTATGTTTGTTGAATATCTGCAACTTCTCTGCATTTTAGTGCAATGAATGGAGAGGAGTACGATGGACTTTGTTCAGGTGACATCGCGCGGATAATTATTGAAAGAACCTAAATTGGCGTTTGGTGCTGCTTTACGATGACGAATCACGGGATCGGTTTCAGCCAGCGCCCCCGTAGTGGTTGCGTTGTCTTGCAGGATCCAAGAGGAGACGGTTCGCGATGCTCGCCCCGACGCCACAGCAACGCTACCGGAGTCCTTGCATTATGCATAGGAATTCTGTTGCCGTAAACAAGCGTCGTCGTGTAGTAGTCGACGTGTACGGGCCATGCCTCGGGCAATATTGGCCGATTTATTTAATTAGAGACAGCGCGTCGAGTCGCTTCTCAATCTCTCTCCTCGTAGAGAGACTAAAAAAAGGAAAAAAAAAAGAATGAACCTTATAGCATCTCACCTTATAGCATCCCCTCGGCTGGGTGGCTTTTGTTGGTACTTCGGCGATCGCCTAAACATGCACCACTTGTTATGGCGTCATATATGACCGAAGCGCCGTCGTCAACACCGCTTAGCGCGCCGTTCTGTCGTAATGCCTTTAGCCGTATCAGTGCACACCGAGGGGAAGTATTTACGACGTCCCGCGGAGACCTGCGAGTGATTCCGAAACAACGCCGAATATATTAAGGCTTGCGCCTACGCCGCTGTGGGCCTCGTGAAAGTGGGGAAGTACACGTCGCGCGTCACGCCACTGAGCGCTCATATATAAATTAGGCTTGCTAAAACGTATCTTGCTAAAAGATTTTTTTTCTTTTTTAAAAGCGACTCTTTCACAGTGCACCGATTTAGGCGTCGCAAGCGAAACTCGCCATTGGCGAGCGTACCGAAATTCGGCCCTCGGAGGTGCGTCGGTATCGTGCATGTTCGTATGCACCGTTTCCCGATAATTGATGCTTTTGATATCTGATCTCTTTTCGAGATGTCTTTTCATTGGACGTTGCCAGATTTCATTGTTCTCTGAATATGAACGCATGACAATTATTGTTGTTTGTATGCAAATGAAGTGTTTGGCTACGAAACACACGGTTGACGGTCGAATTCCCGGCGTGGATGAACGAAACACTTTGGATGGATGATTGCAATATGTGATGGAAAGATAGAAAGAAGGAAAGAAAGAAAGAAAGAAAGAAAGATGAAAGAAAGAAAGAAAGAAAGAAAGAAAAAAGAGAGAACATGCCACCGCGGTGTCCAGAACTAATGCACCGTTGTTTGAAGATTGAAAGAAAGTGCAAGCCAAAGTGACTCCTATCATGAGCCCCTGAAAAAGTCAGATTCACAGCAACCCCGTGAGGTTAACATCAATGCGTTCGTAGTGAAGCGTTAAGACTTCGCAATGAGTCCAACAGTGCGTTCAAAGTTAAGCGCTAAGACTTCGCAGTGGTCGCCCGCGGACAGCTTCTGTCTTTTCACTAAGTCGTTGCTAAGCGCATTACCGTGTACCTGGATTACTGTGTACCAACAAAGTAGTGCTCCGGACATGCAGCGAAGGTATACGCGTCGATTTTGCATGTTCCCTTTCATAATTACGCGCGCCACCGGCTACACAGGACGATAGCCTAAGAACTCACACTTCTGGAATTTCGCTGTTTAATCGATTTAACATATTGAATATCCGTCCTACGGCAAAACTTCGCGGGCTTTGAACCTAATTAGCTACGGCGGCAATATGGAAAACGTGACCGCGTTGGCCTCTGATATTCGAGATTCAATGTCGAAAAATAAGTGGGAGCGCTCATATATATATATATATATATATATATATATATATATATATATATATATATATATATTGATACGTGTATGGAACTGTCGCACCGACACAGCTGAATTGGCACCCAAATGAAGAAGACGACAACGTGGTTGTAGTGGGTTGGACTCTGAAGCTTCTCCCGTGGGCCGGCTTGACTGGGCGCTCTCGAAGCCGTTAGCAAGACCAGCTCTCGGTGAATAAATCTTTCCCGTAACATCTTTTGGTGGAAGGTGCTGGGTCTTCACACAACCCGGCTCTGGAACTCCGCAGCGGACGCCAGCTTTGTCCAGCCGCGATGCCTGAAACTGGCACTCAGGCCTCGCCATCCGCGCCGGCTCCATCACCGGTGATTCCCCCCCATCTTCTCGACCCTGGCACGTTTTCCGGGACGGACAGCACTGACGTCGAAGAATGGCTCGCATTATTCGAGCGCGTCAGCAAGCACTACAGGTGGGACGAAACGCTTATGCTGGCAAATGTTCTATTCTACCTACGTGGTACGGCACGCGCCTGGTATGAGACGCATGAAGAAGAATTAACCAGCTGGGACACATGCAAGCAAAAGCTTCGCGATTTGTTCGGTCGGTCAGTTGCTCGTCAGATGGCAGCCAGGCAGGAACTCGCGTCGCGTGTTCAATCGTCGACGGAGTCGTACGTCACGTACATCCAAGACGTACTGGCACTGTGCCGGAAGACGGACAAAAACATGTCCGAGGCGGACAAGATCAGCAACGTGTTGAAAGGCATTGCTGATGATGCTTTCAACATACTAATGTGCAAGAACTGCACCACTGTCGACTCCATCATATCTGAATGCCGGAGATTTGAGCAAGCTAAAAGCAGGCGAATCACCCACCAAATCGCGAGACTACCAAACACTGCTGCGACTTCGTCTTGCGAGGATTCTGCAGCGCCCCGTTCACTTGCCCCTCCTGCCAATATTGCAAGGATTGTTCGCCAGGAGCTGGAAGCCATGGCACCCGCTTCCTATCAGCCCCCTGCGCAAGACAACTGGGCAACAGTCTCGCTTATTCAAGCCGTCGTACGTCAGGAGTTTGCTAACCTGGGCGTCCAGGTTCCCCAGCCCGCCAGACTTATGCCGCAGCCCATGAGCACTCCCGTCCACAACGCTGACCACCACTCTCCTCCACTTGTCGCTGCGGCAGCTTCGACTCCTCGGTTTCCACCACGCTACCGAAATCCATCTGAGTGGCGCACGCATGATGATCGACCAATCTGCTTTTCTTGCTCTCGAGTTGGGCACATCTCCCGCCATTGCCGCAACAGGTCGTATTTCCGGCCAAGCTTTCGTAATGTAGATCGCCGTCAGGACCGCGGACACTATTCGCAACCCGGTTTTCCGGATGACCATATTCTGGACCCTTCAGCTCGCCGTTCATTTCCACGCTCCGAACCGTCCTACGCTGACGTCGTCGCCCAGAGAAACTGGTCCAGCCGCTCGCCGTCACCTCAGGGTCGGCCGTCACGTTCCCCCCAACGCCGCCGCTCTCCGTCACCGGCTTATTCTGCCCATTCCCCGGGAAACTGACGAGTGCAGCTCCTGGAGGTGGCGCTGCGTTGACGACTCGGAACGAAAACCCTCAACCGGCTACAAATTCAAGACGCAATTTACTTCGGGTGTTCATTGATGGCCACGCCGTTACTGCTCTAATTGACACTGGTGCCCAAGTATCTGTTATGAGTTCTACACTTCGATCTCGCCTGAAAAAGGTTCTCACACCAGCTATGTTCTCTACTGTTCGAGTTGCCAACGGAAGTCGAACATCGGTGCTTGGTATGTGCACTGCCCGCGTTACTGTTGCTGGCCACCACACTTCCGTTCTCTTCGCAGTCCTCGATGCTTGCCCACACGACGTCATCCTTGGAATTGACTTCTTAACCGCCCACTCCGCCCTCATCGATTGTTCTACCGGTATCTTACGGCTCGAATTGCCTTTGTGCTCCGATTTCACTCCTCCAAGTCGCACTCGGCTACGATCCGTGGAGTCTCTACGGCTACCACCCCAGGCTGCTATGTACATTCCTCTGTCGCCCTTCCCGTCCGTTCCCGATGGAGACTATCTGGTAGCTCCCCTCATTGATTTGACTCTTACGCACCACATCGCACTACCACATACTATAGTGGTTGTTGCTAACAACACGGTGCTACTTCCAGTCCTGAACTTCTCTACGTCGACCCAAGTGCTTCCCCAAGGCATCACTTTAGCCGATCTTTCCACCCTTGATGAATGTTCGATTTGTTCTTTTACACCTGACACTAAGACCATGACGAAACCTGTCATCACGTCGCAAAATAAGGCGTTCCTCGACAAAATGATATCCAGTGACCTCTTACCTTCCCAAGTTGCGGCGCTCCGGGGTGTTCTATTTTCTTACCTGGATATCTTTGACGTTGACGACCGTCCCCTGGGCCGCACAACTGCCGTAACCCACCGCATCGACACCGGCGACGCCAGTCCACTTCACAAACGCCCTTATCGCGTGTCACGTGCTGAGCGCCAAGTAATACAGACGGAAGTCGAGAAAATGCTCAGTAAAGACGTCATTGAGCCGTCATCGAGTCCTTGGGCCTCCCCTGTGGTCTTAGTTAAAAAGAAGGACAACACCTGGCGTTTTTGCGTCGACTATCGCCCCCTGAATCGGATCACCAAGAAGGACGTTTATCCTTTACCTCGAATCGATGATGCGCTCGACTGCCTCTACGGTGCCAACTATTTCTCGTCCCTTGACCTTCGATCCGGATACTGGCAAATTTCGGTCGACGACCGCGACCGCGAGAAGACGGCATTCATCACACCCGACGGCCTTTACCAATTCAAGGTCATGCCTTTTGGTTTGTGCAATGCCCCGGCTACTTTTGAACGTATGATGGACTCTCTTCTTCGCGGTTTCAAATGGTCGACCTGCCTCTGCTATCTGGATGATGTAATAGTTTTCTCGCCCTCCTTCGAAAGCCACCTGTCTCGTCTCTCGGCAATTCTTGACGTTTTTCGTTGCGCTGGTCTTCAACTCAATTCGTCGAAATGCTCATTTGGACGTCGGCAGATTAAACTACTCGGCCACCTTGTTGACGCCACTGGTGTTCAACCCGACCCTGACAAAGTCCGTGCAGTCCGAGAATTCCCGGTTCCGCGTTCCACACAAGAAGTTCGCAGTTTTATTGGGCTCTGCTCATACTTCCGCCGCTTTGTCTTCAATTTCGCGGATATTGCTAGGCCCCTCACGGATCTCCTCAAAAAGAATGTGGCATTTTCTTGGGGAAGGGACCAAGAACATTCCTTCGCGTCGCTAATTACCGCCCTCACATCACCACCTGTGTTGGCTCATTTCGATCCAGCGGCTCGAACAGAGCTTCGCACCGATGCAAGCGGCCATGGCATTGGTGCTATACTCGCTCAGATACAGAATGGCACCAACCGTGTGATAGCCTACGCTAGCCGTCTTTTGTCGCAAGCGGAACAAAACTATTCCATCACTGAGCGGGAATGCTTAGCCCTCGTTTGGGCTATTGCGAAATTCCGTCCGTACTTATACGGACGTCCGTTCGCAGTCATCACGGACCATCATGCGCTTTGCTGGCTGTCGACGCTTAAGGACCCTACAGGAAGACTCGGCCGATGGGCACTTCGATTACAGGAGTACACGTTCTCGGTTGTTTACAAATCTGGAAAACTGCACAGCGATGCTGACTGCTTATCCCGGCACCCTGTTGATCCACCTAGCTCCACTGATTTGGAATCCGATGCCTGCGTTTTAGCCATCACTGACTTTCTGAACGTGGCTGACGAACAGCGCCAAGATCCATCGCTGCTCACCATCATTGACCGCCTTCAATCACGTTATGCTGATCCTTCTCTAAGCAGATACCTGCTTCAAGACAACGTTTTGTACCGCCGCAACTTACACCCCAACGGCGCCGAACTTTTACTCGTCGTACCGCATCACCTGCGAAAGGATGTTCTGCGACAATTCCACGACGCTCCAACTTCTGGACATCTAGGAGTCTCCAGAACTTACGACCGCATTCGACGACGAGTATTCTGGAAGGGTCTGTACCGCTCTGTTCGCCGTTACGTCACATCTTGTGACCTCTGCCAGCGCCGAAAAAAGCCTACGACTCCCCCTGCCGGTCTACTTCAACCTATTGAAGTTCCAGCCGAGCCATTTTATCGAGTGGGGTTGGACTTGCTAGGCCCTTTTCCTACTTCTACAACTGGAAATAAATGGATTGCAGTGGCCACAGACTATGCCACTCGGTATGCAATCACTCGAGCGCTACCAACCAGCTGCGCAACCGACGTTGCCGACTTCCTGCTGTACGACATTATTCTCCAGCACGGCGCTCCGACTCACCTGCTCACAGACCGTGGTCGCTACTTTCTATCTCGTGTGGTTGATGATCTACTCCGATCTTGTGCTACCCGTCACAACTTCACCACATCTTACCACCCTCAGACTAACGGCCTTACGGAGCGACTAAACCGCACATTGACGGACATGCTTTCCATGTACGTATCTACCGACCACACCGATTGGGACATAGCTCTTCCGTTCGTAACCTTCGCCTATAACTCGTCGCGTCATGAAACAGCGGGCTACTCCCCTTTTTATCTACTCTACGGACGTCATCCCTTACTGCCCTTCGACACATTGCTTTCATCAGACCACCCATCCTCCACCTCGTACGCTCAGGATGCAATCACCCGTGCCCTCACGGCACGTGCGGTAGCGCGTGCTCGGTTATCGTCGTCGCAGACAGCACAGAAGTCTCTTTATGACCGTCGACATAGAGATGCCGTTTTTTCTGCGGGATCTCTTGTTCTCCTGTGGCTCCCATCTCGACGTGTTGGACTCTGCGAGAAACTATTATCGCGATACGCTGGGCCCTACCGAGTCATTCGTCAAGTCACACCTGTGACCTACGAGATTGTCGCTACCACAAACTCATCAGCTGCTGCTCCCAGAACGGAAGTGGTCCACGTTTCTCGTCTCAAGCCCTACAACGCCGACTCGCTCATTTAACAGGCACCGAGACGGTGCCTTACGGGCCGGGGTGATGATACGTGTATGGAACTGTCGCACCGACACAGCTGAATTGGCACCCAAATGAAGAAGACGACAACGTGGTTGTAGTGGGTTGGACTCTGAAGCTTCTCCCGTGGGCCGGCTTGACTGGGCGCTCTCGAAGCCGTTAGCAAGACCAGCTCTCGGTGAATAAATCTTTCCCGTAACAATATATATATATATATATATATATATATATATATATATATATATATATATATATATATATATATATATATATATATATATATATATATATATATATATATATATATATATATAGTTAAGAATAAAGGAGCACACTTACGAAAATTTGATAATTGTTTACTCTACGTTTCGGCCGTGGCATGGCCTTCGTCAGGATTCATCCTGACGAAGGCCGTGCCATGGCCGGAACGTAGCCTTCGTCAGGATGAATCCGTCAGGATGAAACGGCCTTCGTCAGGATAAATCCTGACGAAGGCCGTGCCACGGCCGAAACGTAGAGTAAACAATTATCAAATTTTCGTAAGTGTGCTCCTTTATTCTTAACTATATTTACACCGGACCCACAGAATTTCTTTTTTGAATCATTATATATATATATATATATATATATATATATATATATATATATATATATATATATATATATATATATATATATATATATATATATATATATATAAACTTTAAGTTTACATTTTTTATCACCTCTCACACCTTACACCGGTCAGTCAGACCGGCGTTAACGAAGAGGCTACCGATATGCATAAAAGAGATGGTACTGAGTCGAGCATATCCTAAGTGAAAACCTTATTGATATCCAAACTACCAGAACTACTATTTTTGTTCTACGTCACTAGAAAATATCTGTTTTATGACTTCTAATGACGTGATCGATTATAGAAATAATGGGTGTTCTCCTATCACGCAATAAACATCCGCCTCTCAGAGGTCTTGAATTTTAGTGGAGTTTTCACCTTATACTAGAATTACCCTGTGCATGTTAGACGCGCCTCGCGAGTCCTCAGGTCTTTCATACAATAAAGTTTTCCTTGGATCCCTCAGCGATTTTGTCAACGGTGACACCAGTCCTTGAGGAAAACAAGGCCTATTCAGTGTGGGTGTTAGTGGCTACTTCGATTGGCGACTGTTCAACCAGTTCAGTGACAAATATTTCCAGTTGATTGATATGTTGGGTTTAACGTCTTAAAACCATCATATCATTATTAGATATGCCGTTGTGGAGGGCTCCGGAAATGTAGACCACCTGGAGTTCTTTAACGTGTGCCTAAATCTGAGCACACGGGCCTACAGCACTTCCGCCTCCATCGGAAATGCTGCCGCCGCAGCTGGGATTCGATCCCGCGACCTGCAGGTCATCAGCCGAGTACTTTAGCCACTAGACCACCACGGCGGGGCCAAAAAGTTTTCCAGTTGGCGCCATGGCTACTTACTGGTTACTTTTAAATTTATGGTTTTAGTTATTGAAAATGGTTTTATTTATTCAAAAACAGTGATGACTTTGATCATTATACCACTTCTGTTCTACTTGACTACAAATTTGGCAATAATACTAAATGATAATATTAAATGACATGGCTAATTTGGCCACATTTGGCTTGAGTTCTGGTGCCTTTTCAATTCCACACAACGGCAACCCTACGCGCGAGTGATCGCGACGATGTCTAAACAAACACTGGCTCCTAAGCTCTGTTCTGGGAACAGCGGTAGTAGTAATAGACCTTTATTTTCATCCATATACTAAAGGCCGGGATTTTCAACCGGCTGCGCGACAAGTTGACGCTGCTCTTCTTCGCCTTTGGCGCCGATCCAGTCGAGCCAGGTGATGATGAAAAGGGAAAGGCAAAGGCTGGATTGCTGAGCAGTTAGGCAATAGAAAAGGCAGTGTGAGAGGTCGGCATATGCGGAGGGGCCACTGGGACAGCAGTGGTCAGATCTCTTTTTATAGAAAAAAAAATCGCCAGGTGGTGTTCAAGTGATTCAAGTGTATGTGCTGTAAAATTCGGGCAAAATGAGAGAATGACTCCGTGGGCTACGGGTATTCCTAAAGATCAAGGACTACGCCGAATTATACTCTGAAGACTGTACGCGCGGTTATACACGCACTGACGCTTTTCGGGGTAAAATTCTAGCCCTGTGCTTTGTTTCTCAACGCACCAAAATGCTGTAACGCCACAGGCCGTGTAATAAGAAGAAGAATGGGTGTCCCACTTTTATGTATACGTAAAATTGGAACACTAATTTCGAGAGTGTGGTATACCACACTCTCGAAATACTTGGTCCCGTCATTGCCTCAATTTGTCTTTTTCATTTTTATTTCTTTAATGGTGCATTGTCGCTTTGCGTTTTTGGTAAGGCAAAATGCAGGTCACACTTCAAAGTAATCTGAGAAGATCCACCTCTGTAAAATTTTGTGGATATTTTTTTTGTAAGCGACGTATCATTCACTGTATGCTTGG